>JAVRXN010000013.1:15374977-15974977 GCA_033556935.1 Timema podura
TATGTAGTATATGTGAAATCATAGTCTATATTGCCAAACTGCCCCCTGTCATTTTGTATTTACTTTATCTGTTATCAGACTACAACTTTATTGGGACTTATACTAATTGGATAACCATAAGTTGGAATTTTCTTCAAAGATACAATTTTAGAGCAAAAATAAATATCTACAAAGGGCATGTGACTTAGTTTTCTCAACTATTTATCCCTCCAACTTTGTATAACCAATTTAAAAAAAACTACACAATATTAATATCAAAATTATTTTCTATTTGTCATAAACATAATGGAGTTTAATAAGGAACTCTTCGAATGAAAATAAAAAGTTTTGGTTAATTTTCACCATGCCCAAGACCAAATGTCAAAAATGTTGATTCCATCTTCAAATGTATCTGAGCCGTATTTTATTTATTTTGTCTACAAACGTTTTCTCTGTTATAAGACTGTGAAAAGGCTCTCTATTCCATCCATCTGACCTTAACACGACACGGCCGTAAGATGATAAAACGGCTGAAGAAGTGGTCAAAGCTTCTCCCTCGAGAAAAGTTCTGAGTAGATCACAGCATCTGTTCCTCTCTCAGCTTTGTGTGTTGAGCTAGGGACGGGATCTGAGGAACTCGTGAAGTGGGGATAAAGGAGGGCTATATGGAGCCCAAAAGGCCCACGTCAGCTTCTTAGAAACACACACAAGAGGGCCCCTGTGTGTGTGTGGTAAACATTCAACATCAACACTGGGAGAGTTAAGTTGGTGACCAGGTAAAAGTCAAGTAACTTCGTCAGCAGAAATCTCCTGTTCCCTAGAGACGAGGAAAGGTAACAGCTTGGCATGTTGGACTCAGCACGAAACTGTGATCGGTATTAGGAATAGTGTACACTCACATCGAATATAAGGAATAGTGTACACTCACATCGAATATAAGGAATAGTGTACACTCATATCGAATATAAGGAATAGTGTACACTCACATCGAATATAAGGAATAGTGTACACTCACATCAAATATAAGGACTAGTGTACACTCACATCGAATATAAAATTATACCCCATCAAGAATCTAGGTTTATACTTTATCCTTTAGATGAATTAGTGAAATTAGGAATCTTCTCAACCTAGAAATTAAGATTGATTTTGAATTTTTATGTGCCCTTGAACTAAAAAAAAATGCCTTTTTACGATTATTAATCTTCCCCCATGCCTGTTTGTCCTCGGGCCATAACAGTGAGATGGACTTTTACTAAACATTGACATTTATATCTTGTATAACCATACCTCAGGATGTTTTTTTAAATCTTTTTATCCTACCCCTTAAATTAGAGGTAGTTCACTAATCACTAATTTTGGAAACAGATAAATTTGTCTAAAATAGCTCTAATGATTTTATTTCCAAATGGATGTCTAGGGAGTATGTTACATGACGGATCAGCTAGTTTTTATCAGAGTAAACATTTCTTTAAGGGTAGTTTATGGATGACTGGTTTATTATTATTATTTTTATTATTATTATTTAGCACCGCGTCTTACTACCCGTTCGGGTTATACGCTTAAGTACTAATTACACTAATGGATTAGGAATTGGGAAGGTTGAATTTAGAGGAAGTGAACTCGCATTTGCGTGGAGGGAGAGTGGAAAACCATTTAGGAAAACCACCCCCAGTTCAGCCGACCGAGATTCGAACCTCGATCTCCCCGTCCTTGGTGGTCTGGCTCAACACGACTGGCGCGTTAGCCAACTACGCCACCGAGGCGGGTATGGATGACTGGTCTTTGAAAATCTTGTCAAAATCGTATAAAATACAATATACGATTGTGTCAATCATTTTCATGGTGGTCCACGTCTTACTACCCGTACGTTCTATAATTATATTTACCCTATACGATGAGGAATGTTGGTAAGCTGGGCGATTATAATATATAATATATATTATCACTATATTTATTTTTTAACAAGGAATTTTTTGAAAACAGATATTTGTAAAACAATTAATCTTTTGAATAACGAGTCATTAGCAAGATCTTAAAATCTACCAATGCTTTTATCACATATTCAGTGCTAGGCTTATATTATGATTGTACTATAATTTATAGCTTTTATACATAGTTTTTAAGGTTATTAGCTTTCTTGGAGAGGGTAGGCAGGCAAATCACTTTTACCCTCCTACCTCTACCCTCTTTTTGGGTGTGCCAATGCAACAGGCGGCTACAGTTTCAGAGATCATCTGGGTAATGAATGCAATACGTTGTTATTTTAGGCTCCATTTAGGGCAAAAAGTAATATAAGCCTGTAATTGGACTCCCTGATCACTCGGCTACATCAACAGACCCCATTCCTTGGAAATGGTTGGACAACATTAGTCACAAACAAATACATTTTTCAGATATGACGTAGTTAGTTGTTTTTTTTAGCGTGCACAAATCATAGCCTTTTCGCCTCCAGCAACCTTATCTACAAACTTTTTAATTCAAAGTTTCGTGCAAAGAGTAAATGGTAATAAAGGGGAACAGTATTTTTATTTCTAAAATGTATGGTCTGTTTACGTTGGAAAACAATATATCCACAAGGCGTGTAGATGCGTGTAGATCCCTGTAATGTTTACTAGGGATTGAAAATTCAGTTTTGACTATCGTAGGGACAAATAAAGTATACGAAATAAGGGAAACCAAACAAAATGTTTGATAATGAATTGAACGTAGCCATTCACCTTTTAAATAGCAATATTTGCTGGTGTTATGAAATGGAAGGCACTCGTGAATTACTGGGTTTCCATCTAAGATTCACTTTACATACAACAATATTATATATATATATATAAATGTTTCCATTAAAACATATTTACATCATAAAATATGTAACAAGATACTGTATTACAAATAACGGGTCAGGTAAGGGGAGGGGGGGAATGGGGTTCGAATCCTGGTTGAGTGTATATAGAGGGATTCTACCTGAGTGAATTCCCATTCTCCTTCCACGTAAATGTGGTTACATTTTCTGATAAGTGTATCTTCCTCTTCTCTACTACACTAGTGTAAATATGTGGAAAAACAAACCGGGTATTGAAACATAGATGTACAAAAAAAAAGCTAATTTTTTAAATGAAATTTAACGAATTTTTCTGGAGAGAGCGTATGAAACAATTAAGGAATAAACAAATCCTAGTTAAGATTAAAACTCCTTACTGCCCGAGTACCATCAAACCATACTAGATGAGCCAGACATTTATACCGCGTGTCCACCGGAGTGAATAGCTCAATGTTTATATTTGGAATTTTTTTTATATCTATGTTATTCTAGTTTAATTAAGTTTTCCATCTAATTAACTCATTTTTGAAACAATTTCTTGGTTATATTATGATCACGGAATGTCTTATTTGGGAATAAAATAAACTCGAAATAAAATACATTAACAGTAGTATTCACAAATTATAATAGAAATAACCATACTTTGAATACCTGTAGAACTCTAATTAAAATAAGAGAATAACTTATTATTTTCTTGACAGGCTTGTTAATTATCTTGGAGATTCCAAATTACGGGCTCGGATTCTGAGAAAACTCATTGAGAAAACCTATGCAGCAATTAATCTTGCTTCTAAATGTATCTATGTTGACTTTATATATTAAAATAGACCCTAGGGCTGCTCAAAAATAAGTACTTATCCAATAAATCCAACGTAGAGAACATTAATTTATACTATATCTTCAGGGGATGTCTAATAGTAAGACAGGAATTTTCTAAATTTTCACCGGAGGGCAGGCTGTTTAATTGTCAAACAAATTTAGTATGATTTGTCAATTCCGAGGTTTGAGTCCCGTTTAGGTTTACTAAGGATGTTTATTTGCAATGTAATTAAAATATATATGTCTCGTCTGAAAGGTTAGTAAGACTCGGTGGAGAAGTACAATCTATGCTTACCCTGGCAATATCGCACCAGCCGCCACTGAGTATCATACTATGTAACCATACCAACGTGTGGTGACAGTTTCCAAAAACATTCTTAAATTTGTTTTGAGATTCATATTGATATTGGGAAAACCAGACTCATCTGATTGAGAATAAGATTGAAAAAAAAAACTAGATTTAATAGAAAAGTTAAAAAAAAATCCCATCTAGTCATTCGCGAGTTCTGCCAACGTTCTTCCCCTCACCCCTCATCCCTCTCCCCCTTTCATTCTAGGACTGAAAACACACTTTCTTATCTCCTCCACAACGCTGAACTTCGCCCCGATGGAAGATACGTGATGAAGACAAAAAGAGCAAGGATTCAGAGTAGATTAAACTTTACACTTTGGTTTTCAAATACATAAGTAGAAAACTATTTTTGTTTTTTTTAGTCCCGCGTCTAAGTACCCGTTTGGTTCTGTGTATATTTATTAATTACGCTAATGAATTTAAGGATGAGGAAGGTTGAAACTTAAAGTATACCCGCATTTCCGTGGAGGGAGAATGGAAAAACATTTAGGAAAAACTAGGCTTATTAGACACGACCATGATTAAAAACTCGATCTCCCTTCCCGACACCTAAAATGGTATTTTAAAGATAATGTTTTTAAATTCTTTAGTAAAAATGTATATTTAGCTATTGGTAGAATGTCTTTTATTTGACTATCGCTAAAATGTAGTTTACTTATTGATAATTTGCTAATGTTTATTGAAGGAAATTAACATTTTTCTTAATTTACCTTCAATGAGAACTAAAGTTACAAAATTAATACAGTTTTTACAGTCAACGCTGATAACATTTTTCTTTACTACCACGGGTCTTTTATATATATTGATAAAATCTACAAACAGTAACAGCTTCAGAAAACATAGCCTAACTCATGAATATGTGAAATTATGTCTAGTAACTGTTCTATCTGTCAGATAAGGTTCTTCCTATGAAAGTAGACCTAGTAACTGTTCTAGCTGTCAGATAAGGTTCTTCCTATGAAAGTAGATCTAGTAACTGTTCTAGCTGTCAGATAAGGTTCTTCTATGAAAGTAGATCTAGTAACTGTTCTGGCTGTCAGATAAGGTTCTTCCTATGAAAGTAAATCTAGTAACTGTTCTAGCTATCAAATAAGGTTCTTACTATTAAAGTAGATCTAGTAACTCTTCTAGCTGTCAGATAAGGTTCTTCCTATAACAGTAGATCTAGTAACTGTTCTATCTGTCAGATAAGGTTCTTCCTATGAAAGTAGATCTAGTAACTGTTCTGTCAGATAAGGTTCTTCCTATGAAAGTATATCTAGTAACTGTTCTAGCTATCAGATAAGGTTCTTCCTATGAAAGTAGATCTAGTAACTGTTTTAGCTATCAGATAAGGTTCTTCCTATGAAAGTAGATCTAGTAACTGTTCTAGCTATCAGATAAGGTTCTTACTATTAAAGTAGATCTAGTAACTGTTCTAGCTGTCAGATAAGGTTCTTCCTATGAAAGTAGATCTAGTAACTGTTCTAGCTGTCAGACAAGGTTCTTCCTATGAAAGTAGATCTAGTAACTGTTCTAGCTGTCAGACAAGGTTCTTCCTATGAAAGTAGATCTAGTAACTGTTCTATCCGTCAGATAAGGTTCTCTCTAGGAAAATAGTACTGTACCAAACCTGTTGTGTGACTATCAGAGAATCAATCTCCTTCCTATCTGAAATCCTCCTCGATAAGAGACTTGGTCCACTTGTCTGTTGACACGGCCGTAGTTCGCAACTGTCCCGTGGGTCGCATCCTAATAGCACGAACAAACACCCCGCCTGATACCTGCTGCCATTCAGACAACTCAACGCAGCGAGAGAAGTGGTGGCGTGGTTAACATGATCAGCCGTGCGGATGACATCAGCTGGCTTGATACGGTTGCAAGAAGGGTGTGTGGGGGGGGGGGGGCGGGGGTGATTATCTGGTGACTTCAAGGGGGTGGGTGGAACTAGAGTTGTGTCTCGACACAAATGCTGTTGCTAAATTCACCATGAACGATAATTACGATCTTGGTCTATATCATATATGTGATCAATCACAGTGAGAACTTCCCTCTGCTCTTTCACGTACTGTCTAGTTTACAGGGGTAGTCTAGGGTTTGAATCCAGGCCATGCGTGGTTTTACACTTTATCTCCATGAAAATATGGGTAGATTTCCTTTAAATTCTACCTTACTCATCACCACACCATAACGGTGAATGTGTGGTTAGCCGGATGGGTGGTAAGAAAATATAGTCCCGGTACTAAACATAATTTCAGTAAAAACCACTCCGCGTCTCACAGCCCTTCCAGGTTATCCGCGTGCATCACAGGCCGATCAACTCTGTGACACAGCCGGCTGGATTTACCCGAAAACTATTGCACGTGGATCATTTATGACTTAACATTAATGGAGATAAATGGTTAATACCAGTTCCTAATACTGAACATTGTTGAAATATTAAATGTTATTTGGATAAAATTTGCATTGAAAGGGCCGTTTTTGACCATTTTAGAATGGCTTCACAGATAAGCACTGCGCACAAATCTTCAACCCGGTCATAATAGGTACACTCCGTCGGAATTGAAAGGTAGCAACTTATTGGCCCAGTGCCCGCGGTATGCTATACCACCACACAGGATAGGGGAACTTTTGTAAGCTCGAGATGAACTTTTGAGTTCCTATTACCGTAACGTAAAATCCGTTCAGGTGCGACAAGAAGAATTCAATCATAAATGTTGGTAGGAGATGCATGCACCTAGCTGGCACCCAAATATAAAACAATAGAGTCTAGCACCCATGAATAAGTAACACACGCGTATATTAAGTAGGTCAGGATCCAAACCAGAGACATCTGGTGATAAACGCTAACTGGGCTAACAGTATCCGCATATTTATGGAGGGAGATCGGGAAGCCAATAAATCATGATAAACTTATCCTAAATACATCCGTTCATGATTATAACGTAGAAACAACCCTGTCACAATAAAACAGACCGCGTGAACCTGACATTCAGACAGCGTGCTCATAGGTGCAGGTGAAAAAAATTGCACTAAATTCAATACTTAATGGCACCACCAAGTGATAATAATATATATATAATCCAAGAGGAACAGACGAGATTGTCCACCACAGCAGGGTATTAGGAGGCTATGACATTCCAGGAGGTAATAAACCGCTCCACCCTAGCAATGCACACTTTAGGTAATAACGGCTGCTTGTTGCCGGCGCCGTACAATACTTGTTTGTGTTGCACTCCCTGGTAATTCAACTGAGGGGTAAGTAGAGTTATCAGTTGGAACAAGGGCACATCTGCAAATACGATTTTTTTATTGGCATTTAAAAAAATGGTTATATTTATCGTCAACATAAAAGCATAAATTAATATAAAATAATATAGGATGTATAATAGGCTGAAAAAGTCATTAAATTAGCTAATGAATTTTTGCAAACCAAGCTCATTGTGCAGGTAAGAACTTTTTTTGATATACTTGAATAAATGATTATAATTATTTAATTCCCTCTGGTTGTTTATCTGTTTTTATTTTTGTTCTAGCGTATGACATCATTGACTTACTGACGTCCATTACTGTTTCAAGCCTGTGGCCTGGGTCAGTTTTTTATTCAAGCCATATATTTTTCCATTACCGGCTGGCTATGGCTGTCGTAGCTTCCTTTATATGGCTTGATATCTAACTTAAATCTTGAACAGACACAGAATACAGCCTCCTGGCCTCATCACTGAGAAAGAGTAAACCCATATTTCACCAATGATCAATTTTTTGGCCATGCCACGAATCGATCTCGGGACGCTTAGCTCAGTAGGCAGACACGCTACCGATTGAGCTAAGGTGTCGGATGGCATCAATGACTGGGAGATATATATTATCCAGTTCGGTCGCCCATGTATGTAGCTATATATCGCTCTGGTGGCTCAGAACGTTACCCAGGGCACACCTTGGGAGGTTGTCTACACGTCATAATGAGATGATGTGGATTATCGAGGTGTGAAGCCAGCAGTGATCTTAAGCCTAACTTACGCCTAACTAATCAAACCCTGGAGAACAATTTGGGTAATTCCTCTTTCGGGAAAAATACCCATGGTGCTAGCCGGAAATTGAACCGGGTACCCCTAGGTTTCATATACAGGTGCACTGACCATTTTAACACGAGGTCAATTACCTCCCAGGGATGATATAGTTCAGAAATTCATATTAAAAAAATGAGTAAGAAATGGCGCACTAAGAAACTATAGAAATGTCAAGAATGTGGGAACATTTTCCCTTATATATATATATATATTTTTTGCTATACATAATTGGGTCGTGAAAAAGGCAAGATATATGGCTCCCATATTTTGGTAGACGTTCTGTAATTCGTATCTTGAATTTGATTTTTTTAAACTATTGAGCCTCGAGTAGGGTTTGAAAGAGTTTAAGATTTTAAGAGTCTAAGGTACTTCCCCAAAATAATATATTTCTCAATTCATAGAATTTTTAGGTCATACGTTTCAACGCAGCAGCTATTTAATGGCTTAATCTGTAGAAGGAGTTTAGGAGAGAAGATTATCTGCTTCGGTGGTAAAATGATCAAAAAGGGGGTTTTCAAACCCGCGGTCCACCGTGACATTGTTTGCCACCCACCAATTCGTGAAAAATATAAAATTATTTCAAGAGAAAAATGACAAAGACAAATCTACAATAAAATTAGTATTTTAATTTATTATATAAATTATTTTTGCTTTATACGAGAAGAACATTATCACGTTTGTATACAAATGTATCTTGAACTGGCAAATAACTGCTCTAGTAAACAACAGAGAGAGTACTATTCCGGGAGTGTTCGAACATATTCGAGGGGGTTTGAACATAATCGGAAGTGTTCAAACATAGTCGGGAGAGTTCGGACATAATCGGGGGTGTTCGAACATAATCGGAAGTGTTCGGACATAGTTGGGAGAATTCGGACATAGTCGGGGGTGTTCGTACATAGTCGGGAGTGTTTGAGAATAGTTAGGTGTGTTCGAACATAGTCGGGAGTGTTCGGACATAGTCGGAAGTGTTCGAACATTTGGGACGTCAAAAGAAAGCTAATATATTAAGTGCTCACTCCTAATATTGTCGGTACAGTACCGCGAGCCAACAAGGGACCGACATTTTGCTCCTTGGACCTTAAAAGGTTGAAGACTCCTGGTATAAGACGTCATTCTCATGTAAGACTGACCTGATAGAGACGGGGAGATCGGGGTTCGAAAATATGGCATTTATTACTGAGGGTAGTTTCCCCCAAATGCTTTTCACTCCCTCTATTTCTCTCCCACTTCCTCTAAATTTAATCTTACTCATTTATAAAATATCAGCCTAGTTGTACATACATATTCATATAAATACAGAAATGGGTAGTAATACATGGTGTTAAAAAATGTATAGTTGAGTGGAGCTTACAGTGGAATGAATCTATAAATTAGTCTGAATCCTTAGTGATGTTTAAATAATGATTCAATGTGAGCAGAAAGCTAACAAATATTCCATACCCATTGAATTGTGTTTTAATTGCTCTAATATTACCATAGGGCACAAATAAAAGTCAAATGGAAGATCTATATGTGAAGTGATTCTAATTACAACTTAAAATTCCTAATAAAAAATATTAGTTTATTAAAAACGGTTGAATCTAAATCAATAAAATGAGTTAGACCCTTCTTGCTGTATCGTCCATCTCTTGTGACTTCCTTGTCACACCCTTCCTCCTTCCACTTTACCACCATCAATAGCCACCACCTATTCAACAGTTCACACAGCTTGGTAAACTCATTGTCAGCAGCGCGAACTCCTGAATTATGGTGGAGGAATTTCTAAAACATTCTCCTCTCTCTCCTGAAAACATGAACACTGGCGGTAATTTACAACTGGAAACAACCCTCCCTCTTACCCCCCCCCCCCACCCCTCCCGATAGTCCACTTCTCATATACCCTCCCCACTCCACCCTCATTTCCTTTCACATCGCGTATGGCGATGAGGTTATTAACCCTTTGCCTGCTACTGTCGCATATATGCGCCTCTACCCCAAATCCCAACCTACTTTATTGTTATGCATTCATCGACGTATACATACGTGATGTTTTTTTTTCCAATTTCCTTCTAGCCTTTGTCCTCGGGATCATAATATACTGTACTATACCTTCGGTTGTTTTGTATTTACCAATTTTCATAGGAGGAACCTTATCTGACAGCTAAAATGTTACTAGATCTACTTTCATAGGAGGAACCTTATCGGACAGCTAGAACAGTTACTAGATCTACTTTCATAGGAAGAACCTTATCTGACAGCTAGAACAGTTACTAGATCTACTTTCATAAGAAGAACCTTATCTGACAGCTAGAACAGTTACTAGATCTACTTTCATAGGAGGAACCTTATCTGACAGCTAAAATGTTACTAGATCAACTTTCATAGGAAGAACCTCATCTGTTAGTTAGAAAAGTTACTAGATCTAATTTAATATGAAGAACCTTATGTGTCAGTAAGCAAGGTTACTGAATCTACTTTCATTATAAGAACCTTATCTGACAGCTAGAAACCAAACAATATACACGTATTCATACGTCAATTCATGTGATAAGCAACTGTCACTATTGATACATAATATAGGCTTACCTATAAAATATTTTTACTTTATTTTCAAGACGATAACAAATATAGATGTATACAATATATATTTTTAATACGTGGTCACGACTGGTATTTGTTGAAGAATGCATAATTTTTAATTTTTTTATCAAGGTTTTTATTTTACATGTACCCTAAATATCTATACTTTAGCTACGTTAATTTTTTCGGCACACTCGTGCTCAAAAATGTGTGTTTAATACAAACCGTTAATATGTAATATTTATTTATTGGAGGCCTTAGTTAAATTCGTTCAATATAGATTTAAAAAAAATCTAATTGATAAGCTGTTACATTTTCATCATTTTTACAAAAATTTAAGTAACTGTATCTTTATTTTAAAACAAGACATTTTATTAGGATCAGACTATCTTTTTGACCTCGTATGTAAGCTTGACGTTTATAAACACCGCTCCCCTTTCAAACCCCTCATATAAAATGCCCGTGAAACCTTAATTATAATTCTATTTGTTTAATAATAAAAATAAAATGGTAATGATTACTTTATTATTACTGTGAAATAATTTAAAATAATTTCCTATCCTTCCTCGGCAGAATGGGTCATCAACCCTAGTTAGATTTTCGACATTTCCATCCCACCATTACCAAGATCAGTTTATCTGTCACTCTCAACACTAACCCCTTTACTTTTTATATCCCGACCCTCACCCCCCCCTAAAAAAAAATTTAAACTAGGTAAGACGACATCTCGACCTTTTTTTTTTATATTCTTCTTCCTTTATTAAATTTGGTTGAAAAAAATAAAAGAAAGTGATGAAGGCTATGTCTGAAAAGAAGTCATTTATTGAAGTAGTCGGCGAACCGCAACATTGGGGGGGGCAAGGATTTATTAGTGCAACGCCATTAACTCCGCCAGTTCTTCGCGTGGCAGCGCCACCAGTCCTGCTCGCCAGCCCGAGGAAATTGTAGCTCTCCCTAGAGATGACATTCATAAAGATATATTCATAACATGAAGAGGCGAGCGGCAAAACTTTGGGGCCACATCATATTTCGGAAGATTAAAATGCTTTATTTATATTGCCCTACTAGGACTATGTATTCATATTACTTTTAATAATATAAACATATGAAAAAAAAACACATTAGTTTACCTCTCTAATTTTTAAATAATGACACACATAAATCAACGCCTAATTTTATTTTATTGAAATGACCTAAAATTATGACTAACAAGAAATATTAAAAAAAAAGTTTTGTTGATGGAAAAGTTTTTTTATATATATAACACTCGTACAGATTATACTCTTATGTAATAACCAAGCAAATGTGCTAGGGATGATCAAGATGGGCTTGAGATGAAATAAAACCACATTTGCGTTGAGGGAGAGTATAGAAACGTTTCGGGAAAACCAACCTCAGTAAACCCGACCGGGATTCATCATTGGAAGCCCAGTATATTGTGAGAGTGACACCTTGGACCGTTTAAACACCGAAGGGGGTGAGAAGATATTTAAAAACATACAGCTGCGTCCTAGATGTGTCTAACTTAGACAAGTGAACTATTCAGGAATAAACAAACAACAATTAAAAAATGCCCCTAGTTAATAATATATATTATAATTAGATAAAGTACATACGAAGTTTAAAAAATAATCTAGCATTTTATAATTTACTTTTATAGCATGGTTCGTTTCAACGCACGACTTACAAACTAGCTTGACAAAAACAGCAACGTTTAACATCTTGCAGCCTGCAATGTAGTCAGGAGTTGTAACATCTTGTTAATAGGACGGAATACATTTTCCCACACCGATGGTCATATGGTCTAAGGTGTCGTTTTTGAAATAGATTGTATTACTTGTGACAGGGATGTATAGGTTCGAACCTTGACCGGATGCACTGGGGCTGAGAATATACAAGTGATGTGTGGTTTCAACATCCCATACAAAAACTAATGTGGGTGAAAATTCACTAAGACTAGCTTCCTCATCTCTATGTCATGAGTGGTAGGACGTTATGTTAGATAACCTGACTGGGTAGTAGGACGTTATGTTAGATAACACAGCTGGGTAGTAGGACGTTATGTTAGATAACCTGAATGGGTAGTAGGACGTTATGTTAGATAACACAGCTGGGTAGTAGGACGTTATGTTAGATACCACAGCTGGGTAGTAGGACGTTATGTTATATAACACAGCTGGGTAGTAGAACGTTATGTTAGATAGCCTGACTGGGTAGTAGGACGTTATGTTAGATAACCTGACTGGGTAGTAGGACGTTATGTTAGATAACACAGCTGGGTAGTAGGACGTTATGTTAGATAACCTGACTGGGTAGTAGGACGTTATGTTAGATAACACAGCTGGGTAGTAGGACGTTATGTTAGATAACCTGACTGGGTAGTAGGACGTTATGTTAGATAACACAGCTGGGTAGTAGGACGTTATGTTAGATAACCTGAATGGGTAGTAGGACGTTATGTTAGATAACATAGCTGGGTAGTAGGACGTTATGTTAGATAACAAAGCTGGGTAGTAGGACGTTTTGTTAGATAACCTGACTGGGTAGTAGGACGTTATGTTAGATACCACAGCTGGGTAGTAGGACGTTATGTTAGATACCACAGCTGGGTAGTAGGACGTTATGTTATATAACACAGCTGGGTAGTAGAACGTTATGTTAGATAGCCTGACTGGGTAGTAGGACGTTATGTTAGATAACCTGACTGGGTAGTAGGACGTTATGTTAGATAACATAGCTGGGTAGTAGGATGTTATGTTAGATACCACAGCTGGGTAGTAGAACGTTATGTTATATAACACAGCTGGGTAGTAGAACGTTATGTTAGATAGCCTGACTGGGTAGTAGGACGTTATGTTAGATACCACAGCTGGGTAGTAGGACGTTATGTTAGATACCACAGCTAGGTAGTAGGACGTTATGTTAGATACCACAGCTAGGTAGTAGGACGTTATGTTATATAACACAGCTAGGTAGTAGAACGTTATGTTAGATTGCCTGACTGGGTAGTAGGACGTTATGTTAGATAACACAGCTGGGTAGTAGGACGTTATGTTAGATAACCTAACTGGGTAGTAGGACGTTATGTTAGATACCACCGATGACAGAACACACATCTCGACCAATAGTCGGCCCCTCGGACCACTGAGCTATAAGGACGGTGAAATGGCTGTGCTGTGTTTTCCACTCACAGTTTTCCCGAGGCAAAGCCAGAAGAGTTTAGTGAGCAAGGACCACATTATTCAGTCCAAGTGGCGGGTGGCGCATTAGACTGATGCTCATCACATTAATTCATTCCAAACTACATAATATAGAACCATCACTCAACTTCACTGATGAATGAGCAGATACAAAATGAGACGTGAAAGAGTTGTCCATAGATCTATTGCCAGAACATTACTAATTAATATGTTGTCATTATTGTATCTCAAGCGTGAAGGATTAAATACAATCAGCCAATCTATAATGTATGCTTGTAAACTAGGTCACTTCACAAAGTGCCTCATGTGAACACTCGAGAAAGAAGATTAATTCATGGATTCCGAAATTGCTAATTCAATCTATTCCAATCGTATTGAGTGATTATTTTGTTCTCTAGGAATTTAAACAGGCTTAGCTAATGTTCATTTCAAGTGTAATGTGGTTTACCAAATTCTGTTCAGTTAAATAATGTATTGTGTACTATACACAGGGTGCTCGGAAACTCAACTCTAACACTGCACATATTGTTTGTTCGAACCAAAAGTAATACAAAATCCCTATACACCTACATCCGAAAAACTATGCTAATACTATTAAATTGTGTTCAAAGTTTCGGAGTATAGCACAAGGAGAGCAAAGATGTTCAAGCATGCGTGTACAACAGGTTGCATAGGAGCTAGGCCCATGGCACTACACACCTTGACATCTTAGAGCACGGCAGCAGAACATATCACAATTAATAGTAAACAGCACACCAGTCCATATAGAAATGAGAATACGATCTGAGGGTCATCATTAACGGCCCTACATCACAGAAAGTGATTACCATTATTACATGTGCAGTGTCACGGGCCTAGCTCCTATGCAACCTGTTGTACACGCATGCTTGAACAGCTTTGCTCTCCCGGCACTGTACACTGAAACTTTGAACACAATTAAATGGTATTAGACTAGTTTACCGGATGTAAGTTTAAAGGGTTTTGGACTACTTTTGGTTCAAACAAGCTATATGTACAGTTTGGGCCAAGAGTTTCCGAATATTCTGTATAAATTATATACGTCTCAGTGGTCAATACTAGTTCTCATATATCCCAGTTCATTACCAGGTGATTACTAAAGGAATTTCATGGGTTCAGGCCCAGCTGGGGTCGACAGATTTTTCTTGAGCGATAAAAATCTGTAGCACATAGTGGAAGTAAGGTCGTCTGTGCCATGTAAAAGAAACCTAGACGGCATGTATAGATAGATCCCTTTCCAAGCAAGATTGGCAGGCCCTTATTTCTCGCTGATAGAAATTCTCGTGTGTTGATATAATCAGTCAGCTCAGAAAGTGCACGTTAAATACATCAAATAAATAAAATACTAAAAGAGATTCCTTTCTATGTACATCATAATAGTATTGTCTGATTGCTAAAATTTTTTGAACTAGGTCTGAATGTTTAGTTTTGGGGTTTTTATAATAAGAACATTTGGGGTTTGTCAGAGAAAACCCCATTTTTAGAAACGTAGCTAAGAGTTTTAATCTAAAATGTATTTGAATCTTGATTTTTAATTAAAGCTATGCATGTTTTAAACATTGTAAAAAAAATCAAATAATTTTTTATCTACAATTGTAAACTATACCAACACTTTGGTTATTTGGCTTAATTTTTTTTTTTACCTGAGTGAGATTGTACAAGAAATATATATGGCTTTAATGATTAAAATAATGTAGTAATGTTCTAATGTTTTGTATTTAATTTAAATTTTATAAAAAGTTAATTAGATCGGCCAAATGAATTGGAAATCTAACTTATACCAGATTGAATTACATGACAGGAATAATTTATATCCAATTGATAGAACAATCCTTGATAAACAAATAAAGCAATCATTTTTAGAACCCAGTCTCGAACTGTGTTCTTCTAGTAGCATGATTTACCTCTTTAACCACTTAGTCAATAGAAGGCGCAATATAGCTCAAGATATTGGAGATTTCAAAATGTCCTTAAATCTGTATGACATAAACTTTATATGACGCGAAATAACAAATCCATGCTAAAACCTATTTGTGTGTAACTTAATTTTCTTTAACAAGCCCCAGTGGTCACACAGTATAGGTCATCAGGCTCGTACTGAAGTGGCTTGCCGCTGCAGTTGAATGTACCAATATATTTTTTTATAATAAATATAATGTATTAAACTTTATGTTATTTTATGTTTGAAAATAGCCGACTTGATTGAATTTTATACTGGATTCACTTCTTTTTGTTTACATTTCATTGCTTTCAAATATTAGATTTATTTTTGTTTACAGAGTACAATAAAGCTATACATAATACACTTCAGTCAGTGAATACTGTGTACGCAGCCTCCTGGGGAATGAATACAAGTAGGTTAAGTGGGAAAATATGAGTGTTCTGGAAATAGATGGCTACCCAACCATGACACGCTCAATAGTTTCTTTTAAAGAGATTAAAGTAGTATGGTACTTGCCTAGAGGCCACTGGTTTAGATGCGGGTGGCTACGATGAATATATTTATCGTGTTTGCATTGAGATTCGACCTGCTGTTAGATTAGCAAATGACTAATTAAAGAGTGTTTGTGTCTAATATTATACGTTATGTTCTAACATATACTAGTCATAAGTGATGTACTGCTATTATCTGTGCATTTTTATAAAGTTTGCCTCAAATATTCCACTAAATTATGGCGTGAGTGTCCTAAGATATGTCTGTATAATCCAACCTATTTACTAAAAGCTACAAAATAAACATGAAGCTCATTCAGTATAGTTTGCCGTTGATGAGATGGTCGGGTTTCGAATACTGTCCGGGTGTATTGAGGGTGATTTTTTTAACTAATTGTTCCTTACGCACGTGCGTGTACATTTACTAGAAAATATACCCTTCTCATCCAAACCCCAGCAGCTTAACTAATTGTGAGAAACCCAGACGGTTATAAAACATCTATGAAAACAATGAACATGTTATTATCAGGGGTTCTGTCTTTCGACAGGTCCGTTGTCTTGTCCAAATCGAGTCTTCCAGCAGATTACTTAAACGTCATCTTATTTCCTCGTTCTAGGTAGTCCATCGGTTGCATTATTCGTCTTCCTGGTCTCTTGTACCTTGAATTCTATGACGTAACTCGATAAGACATTCCTTATCATGATGTAACTAAACCATTGACCCTTCTTCATAGAATAGCCTGCCTAGGGATGATAATAATAGTCAGGGCTCTATATTTATCCGAGCAGACTATACAAGTGCAACCAATAAGGAAACACCCATCCCGTGGAAAACAGTTCAGCTCCATGCGTTTAACTTTTAACCGTGCTAGAAGATACATTATAGATGTAAAGAGGCGGTAGCGAGCAAGCCCCCATCGCTTCTATTGGGTAGCGTTTCTAGATCTTTTGTTGTTTCTAGAAAACGACCATAGAAAGTCGATATCTCGATGTAACAAGCGCTCGCACAAAAAAAAAAAAAAAAAACTGGGCGAAACAGGCCTTCAACCCAAGCTACATTCGTTTTATTTTGAGGTTGAGTTTCGCTTAGAGGCGTGCGCGGTTAGAAATCTTTGAATAGTAAAAGACGCAGCACAGTATTTTTCTCTGCCAAGCATCCTTTCCAGAGCATTTGTGATATAAGTAGCTGGGACGTCGTTAGAAGGGTCTGAAGGAGAAACATTAATTTAGAAGCTCCATTCGATATGGGACTCAAATCATATCAACCGATTAATCTAGAAGATTGTCTAAGTCGCGCTCTAGTGGGGATAATGTAACCGACCTTTGGTGTAGTGGTCAGTGCACCTGGATACGAGTCTAGGAGTCCCAGTTTCGATTCCCGGCTGACACCTTGGGTATTTATACCGAAAGGGGAATTACCCCAACGGTCACCAGAGTTAGGTTGGTTAGGTTTAAGTTAGGGTTAAGGGTTTCCACTGGCTCCACTCTTATACTATCACCCTCATTATCACTATCACCCTCATTATCACTATCACCCTCATTATCACTATTACCCTCATTATCACTATCACCCTCATTATCACTATCACCCTCATTATCACTATCACCATCACCTCATCTCATCGGGACATGGAAATATCTTCATGGAAAGAATTTACGATTAGCAGATTCGGGCGTCTCCTTGACAACGGAATATTATCACTGGCTAATGAGTTTAATAATATAATATTTATTTTTTAAATTTCTCATATGGTTGAAAGATACATTTTTTATGACACATAATTAATTAGATACCTCATCATTTGAATATTAGATGTTAGTAAACAGGAAATGGATGGTTTGTAATTTAATTTAGACGTGATAATAACCAACATTTTTCATCCAGTGTTACATTGTTTTTATTTCTCATATACACAACATATTTCTTTTACGTTTTATTAACTGAACTAAATAAAATGCAACCATTTATTTCAATCTACATAATTTTTCTCTAAAATTTCTCATTACCATCATTATTTTAAAGTAACATACATTTCGTGTCGTTACTCAATTCTGTGTCTTTGCAGAGTTCTTCTAAATTTTTCATAAAAGTATATAATTAATGAAAAGGTTAGTGAGAAAATAGTTAATTCGTTATTTAAATTAATGTATTCGATGTGTCTATATTATAATATTATAATTCAATCACGTTAGAAAAAAGGTCTTGAAATAAATGATACGGAACCCCGCACGGACTTTCTCTTTCTATTGTTTAAAAATTAAGATATTTACTCAAAACTCGTAATATATGTTAAATGAAATAATATACACTAGCAAACCCAAGCATAAATTGCACTATACTTATGTAAAACATTTTTTGAATCCCGGTTTTAAATTTTATAATTTTATTTCTAAAGAATGTCCTCATTTGTACGTTTGGACCAATAAAAATGATCGATTTTGGGTCCACAAGGGTCAACACTTCGTATTAAAATTTCGACTTCCGGTTAAAATTTTAACATTTTATTAGGTGTTTCCCATCTTCATGTCATCGCATTGCTATTCAATTCCTCATTTATAAATTTTGACTAATAAAAAATGTAAATATTGACTATTGAGTCTAAAAAGAAGGAGATGGATCATTGTTGTACAAACATTTATCCTAAGAGGTTAAAGGAAAAATAGCAAAATTTTTAGAGACTAACTAATATTTAATTACTCTATGGCATTACAGAATTATTGCGTTAAAATTTAAGTAGTATCTCTTTACAACTAAAGATCACAAAATTGTATTTATATATTTGCCTATCTCAGAAACTGTTGGTTTTATAAAAAATATATTTTCTATAAAAGTTTTTAATTTTTAATATTACTACAATTTTGCAATGATAAGTTATTTAGTATCTCAAATAGTTGTGGAGATACGGAAATTAACGCTTCTGTAAAGTACCCTAAAATTAATTTTTATGGGAAAATGAAAATAGCCATTTCATTTATAATCTTAATCAACGCCTAGATACGAATTATAATCAAAATCGTTAGATTCGAGTTTGAGGAAATCGATTTTTTTCCTTTTTGCTTTTTATTAATCTACTCTTAGTTTTAGGGTTTAACAGACACACAGACAGATGGCATTGCAAAAACCAGTTTTAGGGTTTGGGGGGTCATGAGACATCTACATCCATCAACATTTCGGATTAGATTTTCTTTTTTTTACGGTTGCAATACATTACCTTTAGTGTTCGAAAAGTTAAAATATATATATATATATAATTGTGTATAGCTTGGAAGTTATTGGTTTTATAAAATTATGCTTCAAATAAAAGATTTGTATTATAAATAGACCTACTTATATGTGATGAGAAGTAATTTCAAATCTCAAATAGTTTCTGAGATATGATAAAAAAAGGAATTTACGTATCAGACCGGAACCCTTAAAGTCATGTTTCCGAACTATTGAGGGCAGCCATTTTGTTTGAAATATTTATAAATGTTTTAAAATAAAATTTAATCAAAATCGTTAAAGCCAATTTTGAGAAAATCGACTTTTTATCTTTTTGCCTTTCAGTAAACTACCGTTAATTTTTGGGTTAAAATTTCCAATTCCAAAATCCCTCGGGGGTACCCTATGAAAACCCTAGATACGTAGTTTTACAAATTTTTCTGATTCAGGGGTTCATGAAACGTTGAGATTAATCAAAATCTTGAGTTCAATATTTTTGACGATCACAATACTTTCTCTACCCGTAAGATAGCGAGAAAGTAAAAAGTTATTTGATATGTAATAATTATTTTACTTAGATATTTAAATGATTATACCTAATACATATTTGTTTGTGTTAAAAACAAGTTATTGCATGATAAATGTAATATTTATAAATAGCTTGAAGACATTTTAAATCTAAACAGATAAATCTAATCCACCACTATTTAAAATAAAAAAAATGGTAAAATGATTTAAAATTAATAATTATTATTTTCAAGTTTATTAAACTGAAACTAGATATCCAAAAATAATATTTCCCATATTTTAATAAAACAAATACATAAATTATATTTATAGACTTCAAACGAGTTTGAACTAGAATCCTCAGGATTTGCAGTCTACCTAGCCTTCCACTCATTCCCTTTAACGGGCGTTTAATTGTGTTGAATGTAAACGTGGTTGACGAAAATGTTATTGACTTACTCTATAACATATCCCCTCCTCTAGAGCATAGTTCCTAAAATTGATCAATGAATCTTACTGAAATAAAATTTGAATTAATCCCCCTTTGTCTCGTACTTCAAAGCGACATATGCCGCCTTAATTTTACTTCTCTCTCTCTCTCTCTCAACTCGGTGAGATTCATTTTATTTCACCCCCCCCCCCCCTGCGATGCAGTGTACTGCACTGAATGGGGGTGTAATTTAACACCCCACGGTAAGATTGCTCACACAAAGACGGGCCCTTTAAAGTACGAAGAGCACTCGAGAAAATGTCTCGACAGGGAAAACAGCGTTAACTTCTTATTCTACGAGTTACAGTTCTTTTGGGTTTCTTTAGGAAAAAAAAAAAAGAGATGAAATTTAATCCTATTAAGTTGATTTATTTTGCTAAGCCATTAAAGATACCAAAACTAAATTGTTCTACGGAATGGCTAATATTAAAAATGGTATCGACGTGAATAAAGTTCTGGCTGGACCAGACGTTTTCCTAATAATCGTTGAAAGAAAGGATTCTTTATTTTCTTATTTCGCTTTCTTCTCTTGTTTTCTATCACACCTTTTTCGTTCTTCTCTTTCATGAAGCCCCCTCCCCACTATCTTGAAGCGGCCATATCTATTTAGAAAGAAGGTTAAAGGGACAAAAAAAAAAACTAGAATGAAGAAACTTCAATAACCAGAGTAGAAGAGATACTAGAGTGAAGTCTGATGAAAGGAAGATGAAGTTTTTTCCCCTCTCTCTTTCTGTCTATCTATAAAGAAATCTTTTTTACCAGTCTTCCTAAATAGAATGTTTCCTACTTCGTTTCTTCTCCTTGTCCTGCCCGGAGGAACTTTGATGAGACGGTTGGGAAAGATTTCTCTGTTCCTATTGGATGACGCATCTCTAAATATGTCTTGAGGGAGGTTAATACTAGACAAGAAATGTCAATTGACGTACTTTCAATTTAAACTGTTAACATGCACAATTTTTAACTAGAATTTATAAAAATGACAATCAGTTTGTATTTAAAATTTAATAATGCGTAAACATTATTAATTACGTCCACTTATCAGACTTATTAAAATTTAATGTGCGGGTAAAGAGCTAATGAAACAAAAATAAACTATAAATTTAATATTTAGCACCACGTCTTACTACCCGTTCGGGTTATACGCTTAAGTATTAATTACGCTAATGGATTAGGAATTGGGAGGGTTGAATATAGAGGAAGTGAACCCGCATTTGCGTAGAGGGAGAGTGGAAAACCATTTAGGAAAAACCACCCCCAGTTCACCCGACCGAGATTCGAACCTCGATCTCCCCGTCCTCGGCGGTCGAGTTCAACACGACTAGCGCGTTAGTCAACTACGCCACCGAGGCGGGTAATAAACTATAAAATATGTATATATATAGCTAATTACATATAACACATCTTTATTTTTAAAATATCATTTTAAAATTTTTAATATGACACATGAAGCTCACAGTAAATAAAATCAACAAATTGTGTTGTAAAACACCGAAATTACGATTAAATATTCTATTGTAATCTATTTCGTTTACATTTTCTTTTGGTTATGGTGTCAATTAAACAAAATGATACATCCCTCAACCAAAAATATTAAACTTTATTATAAAGTAAATAAATAACTGTGATTACATTTGTATCAATAAGTTATTAAGATGGATCAGTAAATCATGATAAATATTTTTTTTTAATGATGTAATTACTAACATGATAAAATTGTTAATGAATTTAAAATAATTTTCTTGCAATTTATACTAGTAGTTTTATGAACAGTAGATCTTAATCCCTGAATTTAAAATAATGCTAAGTACATCATGATAAGAATTATGTCATGTTACTATCATTACTGCAGTCTCAACATTTTTCGTCAGATTTTAAGTTTAAATGTCTCCTATAGTTTCTCCTTGGATTTGAAGTTGATATGTTTCCTTGGTGATCAAGCTAGACATAAAATAATATTTATATAATTAAATATTTATATATAAATATATTTATATGCACATAGAATAAACGCTGTTCATGAGGTTTAAGATGTAACGCTCACAATATAATATGTAAAAAACATCTTATACTTAGGTAGCTATACTTAATGTTCAAAGAATATCCCTACAAAACATCGTTAAAAGTTGTCCACTCTTTCCTCAGTAATCACGGAACAGACAGACAGACAGACATACATACAGACTAAATGCCAAAACGTATAACCAAACCAGTACCTCACTCTACTTCGTCAATAATTGATTTACAAAATATTTTACACACCACTTTACTAGTTTTATATTTTTTCAAATAAGGGTAAGAATACAATATAATATTATATTTAAAGTTGTAGTGAATATTATTTAAGTATAAAATGAGTGTCAACTTTTATTACAAATTCAATTTAATGATTATATTATATGGCTATGCTCTAATTTAAAGAGAAACAATTATGAATTACATAGTTCCTCAATTACTAATAAAACTTTAGTCAAATACACGTAGAGTTAAATATTTTTATTAAATTTTATTAACTCTAGAGATAAAATATCAGATCTATAATAGTACAACTGTCAAACCTTGCTGTAGTAAATAAGTAAGGATGTCATTAGTCTAATTATCTGACAAAACAAAATTGCCTCCAGAAATAAATTTGTTCGAGAAGTTTCGTTTTATTCCTGATGATTGGAAACAACTTGTTTTTTTTAAAGATGACTCAGTAAGCATGAACGAATCAAGTCTAACGTGAATAACAAGAAGGAACTCCAATAGAGAGCGTCTGTTTGTTCAAGGGGAATTAAATGGAGGTGAACTGTGACACTATGGAGACTAATTAGTTCCTGCAGAACGTAATGGAAATTTTAATAAAGTAAAACATATATATATGTATATAGGTCAGCAATTTAACAATGGCATATTCTCTATTAAATAACAAGTCCTCAATACTAGAGCTACGTTACACTTTGTTTTATGTCCATACAATGTTTGTAATGGAAACAATTCTTTATTTTACGTTGAAAGTTCTTATAAGATGTGTAACAAATACCTACCTTAGGTAGAAAACATTACTTAGAAAACTGAGGTTAACGGCTGGAGGGCTCATTGTGCTGACCACATGACACCCTCTATCCGCAAATATCGGCACTGTCATAGCTAACCGCGGCGGCCGCTCGGTCAGTGCAGCTCGCTTGTGCGCTCTTGCCATGAAGTTATCTTATAATATAATTAAATATTATCAATGTTGGCAACAAATTATCTTTTTTATATTCAAGGTATTTAACGTGCACTTTTTTTTTTAACCGACTCATTATATCAGTACACGAAAATTTCAATGAGCGAGAGTGAAAGGGCCTATCAATTTTACTGGTAAGGTATTTTCAAAATCCTTCCAGGGTTCTTTTACACTCCACAATCGACATGGGACCGATGACTTTATTTCTCCTCCGAAGGAAGTTGTGCTACGGATTTTTATCGCTCAAGGAAAAAAAAACCAGCGACCCCTGCTGGGTTTGAACTCACGAACATCGGGTCCTGAGTCAAGTACTTTACACCCAACACCACCGAGGGTGACAAGATTTTTTTTTTTTGTATTTTGTAAAAGGCCCTTTCTATTAAAATTGGGCTGTACCTTAGTTTGTAAATTAAAATACAATCAAAGCTAAATTGATATAATTATTTGTTTATGTCTAAGAAGAGATAAAAACAACGTGTTGAGTTCCTCAACAGTTCTCCTCTATTTTCAGCTTGAATGGTCTAACACCCAGTGTACAAAAAACAACCTAAAGAAACCTTCCTCTTTAAAAAAAAAAGCTCTATAAACTACCCCTCAACTTCCCCTTCTTCTCTGTGTGTTTATTCTTAGGTTTAACGCGTTGTCACCCTTGAATGGGCTTTCCTCACCCTTTCATCCTTTTAGTGCTAGGGACCTACTCAAACTCACACAAGTCCGAGAGAGAGGGACAGAGGAATAGAAGGGGGTGGTTCACGCAGCTCCTAGCCTTTTGTTATGGCTTATGTCCTTTTGCCTTTCGCTGCAGATAATGTTATTGATCTAGGATATTAGATTCCTTCTTCAGGCCTCTGGGCTAAAGGCTGTCAGAAGCCCGCCCGCCCTTCCTTCCGCGACAAACATACTAAAGTGTGAGTGAGAGGGTAAGGACTAAAGGGATATCGTGAATATTGCTCCCTCAAGTAAGAGTCGCCACGGACGGGCTTACCAACCCCAACATAACACTAGAAATATATATCCCTCCTAGCATCACCAAGACGTGTATTTTATACGCAGCCCCGCTCTATAACCGAATCTTTCCTAAACCCTATCTGCGTCTGGTGAACTTATTGGGGGTGTCATCCTTCCGGTTGGAGGGGGAGGGGGGGGTTTATCCGATATTATGTACTGAGCGGTAAACTGCAACAAACCGGGAGGAGGGGTACAGCTCTCAACACAAACCTGTCAACTGTAATATTAAATACAGATTTAATATGATGATTTATTTATTTATGATCAAAGTGAAGTATAGTGTAGGAACCGGCCTCGGTGGTCACGTGGTCTGAGGACGTCTACCCTCGCAAGAGACTAGACTGACGATGATTGGGAGACCGGGGTTTGATTCTGGTTGGTTGAACTGACGGTAGTTAATCATAAACGGTTTTCCACACTCTTCACGCAAATGTGGGTACACTTCCTCTAAATTCAACCTTCCCAATCCCTAACACATTATCGTAATTAGTACTTAAGCGCATGACCAGAATGGGTAGTAAGACGCGGTAATATATGTATATATATACTCATATATATATATATATATATACTCATACTAATTAATCTAATGTGTTATGGGTTAGGAAAGTTGAATTTATAGAAAGTGTATCCACATTTGCATGAAGGGAGTGGAAAAACCATTTAGGGTAATTACATAGTGTAGGAAAGGGAAGGTGGGTGTGTGGAGCGGAAAAGTTAAGGGAAAGGGACGGAGAAGTTTTTTTTGAATCTCAACAAAATACTTCTCTTTTACTGGAACCCATTATTAATAATGCTATGGCCCACATGGGTGGGCACGCGGGCTAAGGCATTAACCATATTTGATCTGATTTGTTGGCTGTTTAGGGATAAATTAGATAGGGCCTACATGGTATACTGAGGATGCTGTTCCCTAAATAATTTCATGTTCCCCCTACACGCAAATGTGGATACATTTATTCTTTATTATATTCTATAAGTCTTCAAACATAGTGTACATGTGTGGTTAGCTTTGATGAAGAGTAAGTAGCAATATAAAATAAAATAAACAATATATTTATTTTCATCCACATCCCATTCGAGGTTATTCTAATATATATATATATATATATATATGTATATTTATCACGCCAATGTGTTAGGAAGGAGTAGGGTATAATTGAGAGGAAATGTAGCTTCATTGGTGTGAAGAGAGAGTGGATGAGTGGTGTAAGAAGGAAAACCTCACTAAGCTCGACCATAATTATAACCCCAACGTTCCTGACATCGGACTAAATGAACCTGACACCAATACTGCGTGCCCACCTATGTGGTCAACTAAAATAAGAGATATCCATGGCATAATCTCAAAATCGAGAAATACCAATCAAGTGGTCGTCTTCCGTTGACGAAGATAGAGGGTGTAATATGGTCAGCAAAATACCGTTATTCTCAGTTTTCTAAACCGGAGCCACTACTTATTTATTCACGTAGCTCCTCAGTTGTCATCAATAGGTTAAGTTTAACCCTGTTCCAGACCCAATGCTTCAGAGATATATTTTGGAAGCACCAGGGATCAAACCCGGGACCTCTATTTCTGTAGACAGGAAAGCTGACCACTCTACCATTGAGGTGGTCTTAGTGTTATTAATGCATTACAAAATATTAACGTTACTAAGAAAAATCGGTAGGTTGAAAATTTTCATTTTAAAATAATCTTATATTTAGTTATATATTTAATTATATAAGGTTTTAAACTTTGGGCAAAATAAGTAGACTATTATGCAATGAAAAGATTAGGAGAGCAGATTCTAAAGAGGGGTTGAGGAGGTAAAAAAAAAGTCAATAAATGAAATTTATGGCATTCATGAGGAAAGAAAATGAATGCATTACGAAAAATGAATTGAATAGAACACGGATAGAATAAAACTTGAAAAAAAAAAAATCTGCTCAGACGTATAATGGAAAAAAAACTCGATAGAAAAAAAAAAGAGAACTATAAAAAAACTTTACAACGAAAATTACAAAGAGCAGCTGCGAAGGATGAAAAAAGAAAAAGGAACAAGATGAAAATATGAAAGAAAGGATAAATCACTAAAGTCAGCCGAGCCGGATGCTGGGTCGAGAAGATACAAGGACAAATGAAAAGTAAATGGAATGAAAAAGTTGTGTGCTGAAAAACTAATAGGAAAATTATTAAAATTGCTATGATCTTAAAATATCAATTTATTTGTTGATTTAATCTTTTATTTCTAAAGGAAGTGCCAGCATAGTAGCAGAATGACTTATGGGCGGGACGTATAATTTTATAGCTATTGAAAGATAAAAAGTATTGGGGTCGAGAAAGAGGAATGGTAAATTACTTTCCTATATCTTTTTTGTTCCGACAAGTGGATTACATCCCTTTTTATTAATACCAATATCCCTGAAATATTTTCCTTTACTAAGCCTGAGCCCTTACCATGGTCAAAAATACCTTATGCAGTAGGTCATGTCAAGCCCCCTCGAGTTAGTTTTGGATCGTATTCCATTGAGTTACAGTCCAATTTTCCTTAGTAGTAGCTATCTGACAGAAAGAAGATTTATTAGATCTATTTTCATAGGAAGAACCTTGTCTGACAGCTAGAACAGTAACTAGATCTAGTTTCATAGGAAGAACCTTATCTGACAGCTAGAACAGTAACTAGATCTAGTTTCATAGGAAGAACATTATCTGACAACTAGAACAGTTACTAGATCTACTTTCATAGGAAGAACCATATCTGACAGCTAGAACAGTTACTAGATCTACTTTCATAGGAAGAACATTATCTGACAACTAGAACAGTTACTAGATCTACTTTCATAGGAAGAACCTTATCTGACCGCTAGAACTGTTACTAGATCTACTTTCATAGGAAGAACCTTATCTGACCGCTAGAACTGTTACTAGATCTACTTTCATAGGAAGAACCTTATCTGACCGCTAGAACTGTTACTAGATCTACTTTCATAGGAAGAACCTTATCTGACAGCTAGAACAGTTACTAGATCTACTTTCATAGGAAGAACCTTATCTGACCGCTAGAACTGTTACTAGAATTACTTCATATCAATTTGATTGTAGAATATATTCATCCCGTTGTACAAAACCAATTTTGGCTCTCATAGGACAGAGTGTCGTCCAGTTTTAAGTGTCTTAAACACATCTAAAGGAACACATCATTTCAAAGTCATCCAGTTATTAGGTTGTATCAGATGAAGCTCAACAAAGATAAAAAAAAAAAAGGATCCACATTGGTATTCACTTCGACTTAACGTCAAGCTCATTTAATCTTTAACTCCAGTGACCTGTGAAGTTGAGTTTTGAAACCCCGTAAATTCTGTGAAAGTGTTTGTCCTAAATGGTTTTATATTTTTCTCTCAATGAAAATGCTAGTAAATTTCCATTTAGTTCTAATTTTCCCCATCATTTTACAATTTAGTGAAATCATATTTCGATAGCACGGATGTTTAGTAAGATGGGATGCAAAAAGAATTAAATAATATTTTAAGAAGTTCTGTTCTTTAATTTTTTTCTATTTTAAATGTGTCACAAAATAAAAATAGGAATTAAATTTCATATATTGTGGTTAACATTTCCGGTGAAGTTATTTCAGCTAAATAGACTAGTCCTTATACATGTTGTGACATGTTCATGGGTAAGTCTAAACCTGTCTTGTCAATCTACTTAGTCTACATTACTTAGGATCACGTTCTAAAGTTAGCCCAAGTGTATGGTCCCCTTAAACTTGTATAAAATGAGTATAGTTTAACTAAGTCTTCTTACAACTGAACAAGAGACCAACGTAAGCACTTCTGTAACTAACTTCGGAGAGTAGTTTTGTTGCAAGAAGATTCTTCGCTACTGAAATATATACTAATATATTCCGTATGGTATGTCTGCATTCTCTTAATATCAATGTTGTGTTTAAAATAAATGGTATAATACACAGCACAAAATGTCTTTCACATTGATATCAAAATAGAGATATTTACTGAAAACTCCTAAGATCTTTGAAACGAAATAATATACATCGTTCACAAAAACACTATCCCCAAAGAGGATAAATGAAATTATACACATTTTTACAGAGACATTGAAAAAAAGAGGAATATCTTTGGCTACTAAAAACATTACAATCAATTTCACATTTCAAAGACTTAGATAGAAATAAATAATGATTGGTTTTATACAAATTTGTTTCAATTAAAAAATAAAGTATTTAGATATACTACAACTCTACAATGATAAGTTATTTGATATCTGAAATAGTTGCGGAGATATATAAAAATCGTAAAAGTACACTTATGTAAAGTACCCTCAAAGTAATTTTCATGGAGAAATAAGAACTACCATTTTACTTGTAATGGTTAACAGTGTTAGGATATAAATCTTAATCTAAATCATTGGAGCTATTTTTGAAAAAAAAAATAGATCTTCTCTCTCCTTTCCTTTCAATAAACTACCCTTAATTTTAGGGTTAGCTATCTAATTCAAAAAAATCCCTCGGGGAAAACTTAAAAAAACCACACCTCAATACCAAGTTTTAGCTCAATTGGTAGAATGGATACAGTTATAGGCCGAGATAAAGTCAGAGAGTTGACATCGCGAAGGCCAATATTCCGGTTTCAAGTAGATATACAACGCCGACATTTATCAAAATCTAGAGTTCGATGACGATCATAATACTTCTCACTCCTAGGAGTTAAGAGAAAGTAAAAACAACTAAGAATAATAGTGCTCTATCCACATTGGTAGGCATGTGGTCTAAATGTAAGTCACACCTGTTTTTTTTTTTTTTCAATGACGGGGAGGTCTGGGTTTGAGTCCCGGCCAGTTTAAATGAGGATTGATTTTCCTCTCAATTCTATCCTCGCTATCCCTTATCCCAATTCCACGCGGAAGGGTACTAAGACACATTAGGTAAATAAAATGATTAGTTTCTTAGTTGATAGCTGCACGGATAATTTGCACGTCTTTTATCTGATAAACCTGGGCCAATCCAACCATCTGCACTAAGGAACTTTTTTCACAGCTCTAAATAAGGCTCAGATAGATTTTAAATATTTTCTTTTTAGAACCGCGTCTTACTACCCGTTCGGTTTATACTATTATGTACTTATTAAGCTAATGGTTTTAGGGATTAGGATGGCGATATTTCTAGAAGATGTACCCATATTTGCGTGGAGGTAGAATGAAAAACAATTCTGTAAAAACTTCCCTCAGTACAACTGACTGAGATTCGAACCTTGATCTCCCCGTCATCGGCATTCTAGTACACTGCGTTTAAATACTTGATTCAACAATTGTTATGTTTAGATAATCTTTTGAAGCATACAGGACTGGTACATTTGTTTGAATAAAGAGTACAATGGAAGGGGAAAAATGATAGAGGAAGACAAATATTAGAGCGTGTGAAGCATTTAAGTGAGGATGTGAGGTGTAATAAGTATGTAGAGATAAAGAGATTGGTATAGAATAGGAAGAAACGGAGGATTGCATCAAAATAGTCGAGATACTGTTGACACGAGAAAATCTAATCTAATGGGCTTTGTTCTTACGTAAGATGGTATTTTCATCGTTGACAATCATACTTCTATGTTGTAGATTGTAGAAAAAACACTTAAGATTATTATATCCCTACACTAAGCGCTTTTCCAGTCCGCAGTAATATATTTTATTAATAACCACCCTCTCATTAATAAGTGCAGAGGGATGAACATAATATTGAAAAATTGCAATTTTTTGAGTTAGAGAAACCTTAGAAACCACCAAATTATTGAGGTAGAAACTGTTCACAATAAACAATACAGCCCAAAGTTAGTAGAAAAGGACTTAAAAAATAGGAATTTGCTGACAAAATTGATAATATTTTTCTATATTATTATAAATGTTATTTTATATGTATTAATAATATATATCAAAAGTGAAAGCTTCAGCTCACATGACTTTACGTATGAAAGTATGAAAGGACATATCAGTAACTTTTCTAGCTGTCAGATAAGACTCTTCCTTTGAAAAGTGGACTATACAGTCCATCTGTTCCTGACGCGGTTTTCGTTTAAACTTGATATCTAGTTTTTATATTGCTATGGTGAAATCGTGATTTTAATTTTAACTCTAAATAATTCAAGTGCAGCTTTACTGATGACTTCTTTATAGTAAAAATCGACATTTATCGAAAATGGTTATAACAGTTAGGTTCTAAGCCAGTATCTAGGATTCGCTTTGAATGTCTAGCACTGGGCGGCGCTTGTTTATTCCTTGCTACTTTCTCCACGGGAGAAAGTTATAACCAGGTCCACCAGGATCATGTGGTTCCCATGTTTATAGGTAAGAGATTGTACCGTGGAAAGAGCAAAGTTTCCTCCATTAGTTGTCCTAGTTGTTAGGTACGCGAGAGGAACTAAAGGCTCAGGCACGTATGTAGTTAAAGCAAGAGCGGAGTCTCTGCCTGGAATGTGTGGTATGCTAGTTAGTGTGTGTGTGTGTGTGTGTGTTGGGGGTTAAGGGGGGGTGAGGTCCGGGTTTTAACACAACCATTACCAGCAGAAGAGCAGGGTAGAGGGTCGGAGGGGGTTGTCTTCCACCATGTGTGTGGGTAACGTGTTGTTTCAGGGTGAAGTGATGGATGGAAGAGTTAAATACACCAGCAAACCCCTACAGCGATAGTCTGTAGAAGGGAGGGTTGATTCCAGAGAGGGGTTGAGAGGAGAACGGCGCTGCCATTCTCACCTAGGACTCGATTTTTTTTTGTTTTTTTTTTTTTGGCACGTTTCGCCTCCTCGAGTCCATTTACGTCTCTTGTTTCATTACCAGACTAGCTAGCCCCGTTAAACCGGGTTAAAGGCCCCGATGTTTTGGGATCCGAACCTCCTCAGACCCCAATGTCAGTGGCCAAATGGTCTAGGACAGGGGTCTCCAACCTGTGGCCTAGCGTAACTTTTTTTTTTGCGGCCTGCCGGCTCATAAAACATATACAATTATTTCAAAAGAAAAAATGACAAATACAGATTTATATCTTATATAACAAAATGATAATATAAATATATATTTTAAGTTATTTTACTAACTATTTTTGTCTTATACTCGAAGTAAAATATTACGTTTTAATACAAATTTACCTTAAACCAGAAAATGAGCACTCTAATAGACAAGGGGGAAATTACTATTTCAGGAGTGCTCGAGCATAGTCGGAAGTGTTCTAACATAGTCGGGAGTGTTCGAGCATAGTCGGGAGTGTTCGAGCATTGTCGGGAGGGTTCGAGCATAGTCGGGAGTGTTCGAGCATAGTCGGAAGTGTTCTAACATAGTCGGGAGTGTTCGAGCATAGTCGGGAGTGTTCGAGCATAGTCGGGAGTGTTCGAGCATAATCGAGAGTTTTCAAGCATAGTCGGGAGTGGTCGAGCATAGTCGGGAGTGTTCGAGCATAGTCGGGAGTGTTCGAGCATAGTCGGGAGTGTTCGAGCATTGTCGGGAGGGTTCGAGCATAGTCGGGAGTGTTCGAGCATAGTCGGGAGTGTTCGAACATAGTCGGGAGTGTTCGAGCATAATCGAGAGTTTTCAAGCATAGTCGGGAGTGGTCGAGCATAGTCGGGAGTGTTCAAGCATAGTCGGGAGTGTTCTAGCATAGTCGGAAGTGTTCGAGCGTAGTCGGGAGTGTTCGAGCGTAGTTGGGAGTGTTCGAACATAGTCGGGAGTGTTCGAGCATAGTCGGGAGGGTTCGAGCATAGTCGGGAGTGTTCGAACATAGTCGGGAGTGTTCGAGCATAATCGAGAGTTTTCAAGCATAGTTGGGAGTGTTCGAGCATAGTCGGGAGTGTTCGGGCATAGTCGGAAGTGTTCGAACATAGTCGGGAGTGTTCTAGCATTATCGGAAGTGTTCGAGCATAGTCGGGAGTGTTCGAACATAGTCGGGAGTGTTCGAACATAGTCGGGAGTGTTCGAGCATAGTCGGGAGTGTTCGGGCATAGTCGGGAGTTTTCGTACATAGTCAGGAGGGTTCGAGTTGGCTCGTCACAACTGAGACATTCGGGATGGAAAAAGAAAGATAATATATTAAGTGTTCACTCCTAATATTTTTGGTACAGTACTGCGAGCCAACAAGGGACATAAACTTTGGCCCTTGGTCCTTAAAGGGTTGAAGACCCTTTAGCTAAAGGCGTCACTCTTGTGTTGAACTGGCCTGCTGAAGATGGGGAGATAGTGGTTCAAACCCTGGTCGGATATACTAAGAGTGGTTGATCCTAAGTGATTTACCACTCTCCTTACAAGCATATTAGGGTACATTACCTTAAAATGCTTCCTTTCTCATCTCTACCCCATTAGATTAATTACACTTATGCATATAACATGAAGGAGGTATTAAGACACGGTAATTACAATAAATACTATCTGAAGAGCTGTCAACTTGTGTTTATTATTTAGGCTATAGTCAGGGTGTATGACAAATATCCGTATATCTGTGTCTAGCTAAGCTAGTCGAATAAGATAAAAAGGGTGCAAGCACCGCCATATTTGTTAAGTCCATCAAACGTGTTCCAATAGGCTAAGTATGGTGTCATGCAGGTTTATATTCAATTAGTGTGGGTGAGTGGCACTAGAAGAGGGTAGAGGGGTTTATTTACAAGTTCCTCCAACAGAGGATGGCAAGGATTATTCTTACATCAAATACCTTTCAATGTATCTAAAAACATAATTGGGTCTGTTCGTATACTACTAGCCTTAGAATTGAAGGAGAGTACAGAAATGAATAATTACTAATAATGTTTGTAGGGGAGAGTGTGCGCCCCCAAAAACAACTCAGCACCATATGTGCAACCCTGGATTGAAAAGTGAAAATAAAAGTATTTTTTATCATGTTTCACTACATGGTTGTGCAAAACGCCTTTATACCAAATAATCTCTTGTTTTACCATCGCGTCTTACTACCCGTTCGGGTTATACGCTAATGAATTAATTACGCAAGTGGGTTAAGGGATTAGGAAGGCTATATCTATATAAAGTGTACCCACATTTGAGTCGAGGGAAAGTGCAAAACAATTTTGAAAAAAACAAACCACCCTCAGTACACTCAACCAAGATTCGAACCTCGATCTCTCCATCATCGGTAGTCTGATCTAGTGCAAGAGTAGCGCCTTAGACCATGCGGTCACCAAAGCGGGCTACGTCTTGCTGAGAATTATACCATGTTCTTAATGTTCTGTAGTCTTAATGTTTCTCTTTGGATTTCCCGGTCATCAACAAATCAGAAACCGTTTCGAGAGTGTCATCTTAAACCATGTGACCACTGAAGGGGGTTAAACCATATAATATTATTCATTAAAATTTATCATGACAAATTAAATATCATTTGGAGGAGATTTAGTGAAAATATTGACAGTTTTTAAACCAAAATCACGTGTCCTACGGGAACAGGATGAGGAAGGTCAATAATGTAATCAGTTATATATTAACACCAGTAATGTAATAAAAATAATATATAAACAATAATCTTAACTTTGAGATTGTGCCCATATTTGAAACTTATTTATCTACTATAATTTATTCGAATACTTAATTCAAACACGAGCTGTGATAGTTCATTCCAACACGAGCTGTAATAACAAAGTTCATTCCAACACGAACTGTAATAACAAAGTTCATTCCAACACGAACTGTAATAACAAAGTTCATTCCAACACGAACTGTAATAACAAAGTTCATTCCAACACGAACTGTGATAACAAAGTTCATTCCAACACGAACTGTGATAACAAAGTTCATTCCAACACGATCTGTAATACTTCATTCCAATGAGCTGTGATAACAAAGTTCATTCCAACATGAGCTGTGTTAGAGCTACACTCACAGTTTAGCCAGATAACAACGTCTGGTAAATAGCTAGCTCATACTGACGTCATGACTTCTATAAGAGATCGATCGTTTCCAAGCGCTTCTGAGCGGAATGCCATTTCTGAATATTATACATCACTGAGTAGCTCTTATGCTCGGCAGTCAAACGGGACAAAGTCTTGTTTTTCTCCTGCGGATTCCAAGTCTGTTTGATGTTTAACCTCTTGGGAAAATGTAGGAAAACTTTACAAGGAAACAGAATATGGCAATATAGATCTATTAGGTCTCTGTGCAAAATGGTGTTAAGTACTAAAAGTTAAGTTAGATTACATTATGTTTACACTATTGAAATGAAATCCTTAAGGTTGAATAAATAATTATTTTTAATTTGAAGGTGTAAGTATATTAAAATTGCCCCCCCCCCCCCCCCCCCCGCACGCCTAATATTTGACAATACGGGCACCTATTAAATCACAATAGTCAAAGTTATTTTCAAATGAATTTTTATTTTCTCATGTAAAGAACGTATTGTCAACGAGAAATTTTATGGTCCCGATATTATAATTTATATTTACGGATTATGTATCCCTGAACTAGAAATGTGTGTTTTACCATTTTGTCTGTTCTTATGTCTGTATGTCTGTTTTCCATATTTGTCTGTTCCAATGTATATCTATCTAATCCCATGTCTGTCCCTGGGTCTAGAGCTGAAACATTTTGAAGGATTTTGTTAAATTTTTTTATTAAGATGGTATATGTTCAAATGAAGGTAAATTATTAGGTAAAATGTACACACATTAGCGTAAAAGGAAAGAATAAAATAACATCCCAACTCAGGCATATAAGATTCTAGCCCCATAATTCCTATAACTGCCAGACCAGAAAAAATCAGACCAATGACCTAGTCTGTTTATCCACTGATGTGGAGTTAAACTAAATTATTTGAGATTAAGCACAAAAACTTTTTCAAACAAAACATTACTATTTTTAAGATATTATTTAATAAAACATAAAGTGCCACAATATTTAGTGTCATCTGATTAAAAAAATATAAACATTGTAAAATGATATTAAATTTATTTAAGAAAAATTATAACATATACTACCGGCACTTTTTTTTTAACGAAAAAAATCTTTCTTAAACTTAAATGTTTGTTTTAATGGTTTGTACATGGATCTATTACATTAGTTAAACCCGAAATATTTATAGTATAATAATATTGATCTATGTTAATTAAACTCGAAAAAACCTATGCTTTCATTCAAAATAGACTAATTATATATGATATATTATATTAGACTAGTTATATATTTATTTTAATATCATATAATTTTAATTATTAATACATCACGTACACTTTAATAACCTGCACTGATGGTCACGTGGACTAAACGTCTGTCTCGTTCAACCCAGTTATCTACTGACTGCGGGGTCGGGATTGTGATCCTTATCTTGTGTACTTGTGTTAGTTTTTACAAAATGGTTTCCCCACTCTCCCTCCACACTAATACGGGGGTCATTTTATCTAGGTTATAACTTTTATAATAGCTAGGGACGTCGTTAGAGGGCCTAGGGAGATAGGGGGGTCACGTATCCCTAAATAATTTACTCAAAGGGACGCTCTAAATACTATAGAAATGAATTGTTTTATTCAGAAAATTAAAGATCCACTTATTTTTTTATTACGATTTATAGAATCGATTCCACTAGCCAGTTATTCGTTTTATTTGTTAGGTCAGAAATATTTTTTTATTTTTTAAATTAAATAAAAAAAGTGTTCGATCAGTCCCGCCCCTCCTCCCTCCAGTAATTAATACCTAACGACGCCATGTTAATGCGTACAATTTATGTATTATTAAATTCTGTTAGCCCGAATGGGTAGTATGACATAGTGAAGTAATTAAATAAAAAACAACAACAAAACTTTAGGCCTGTACAGCTATTTGTAAACTTTGGTAAAAACAATGAATTCTTGGGCTTGTCAACCTTATAAAATAATGGAAAACATAAAGAGCCAAAGAGTTTTTGTTTACAAAATTACTCCATATTTAAAAAAAAAAAAAAAAAAAGAAAATCAAACAAATTTTTTCCTTTTTTTTTAAAAAAAGTGGAGCTTTCGTCATATTTTAATCCGTACCTTTGTTATCCCGGTTTATACTCTTGGATGACAGAATAAAAACTTGCAGTTATTTCCCGCGCGCACTAAAAGCTTACCAGCATTGCGTCTCTTTACTGTCTTTTCTGGAATCGTGCTACTTTTATATTTGGTTTTTTTTTTTCCTCATTCCCTACGCGAAAATAAAAGGGGTGAAGAGGATAATTGTTTTACAGGGTATGATATAAAATGAAAGGGTAGAAAGGGGTTATTGAAGGGGGAGGAGCTTATTAGGTAGGTATCGGTGCTTGGGGGGGTTGAAAGTTCAATTATTCCGCCTTGTCGATTATATTTTACCTCTCCCATAACGTTGTTGGTTTGAGGGAGATTATAGTGGGAGAAGGAGCATAGGGCAAAGTGAACAAAACGATAGGGGGTAGGGGGGAAAATAAGGGGTTAGAGGGTACTAAACAGTGCCCACTCCACACACGCTAGAAAAAAAACCCCATCTCCACCCTATCTCAACGTCCCTTCATTAACCAGCCCTTCCAATTAGCGTTTGGGATGGTTTTGAAATGTCTTACTTTTACGAAGCTCCACATAGGCCTTCCCCCCCCCTTTTTTTTCACTGTGACGTTCCCAACAAATTATTCTCTTCATTACTCCCCTTATCCGACGTCCCTTTAGCTTTTAAAAGCATCACCCACTCTCTACCCCCCCTCCTCTTATTTTTCATTTCCACTCCTACTTTGGTGAGGTAAAATAATAATAATAAAAAGGTTCCTATGCTCCAAGAGATGGTGTGCTCGTTTTATCGTCCGGTATTTAAAAAAAAAGTTGTAGACGACGTAAAAGGAAGTAGTAATGCTTAATGGAAATACACTTTTAAATTTATGTTTGTATAAAACTAACGTCCCGTTGATATCAATATAAGAGGAGTATCCTCTGCAAGTTTCAAGAGATTAACTATTAATATGGGAAGTTTTGGGTTCGCCTCGACTCAAGAATGAAGTAATATTATTGGTGTGTGCGTGGATTCTGTTACATGGATATTGATTGTAAGTATATATTCCTTAATATACTAAGTATTGTAGTAACATATATCTAGTGTTGTCCTAGGTTTATATAGTTTTTTAGTATAATATTGTATGTATTTTAATGTGTTTGCCTTGTCACTCAGATATTTCTATTCGCTGTGCTAATTCTAGTTGCTTAGTGTTCGTTTTAGGTTAAGTTAATTTGTAAGTTTATACCTTCATGTTGATGTTAATCATGCTACCCATATATTATAATTCTTGTTACCAATGTTGTGTGTTTAATTTAAAGTGTTAAGTGACATAGAATAAAATATTGAGCTGTGCACTGATTTAAATTGATAATAAAATGGGCGTCAAAAGTTGCATAAGAATAAATGATAAACAATATTTTCTACACTATAACATTATGAAGGTCTTGTAGAAATTACTGCCTGTTTGAATCTTTATTATGTTATTTATCATGTGTTCTGTCTTACGGCAGGTCCATCTATTTTGTCACTGAACTTAGACCTCCAATGATCCCTGTCCTCTGCCTCCTCCTTCAGCTCCCATAATTTTTCTTATTTCCTTCAAGTCAAACAATATTTGAATCCTCCTCCTTCCTAAGCTCCTATTTCCCTCAACCTTTCCTTCTATGACGTAGTACAGAAGACATTTCCTTGTAAAGATGTGTCCAATCCAGTTTGCTTTGTACCGAAGAGTCACATTTAAATGGTTCTCTTCTCTCCCATAACTATTAGTAGGTTTTATTTCATGTAAACATTGTTATGGATGAATGCATTAATAAAAACGTTGATTTACAGACGAATTAAATTATAATTTTAAGTATATAGTAAATATTCAGTTTAAAATCCTGTAATGGTACTAGCGTAATGTATCCACAAAGATTTAAATAAATACATTATAACCGTAGGCAAGTACTAGAGGCAATAGTTGCTAAAATAATATCATTTTACGCTTTCTCCATATCCGGGATATCCGCATATTTGCACCAACAGGGATGAGAATGGTGTAATGTTAGACCGGGGGCACATTATTAAGAAAAAAACCCACCTAATTACACAAGGCTTGGATAAGAACTTGTACCTATTCTTTAGGGGCAAATTAGACAAAACTAGAACTACGTTTTAGACCAGTGGCTCCCAGCCTTTTATAGATAAGCGCCCCCTTCTGAGAAGCTGTATATGCTGGCTACCACCACCCCACCCCCTCCCCACATCCTAAAAAGCAACACTATTGTAAAAAGCATGTTGAAATTAGCGATAATAACACTACATATTCAAACTAAATAATTATTATGGCTATATGTAGGTAAAAGTACCTTTTTCGTTGCATAGTTTATAATCCTTATGAATAAAATACACTTTAAAGCATAGCTTATTTTAAATGTTTACAAACCTAAATATTTAAAAGTAATGTAAATATTATAGAGAATATATAATAAAATAAATTCAATACCCTTTTATCAAATAATTTGTTTCCTGTTATTGTCAACATAAAACTATTGCTGTAGTTTCTATAAAAACCTAAACGTCCCTCTATCATCCCCTTACAATTTACCGACTCCTTGAAAACCAAAAAGGCTCCTTGGGGGGGGGGGGGGGTACCACCCAAGTTGGGAAACAATGCTCTGGACCGGTGGTTCCCAAACATTTTGAATGTCGTACCACCTCAACAATTTTCGTAGTTGGGATTACCACCATCTTGCTGAATGTTCAATATTTACTATTTCGGTACATTTTTAATGTTGCCCAGAGATACTATAACACAGACTGCATTGCTGCATCGGCTTTCTTGGTTGAAACATTGTTGTCAACATAAGACTTGGTGAGATCCTATCTCTTTCTGAGCTTGAAACAATGTTGTCAACATAAGATTTGTGTAGGCCCTTTCTCTTTCTTAGCTTGAAACAGTGTTGTCAACATAAGATTTGTGTAGGCCCTTTCTCTTTCTTAGCTTGAAACAGTGTTGTCAACATAAGATTTGTGTAGGCACTTTCTCTTTCTTAGCTTGAAACAGTGTTGTCAACATAAGATTTGTGTAGGCACTTTCTCTTTCTTAGCTTGAAACATTGTTGTCAACATAAGACTTGTTGAGGTCCTATCTCTTTCTTAGCTTGAAACAGTGTTGTCAACATAAGATTTGTTGAGGTCCTATCTCTTTCTTAACTTGAAACATTGTTGTCAACACAAAATTTGTTGAGACCCTATCTTTTTCCGACTTTAACTTGATAGTTTTGTTTGCCTTCGCATGACGTACCACTGGAAATAATTGTACGTACCACTGGTGGTACGCGTTCTACTGTTTGGGAACCGATCATCTAGAGTCTAGACTATATGTCAACTATTTCAGGGAAACAATACTATACACTTTCAGTATTTATAATTGTTAAAACATCGATAATCTGTATCAATTATACATAAAATAGTGATAAAAAAATTAAAGTATTTAACTCGTGTGGTGACATTCCAGCATAGTTATTAAGTCATGAATTGGGTTACAGGGTTGGATCTGCAGGGGGGAAGGAGGGAGTCGCAATAAAAGAGACGCGTGCGGCTACAAAACCAGTCGCTAATGATCGCGGTATCCCAACGTTGGGTGGAGAGGGCAGGGGTTGACACAAAAGAGAGTTAATTACATTCTAACAGCTCGATTGCTCTATGGTTGGAATAAACATGGCAATCAAGAGAAGGTTTTTATTATAAATAATTTTTTTTTCTGGGTGTCGACACGTTTTGAAATCAAAGCAATATTGTTTTTAATCATACACCACACAGTCCGAAACAATGTTTGTGACCAGATGGGTTCACTACGTGGGGACAATAATTGGCTGTGAATAGTTGACGCCATTAATTAAGAGAGAAGAGAGTGGTTATCAAAATGGAATCCGTCATGACCGATCCGTTAGACTAAAAACGAACAGCTATCACAGGAATTTGAGAGTTTTTCATATTCAACTATTTTATTTTCTGTTGTTTTGTGTGTCACTAAATGTTAATCAAAATTAGACTTGATGATAATTTATTTTAAAAAGTAAAGGGGTTTGCGAAGGTAACTTTAAAACTCATTAAGAAGTTTTAAATATGCCAAGCAAAATTCTATGTTAAAGTTGAATTTAGTTTTTTTTGTCACATAAGACTATTTTTAATGTTTAAATTATCCAATAAGATCACCTTAAAAAGAGAAAGATTTAGATAAAAACAAAGCCCACTATATTATTTTTTAGCAATAAACAAAGCTCACTATATTATTTTATACTAATAAACAAAGCCCAATGTATTATTTTGTACTAATAAACAAAGCCCACTGTATTATTTTATGCTGACAAATATAAATTTATATCTGCTTACATTACAGATGTCATTTAATCACTAGTCGATGTTAAAATACTCTATAATGGCTGTCATAAAAACGAGTATATGTTGAAATATGCCACATTTAGTAAGATATTGCAGATATGTTCATAATAATATATACAAGTTTTATTCTTACTTCAAAATGTTTTCAAGATATGAAGATTATTGTGGTTGTCAAAGTTGAAGTTAAGAAGATTTGACCTCCGATTTTAACATTTTGAAGTTTCGCACACCGCTAATAATAAAGAGATAGTAGATAATATTAAAAATAGCTTATTGGTGATCACGCGGACTATATATCAGGCTCACTTAGTATGGCTTGCTGGTGACTAGAGGATCTGGGCTCAAGTCCCAGCTTAGTAGATTAAGTGCGTTTTATTCCTAGCTGGAAATAAATTCATAGAATATCCTAAAATATATAATATTCTGGTAGTCATTGTAGCCACTATTTACCAAAACTAACAAGACTTTAAGTGGTGGGATAGGTGTAAGTTTCAAATAAATGCACCAGTATTCCGCTTTAAATGATTTGTGTTTAAACATATCCCAAATTCACCAGATTGGGAAATTAGCCCCAGATTTATCAGACCAAGTGGAAAACGCTGTTCAAATTTGTACTCTAACATTGAAAGTTTCACTTTAAAAGATTGAAACTTGTAAGGGTGGTCATGTGGTCTAAACGTCAAGCTCATCTATACTGTTTCCGATGACAGGTAGAACGGGGATCAAGTCCTGACTGCGTGTACTTAAGGGGAGTTTCTCCTAAATTGTTTATTTATCCTCTCACCAAGAAAATGCAGGTGTATTTGCTATTAAAATATGCCTTTTCTTGTCCCACCATATTAGTATAGTTAAGTACAGAATAAAAGATATATATATATTATAATATCACATTTTTAATTTATTTACCGAACACATTTATCTCAGTAGTGTTTATTAATTAATCCATAGGTTCGAATTACGGTCCTGTGTCCATCCATGCATTGTTTTATGATATAATAACTATAGGCATACTATGATATATTAAGCACGAATAACATTATTTTTATCATCGATAAGAAATTAGCTTTAAGATGAGGATAGTTTTCTTTTTAATTTTTTAAAACGTATGTGAACGCTCTTTCATCTTTGTTATCTCTAAAAAAATTTTTTTTCCCCGAACTCACAAAAACTTTGTTAATTTTATGCTCTACTTGTATTTTGATATATTAACCATTATTTGATCTCTATTTGCACAATTTTGTCTAAAACCCTGGTAAAATATTAATGACAGCTGTTTTTAGGAAAGTAAGACTGTGGCTCTTAAGGTGAATCTAAATTTCGAACAATATTTATTAATGTCACTCTGAAATTTATAGTAGTATAAATTTATAGACATTGAAATAATATATTTTTAATGGTAAATACAATTTGTTATTTTAAAAAAATGTAACGGGAAACACATCTTATAACCACCATTGAATAAATTATGGTCTGATAGTGAAGGGGTGAGGGGATAAGAAAGGAGAATGCGGTAGATGGAAGGAAGGGGAGAGTTTTAAGAAAATATAGTGAAAATTGAATAACAAATAAAGCAAATATATATATACAAAATTATTGTGCGTTTAATGGGGGAAAATTTATGACAGCCACTTAGTGAATCAATTTATACATCTTACAAAATGGATTATACATTATAGGCCTATATATTGTTTAACTATTAAGTATATTGTTACTATGGGCAATAATATATAATTTATTAACTGAAAATAAATTTGTACAATGGCTTTTTTTGTTGTTAGTTTAATTGATTTCGGAAAATGATTCAATTACATCTAAACAAAATAACTTTGTTAAATCTTTTCAAATATATTTATAAAACAATATTTCTATATAGAAAAATTAACTTGAGCTGGTTTTTAAAATATGGAAAACTAGTGAAAGTATGGATCCATTTGTAACATTTTGAATAAAAAAAATCGAATCACAAGATTTTGAACATACATTTTTAGGTTTATTTTATGTTACAAACAGAGAAAGGATTATTTAGAAAAATTGAGTATCTAGGACTGGAGAATATGTTAGATAAAATGAAACAAAATAAAGGTTTCTTCACCAGTGTAAAAAAAGTACTGCTATGAAATAAATCCGAGCTTATGAATACCAAAGAAATCTTCCTGGCACATTTGTAAAATAAACTTTTTTCTCATATAGGATTTCTCGTTTCATCCAAACGACTCAATTTCTTATCAATCTAGTCTGGCGAAACTTTCTTTCTTATAGATTCTTATATTGAGTTTATATCGTGACATATTTCACAATATCAATAAAATGATGTTAAGCTTCCAAATCACAATATGGCTATACATTCCAATAAATGCTGTAAACAATTCCTTTTGGTTACATAAAAATAAATATATCTTATTCTCGTAAGGGTAAATTCAATATAAAAAAGTAAGATTCTCAAAATAGCTTATTGTTCAGGTTGTTGTTGCATATGTAATAATTCACTTTACCCTTTTAATTTTTTTTCCCCCACAGTGTATTTTTAGCCTTCTAACATAAGCAATACTAGCTAATGCTACATAGTTACCACCCACCCCATATAAGCCAATACATATAGACATCCTTCAATAGTAACAATAGCAAGACTAGCTAGTTTACTTAAATACTACCCACTCCGAATAACGCCGATACTCATAGAAATCCTACAATATCAAAGAGCACAAACTAACCATGTCTGATATATGTGCTTTACTCACTCATTGTATCTTCTGGATTAGCACGAGCTTCATAACCAGCCTGTTCGCACCAAATTCTAAAATGAAGAGAAGTCCTAACAAGCTATGAATGATGCAGCAACAAGATGTTCCAATAGAGGGACCCAGAAATGCTCTGATTGGCCCGGCTGGGTTACAATTGGGTCACTCACAATCTTGAACTGCAACTAACTAGCTGTCTGGTGGACGTGACCCAATGGACGTAGCTAGATTCTACAGCCAACTACCATGTGTCCAGCATACGTGACTTGGTGTTAGCAACGTATTAGCCGTGTGGCGTTGCAATTTTAATATGAAAAACTCCCACCTCTTTACCCATAAACTAGACCTATATAACGAGGGAACTCAGTAAATATGATATACTATAATATCCAACACTTCCACGAGAAGTCCTCTTCTGGACTTGGAAATAAACAGCTAGCATAGTTAAATATTATATCTGACAATATCACGAGAAGTCCTGGTCTAGACTTGGACATTATCGATCCGGGGTGGGTGGGAGCAATTTATATACTTTTTATATTTTATTGATTATTTAAAATTTAAACGACCTATAATGGGTTTTAGTGTTTGAACACTTTGATTAATTATGTGAATAAAATCGTTCAGTGTAGGCCTCTGTAATTTTTCCCTAGAAGATTTATTTTTGAATGTAAATTTGTGTTATGGAACATTTAATGTTTCCTTTTGCCACTTGGAAGCTACCCTATTTGTAATTTGTTTAGTCTGAATTCACAATGGTGATTCAGGCGCGTTTTTAACTGTTTAAAAGAGGCTCTTTAAGATCTTTATTTTAATATTAATGATTTTGTTTATTAATGTGTCTTTCCCAGACTAATTCAAATAAATGAATAATTTTCTTTGAGATTGTGTCTCAAATGTACTACGCAAGTGCAATCTCTTCCATATTTATATGTTTTTCAAAACTCTTCAGTTTGAATTGTAAGGCCATGTAATTTGTTGTATACCTCTGTTGTTTACCTTGAATAAATAATTCAAATATTTATTAAACTTGCAAATTTTCTACTTTTTGCTATAATAAATTCCTTAGATTCCGTCCACCCTCTTTTAGTCTACTGTGGCCGTAGCTATAAGAAGAAGTGGCCGGTATAGCCTTTTTAACAATACGCAAATATCAACATTTGATTTTAATTTTGCATTTTATGTGACTACATCTCTTTAATATGTCGTTCTCATTAATGTATCTGCTTACTTTTAATTCAATTCAAAATTTTCAAATGAACGTCAAAAAATAACAAAAAATAAGCATTAACATAACTATGTTATTTAATTTTTTCATAAAAATATTACATAATTATGTGTAAATATATAAATAATAAATGGTACGGAGCTCCACACGGACTTTCTCACTCCATTGTTTAAAAATGGAGATATTTACTTAAAACTCATAATTATGTGAAACGAAAGAAAATCCGAGCAAAAATTGCATTAGACCTAAGTGAAATATTTTTTGACTCTCGGATTTAAATTTTGTGATTTTATTTTTAAAGAATAAAATCCTTACTAGTACAATTGGACCAAAAAAAAAATCGATTTTGGGTCCACAAGGCTCAATAGTTCGTATTAAAATTTCGATATCCGGTTAAAATTTTCGACATTTTATTAGGGGTTGCGCAACTTATGGTTATCGCATTTTTTTATTAAATTCCTCATTAATGAAGGTAGACTGATAAAAATGTAAATATTGAATATTGAGTCTAAAATGATATAGATAGATAGTTGTTGTACACACATTTCCCCTAAGAGGTTAAAGGAAAAGAACAAACTCTTTTCGAGAGACTTACTTCTTTACTTTCTCTATGGAATTAAATCATTATTTTGTTAAAACTTAAGTATAATCTCTGTACAACTAAAGATCACAAAATTGTATTAGTATATTTGCCAACATTTCCAAAACTATTTGTTTTATAAAGATATATTTCAAATAAAAGTTTTGTATTTTAACAGTCCTACAATTTTGTAATGATAAATTATTTAGTATCTCAAATAGCTGCGGGGATAAGGAAATTTTCGCTTCTGTAAATACCATAAAAGTAATTTTTATAGGAAAATAAAAATATCTATTAAATTTATAATCTTAATAAACGCCTGATATGAATTTTAATCAAAATTGCTAGAGCCGATTTTGAGAAAATGGATTTTTATCTTTTCGTCCTTTACTAAACTACTCTTAATTTTAGGGTTCCGCTGACACACAAACAGACGACATTGAAAATCACATTTTAGGGTTCGGGGGATCATTAAACGACGACATTCATCAACATCTCAGGCTAATTTTTTTTTACGGTCACAATACTTGACCTTTTAGTGTTCGAAAAGTTAAATATATATATATTTGCGTTTATCTTGAAAATTATTTGTTTTATAAAAAATTTGTTTCAAATTAAATATTTATATTATAAGCATACTTACATATTTGCAATGATAAGTAATTTCACATCTCAAATAATTTCGGAGATGTGATAAAAAAAATGAGAATTTACACATCAGACCGGAACCCTTAAAGTCATTTTGCAAAAAAATTGAGAGTAGCCATTTTGTTTATAATATTGATCAATGCCTATAAATGAAATTTAATCAAAATTGTTATAGCTTATTTTGATAAAATCAATTTTATCTATTTTCACCCTTCACCAATCTATCCTTAATTTTAGGGTTAGATATCCAATTCCAAAAATTCATCGGGACAGCCCTATGAAAACTCTAGATATCAAGTTTTAGCCCAATTGGAAAAATAGTTTAGGCTCTAGTCCGAGGTATAGACAGACAAACAGACAGACTGAAATTAAAAATAACTTTATCGAATTCGGGGGATCATGAAACGTTGAAATTCATCAAAATCTCGAGTTCGAATTTATTGATGATCGCAATACTTTCTCTAACTGTAAGATAGCGAGAAAGTAAAAATAAAATGATGTAAGAAAAATAGCACAACATATAATAATTTCCTAAGTTTAGTTTGAATATTAGAATGTAATCATTATTCTTTTTTATTTTCATATGGTGATAATAACTTTTAAAAATGATGCAATTCAGATGATTTTTTTAAAATTAAAAAATACATATAAATGGGATATAAATTAATTCTATGTAAACAAAAGTCTTCATATAATATAAAAACGGAAAATTATTCTAAAGTAAATAGCATGATTTTACAAATCGAACACAGCAACAGAGGCTTTGTACCGTAAAATTACAATTCCTAATGAACTATTGGGATAGAGGGGTGTAGAGGGGGGGGGGGGGGTTTGACAACATTATGTTACTACCATGGTAATAGTAAATTGCGTTTTGTCATTACGATGCCCGCATTTAATTGCGTTTCCTGGACAAAGGCGCTCATGTTTTTACTATTGATACTGGTCTCGTGTAAGGGACGGTTCAGGATAATTTATGTACCGTAAATACGTGCCTTTTTTTATTGGTAGGCCTACTAAAATTATATACAAAAATTCCCGCTGGGAGCCAATCGAATATTGATACAGAATATGTAAAAAAATACACGTGTTCACAAGCAAACTAATGTTCGGTGATGTTAATTTAATAGTTTGACTACAGGATAGGTTTTCCTACTAATCTAAAGTATCTTGGTTTGATCCTATGTTGAGCCTCTAAGTATGTATTATTAGCACGATCCAGTTGTGCAAAGATAAATATATTTTTTGGGGGGCTCATACAATGTATAGAAGCTATTAATTCTGTATTTTTTTTTTCTAATTGGGTATTTTAGGGGCACTCTTAGAGTGCTGCGCTACACCTTTTAGATATCGAGTCTAAAGCCTTGGATATCAAGTCGCAAGCTTTGGAAAATAAGTTGCAAGCTTTGGATATCAAGTCGCAAGCTTTGGAAAATAAGTTGCAAGCTTTGGATATCAAGTCGCAAGCTTTGGAAAATAAGTTGCAAGCTTTGGATATCAAGTCGCAGGCCTCTCACTTTCCAAATTTGGATTTTTTTAATGTAAAATGATTATTTGGATTAGATAAAGAGGGATTCAATCCATAGCTTATATGATATAAATGGATCGAATCCACTTTTTCTCGAATCCAAATAATCTCGATTCTCAAACCAAAACATTTGAAAGTATGTTATGCATAAGCGTTAAACTTTTTCACATTAATATTATTTTTTTAATGTCAATTTTATTAACATTAGGTGGTACATTTTATGTCTGGAGTTTGGTAGTTGAACTTTTCTTACAAATATATTGGTTTGAATCAATAGTAAGCATAATAATAACTATAAACATAATATATACTGAGATTCAAATCTTTTAGTTTTTTAAAAAAAATCTTGAATTGTAACATTTGTTGAGCCTTTTAATAAAGATGATTCTTAGGAATGTGAAGGTGTCAACTCCAGTATATACATATAGATAAAAAGAAGTAGTCCCTTCGTATTCTTAAGTACAGGTGTTCATAAAATAATTACGTAGTTTCAAAGCAAATTTTATTAATGAAAAATACAAAATATCACCTAAATATATAACCTCTCATTACAAATATTCATTTATGTTTCTTTGTGACTGGTACACTACGATGTGTGCCTAATTCTACCACACTTGACGGATTTAATATGCATTTTCAAAAACACCCTGTATATTAGATATTCTTAACTACATCCATTAATGTTTCCAGCCTGGGTCAGTTTTTTTATTCAAGCCATATGATTTCCACTACCAGCTTTCTAGGTCTGTCATAGCTTCATATACCTTATCTATCTTAATATTAGTACAAGCAGAAAATCCAGTCTCCGAACATTAATTATACACTTTGCAAGGGTAATCCCACATTTCACAAATGATAAATTTTTCAGCCATGCCGGGAATAGAACCCAGGACCCTTAGCTCAGTAGGCAAACACGCTACTAAATTATCAAAGGTGTAGGATTTTTATATTAGACATTCGAGGATTCTAAAAAAAATTTAAGATTTGAAAAAACATTTTCTTAAAATAAATTCTGAGCATCCATTATTTATGTAGGTTATATATACAGTAGCTCCAGATGAGTCTCCTCAACTTGAACATTAAAACATTTCTCCATCAATGAAGGAACCATCAAGCTATTTTATAAATGAAGTAAACACTGCCACCAGTAATTAAAGTATGGAAATTCAGAGCACTTTGTCGCCACTTTCTCCTCCACTTTATGAATATGAATTACGGTATAAATCCTGAGTGAGCACGTGACTGGTTCTCTGAAAGAGAGGATAGAAGGGGTGTGTGGGGGGAGGGTGTTTCTGAATAGTGTCGCCTCTATGAAAAGAAGGAAGGGAAATGAATGTTTTTGAGTCGAGTCTTAACTTAATCTTTATCTGTCTTTGCAACATGGTGGAGTTAATTCTAATTGGAGGGGGTGTTTTGTGTTCTAGGGTGTATTATCTTGTTTCTTTTGTTTTATTTATGGTGTCTAATGGATGAATTATAATTGAGAAACTGACGTTACACTTAGGAAATACATTTAAAAAAATAAAAGAGTAAGTTACATTATCAAGAGAATATATCTTAAAATTTTATTTAAAAAAATTACTAATTTTTATACCTACATTAATTGTTTATTTTATATTTGTTTTATTATATATTAAAAATATTAAGGAATCTAATAATATTTACTATCACCATTAAAAATATAATAATAATAGACCTTAATAAAAAATCTCTGAATATTAAAATATTAAAAAGCAAAAACCATATTTAGAGTTAAAGTGTTAAAATTAAGATCTCTTTCAAGTGTATTATTAAAGATCTATAAATTTTACTAAATGGAGTGGGAGGGGGTGGTAATTAAAATACAGACCAATGAAAAATTAAGTATTACAATAATAATATATTAATTACGAACCAAATATCTAATTTTAAATACCATCCATGCTTAAAGAAATATGATTTTTCAATTACTTTGAATAAATAAATAATTGAATGTTATTATTGATAATAATAAGTGCAATGGAACTTTATTTTAAAATTAGCTAAGGGACAATCTTTCCTCAACAAATTCAACATATTTTGAAAATATTTATAATACTCTCACAAAAACAGTTAAGTTTCAATTTTAAAATAAGATATTTTTCAGTTTACAAAGCTCTAGTCTCTGTATTCCATTAGAATTAAGGTGATTTGGTTTTATTTGATAATTGAACATGTTTAGACCAATGCTAAGTGTACAAGACTGAATTGGTTTGGACTTGATTAACAATATAATGGTTATTTTTCTAATTCTTGGGAGTGTGTTTCAGATATTAATACCTGCCTAGGTAGTTCAGGAAGCTAAACATGTAATATTTCTAGTATTGGCTTGAAATGTAAGTAGACACGTGTTAAACCACAGATAAAATAGTTACTAAAGAAGTCATACAGCTGTGAATCCTGAAATTTATGGTAATATATAGTCGTTAAAAAATGAGTGGTGTTAGTAATCATAATAATAATAGTAATAATAATATCAAGTCAGTCAGAATCAAACCTTGAACTAACAGGTGGTATCCAGGTGTAGAAACCGCTCACCAAGAGCAATCACAACACTACTCACTCCGTGTTGAACACAGTTTCTATGAGACCAGCCTCAGAATCATCTCCAGCACAGAATACTTAGCAAGAATCGTCAACGAGTATTCATCGTCAACGAAAAGGACCCTTGTCATCTTTCGCGCCCTCCTCTCTTTACGTCATAGCCCCTTCTCTCTCTCTTGATTATGTCTTTTTCTCTCTTCACCCTGTCTTATTCTATCCCCGTCGTCCTGTTTCTGTCCTGTGCAGACATGTTCTGCATCCGGCGCAACTTCAGAGCCTCCGCCCCCTCCTCCCGACACGACGACAAGAAATTCAACAGGGCTGTCTTGTGTCTGTGAGGGGAAAGGTTGGTTGACGGTAGTGGTATAGTTGGATAGCTACATAAGATAACTTATCAGCAACTCAACTCAAAAATATAATAACATTGTTTAATTCTATTTAATATTGTACAGATCAAAAAGTAAGGGGTAGGTCATGTAATACGTGGTTAAATGTTGTAGAGGAATGTGTGAAAAGGAGAAACATTAAGAGTTTAAAGAACAAAAGATCATGTACGACTCTATGTATATTCCATTCACGGTAGGAATTTATCTCTGAAAGGTCTTTTTTCCTACCAATATCCTACTATATAATAGCTTTCTGGTAGGATAAAAGGCCTTTCAGAAAACAATTCCTACCGTGAACAGACTTTATGGATGTTGTTGAAGAGAAGGAAGTATGTAAGGATAGGGAGGTGTGGAGAAAGTTAGTGAGGATGGATTAAGTACGGAGTTGTTTTTTGAGCAATATGCACAGCTTCTTGCCTATCCTGTAAGGGGATGGTGTGATTTTATGTGTGTGTGTATGTGCGTGTGCGTGTATGCGCACATGCTATTATGCGTGTATGCATGTACTTACGCATGCACGTACGTACGCACATATGTATGTAAATATGTATGTAACTTTATTTATACGTAATTAACTTAAAGCTGCCGCTTTTGACAGCTGTTTAATATCCTCAGTTATTATTTTATTATTATTATTATTATTATTATTATTATCGCTGCGTCTTACTACCCGTTCGGATTATACGTACTTATGCTAGTGTGCAATGGTAGGGTGATTGTGAGATGAAATGGAGGACCTACAGTTTAACGTGGGATCCGAACCACGGTGGAGGCCTGGCATTCCTCACATTCACAAGTTGTGACTAATACACGTCTTGTCAGAGGTGAAGGAAGGGTTTGGCGATCATATAAATCTGTGCCGGGACCAAGGATTGAACCCCGGACCCCTAGCACAGAAGTCCTATACCTTACCTCTAGACTGCCAGGTCACCCGAATATCTTTAGTTGATGTTGTCTACTTTCCATGATTTAATATCACGTTCCTAAAGAGTGTCGTGCTCTTGATCAATCCTTACCTCGTGACTATGATGGTCTAGGAAACTTTATGTGTTCGCGAACTAAAAAAAAAATGGGTCTAATAATTCTGTCCGTACCCAGGGATACAGCCCAATTGGATTGATGGATTTCGTTCAAATTTGGTATTGACATACCATATGGGCATTTGTAAATTTTAAACCGAGATTTTTATTCGAGTCCTAAAAATTAAAGTTAATTTACTGTTGTCTGATTTTTTGAAAATTTTCGACTTTAAAAAAAATTGATACAAAAATTTTGTACAACATTTATATCTGAAGAGTGTGTTATATAATTATTAAAATAATGTTTGTCCTTCTGTCAAAAACTTATTAAGGTGGGATTTTAGGGGACACGTGAAAATAGCAGGGTTTTAGCAGTTTTCATAGTGAATATTTTTTTTTTTTTTCAGAATCAACCAAATATTTCTCCAGTAGAAACTTGAGTTTTATTTTCTGTACGTAGTATTATAAACATTTCTTAAATATCTGTAATAAATATATCAGAATTTGATGATAAATTTTTTAAATGACTAGAAAAAGTTGTCATCGAATTCCAGGACACCTTTGACAGATATTTAATCACTGTTGATATCATCATGTGAAGAAAATTGAACTCTATTATTCTACTGGAGAAATTATTTATTTATTTAAACAAAAAACTTTATTTAAAAAAGTGCGCTAATACTGTCCTTAACTCACAATACCTTCCATCTCTCTCTTAGGGGGTAAGTTCATTTCTGGCCGATTTTTGTAAATATTTGTTGTAATAATTGATATCATATATGAGTATTTATCCTATCATTCAGTTTTATAATCTCTCAAATATTCTTGCTTTATCGATCCCATTAGAAGACATTCAAGAGGAGATAATTTTTTTCCTCTTCTTCAAAAAAATAATATAAATAATACATTTGACCCCGTTTTATTAATGTAAGATTTATGGACCTTATCTCTCTTTATCTTTTTCTCTTGATTCGTTTCTTACAAATAGAAATGAGTTAGTGCTCTCAGCCCACAAACTCTTTCACATTCAAGTCATGTAACATTTTTTATGTATGAATGTCTCCTTGATTTTTAATATACTTGGTTCGTTCTAAGTGACTCAGTGAGTTGGGGATCGCGATATTGGGATTAGGAAGTTAAACCTGCATCGGACAAGTGCATTGAAACACAATTTACCAATAATGTTATTTAACTACCAAATTTTTGTTTTACTAGAATTACACATCGTTTTAACGAAGTTCAAGAGGAGTGTTGTCTAATATGTAATTAGTAAAGTACCCTCATTAAATAGTATTTTTTTAAATCGAAAGGAACAAACATTTTTTATTATTTTTTTGTAAAACAACACCTTTTTTAAGTTAGTTTTAAGAAATTTCCAATTTTATAAAATCAGTCATCAGTAAACTACCCTTAATTTGAGGTCTATAATCCAATATTTAAAAAAAATCCAGGTATGACCCTTTAAAAACTTGATATTAAGTTTGAACAACAATATCCGTTTCAACCGTAACTCCGGATAATCAGATATAAAGAGGGACAAACATAAATGTAAGACCCCCATTTTGAGTTTGGGAGCACATAAAATGTCAAGATACATCTTAATTAAAAGGTTGAAAAATTTTCACAATTATAATAATTTATCTTGATATGGGAAACTAAAAAAAATCCACTTAATTGATGTGTTTGTGAATATAATTTTTTACTTTATCTTGACCCTCAAAGAGAGAAAGTATTGTGATTTTCAAAAGGATCCAACTCAATATTTTGATAAAAATGTCGACGTTTCATGACCCCCTGAAAACTAAAAAGTGGTTTTCGTGAAGCCGTTTGTCAGTATTTTACCGATCGGGATGAAACTTTATATCTGGAGTTTTCATAAGGTCCCTCCTCCCTCACAGGTGTTTTTGGAATTATATATCTAACCCTAAAATTAAAGGTAGTTTATTGAAAGACACAAAAAAAATCTTCTTTTTCAAAATCTGCTCTAACAATTTTTATTAAATATTGTATCGAGCCATTGTTTAACATTACAAACAAAATGGAAATTAACTTTTTCACATGAAAATTACTTTAAGGGTACTTTACATTAGCATAGAATTCCAATTCTGATAATATCTCCGCAACTATCGGTGATACGAAATAATTCATCATCGTAAAGATGTATGTATTCATATTAAATATAAAACTCTTTTGTTTGAAATATAAATTTTTTTAATCAATAGTTTCTGAGTTATAAGCTAATATTATATATATTTTTATTCAAGTCTTTGAAAATGAAATTGATTTCTATCCTCTTTGGTTGACAAAGGAGGTACCTCTTTCCTTAATGTTTCTCTAAAACAATGTATATTATTTCATTTAGGCTCTTTTAAGGATTGTTTCTGCAACAGTATATACTGTTCCATTTAGAATCTTTTAAGGATCGTTTCTGCAACAGTATATACTGTTTCATTTAGAATCTTTTAAGGATCGTTTCTGCAACAGTATATACTGTTTCATTTAGAATCTTTTAAGGATCGTTTCTGCAACAGTATATACTGTTTCATTTAGAATCTTTTAAGGATCGTTTCTGCAACAGTATATACTGTTTCATTTAGAATCTTTTAAGGATCGTTTCTGCAACAGTATATACTGTTTCATTTAGAATCTTTTAAGGATCGTTTCTGCAACAGTATATACTGTTTCATTTAGACTCTTTTAAGGATTGCTTCTTCAACAGTATATAATATTTAGTTTTGACTCTCGGAATGCTTGTTTCTGCAACAGTATTTATTATTTCGTTTAGAAGATTTTACGAGTTTTTAGTAAATGTCTCCATTTTAAGATTAAAGAGAAAGAAAGTGTGTGAAGCGCATCGTAACATTTATCTTTACCGGTGTGCCACCTCCTGAACGTAAGAAATGGCCGCATTAAACTGAGGCTAGCAGGTGCACAACAAGTGATTTACAAAGCAGAACATCGTATGGTGCGACCCTTGAGGTATACCCTCCGATACCCTAAAGAGGGTGAAAAAATAAAATTTAAACAGGTTGAATTCGAGAGGGGAAGAGGGGATTGGTATTTAAACGAATGGCCCGTTCCATTGCTCTCATATTTTAAACATATCCCAAGGGCCTTGGTCCAACTTTTGCTACCAACATTATCTTCCGTTCAGTTCTGCCAACTTGCTCAACTACCCACCATCCTCTAACTCCCCCTCTACCCCTCAACCCTCCCCTCACTACCCAATAAAACCGTTCAATGCAATAGAAGACTATGTCAATTTCTATTAGAGTCAATAAAAAGGAAAGTATTAGTAATAAATAACTTGACTGTCGGCGGGGATAGAACGGGATGCCTCAGTGCCAGAGTAGACTGTGAGCGACTATGGTTTGCTAAATACCCGCAGCAGTGGCCGCATGGTCTAAGGCGTCCCTCTCGTGTTAGAGTGCCCTGTTAAAAACAGGGTGATCAGGGTTAGAATAACGGTTGACTCTACTAAGGGTGGTTTTACCTTAAGGGTTTCCCACTCTCCCTCCACGCAAATGCGGTTGTATAAGATCTAAAGTACTTCCTTCCTTATGCCCACCTCATTAGAGTAAATATTATATGCGCGTATAGCCTGAACAGGTAGTATAAGGCAGTGATAAAAAAAATTGTTTTTACAAGGAAAGACAATTATGAAATGGAACTTTTAGGTATTAGATGAAACATCAGATTAAATAGTTTCCTTGCTCTCTCTCCAGACGAATAAGGGTGAATTTTATGTAGATAATGCCCTCATCATTCCAGCCATATCATTTATTATAAACTAGCAGAAGTGCGCGGCTTTGCCTGGGGTAACAGCGCAATGCATTGCATGGTTACCAAAAACAATGCTTTTCTTTGCTTCTAACAGACAGAAAAAAAAATTCTTCTGACCCAGTTTTTTATAAATTTATAAAATTATAGTAAAAGAAAAAAAAAATCCATCTTTGTGGTGCATGTATTCGTGTACAAGGGTTATTAATTTTAAAATTTCATCCCTTTGCGTGCGGTAAATATCGCCCAGTGCTCATGACAGACAAACAAACAGACAGACAGACTCTTCATTTTATTAATATAGGTTGTCAGAGGACCCGGAGGTAAATCAACAAAATCAACAAAAAAAGTAACACTTTATTTGACCTGTCTCTTTATAAGACGTGCTTTATTGCCTTAAACTTGACCAGTCATTTTGTATTCATTAAACATATTTTACAACCTCTCTCGAATATAAATTCAATAAAGTTTCTTTTATTTAATATTAAAAGAGAAACGCTTAGGTGACCACTTGGTCTAACGCGCTACTCTCGCAGTAGACTAGATTGCCGATGTAGAGTAGTCCGAGGTTCGAATCTCATTCGGGTGTACCAAGGTTTTTTTTTCCAAAATTGTTTCCCACCCTTCCTCCACGCAATGGTAGGTGCATTTCATATATATATAATCATCCTAATCCCTAAAAAACATTAACGTGGTTAGTAAGAAAGAGTATTATTCAAACGGGTAGTGAGAAGTGATGCTGAAAATAATTATTAAAAAAAACACTTTCCTCAATATAAAAAATAAATATAATACTTGTTTTAAATCGCAATAAAATAATGTTATAATAGTGGACATATTACATTATTGCAGTTGAGCGTGTATGAGCTACCCAGCTACCCTTGGGTACTTTCTTGTAACTGGGGTTGGATGAGAAGAAGTTTTCTTCATTCATTCATTAATTTCACGATTCATTTATAGCGTTATTATTTAATTTTATACATAAATGTTTTTTTAATTTTTAAAGAGGGTTGTGGTTTCAATATCTTCCAACCTCAAGGTATCTCATCTCAAAACGTTTAGAAAAAACACCCCGGGGATAAAATGAGTGTATTTCTATGTTTCTAGGGAGAAGAGTAGTTTCGTTAATTGAGTACAAATACTTTTGAAATTTAAGCACACAGAAGTTGCATAAATAGATTGTAAGCCCCTTGGGGTGATTTATAACGTTTAGAAACCTATATTCTGTTTAGTACTTTAAAAAAAATTGTATTATGATTAATAAATCTTAATATTTCCTGAGGGCTAATAATTATTCCAGTAAAATATTTTTTAGCACTGAGTCTTACTACCAGTTCGAGTTATACGCTTACGTTATAATTAGGCTAATGGTTTTAAGGACGAGGAAGGTTAAATTTATAGGAAATATACCAGCATTTGCGTGGAGTGAAAATGAAAAGCAATTTTTGAAAAAAACACCCTTGGCACACCCGACCGAGATTCGAACATAGATCTCCCCATCGCCGACAGTCTAGTTGACTGCCAGAGTAGCACCTTAGACCAAGCAGTCATCGAAGCAAGTGTGTTATTATTATAATATTTATACTATACACTAGGTTTACCTACATTATATGTGCTTTTAGTTTAATGAAGAATAACAAAACGATAATAGTAAATAAGCGTTTAGCCCAAACGGGTAGTAATACGTGGTGCAAAGGAAAATGATATTTGATAAATCAATTAAAAAGCTAAGTCTTTATTTTGTTGATTCATTAAGTCCTGATAACATGCGCCAACCTACTTTTCTCCTTTCATAAAAAAAACCTTCAAGTTCTTTGACCTGGATTTGAACTAGATAGGTTCACAAAGGGACCACGACATTCTATCCTCCCCCTAAGGAACTTTATCGGTTTGTCACTGTTGGAGAAATGTGACGAAAGGGTAAGTTCACCAAGTGAGAGAGTAATATTTGGGCTTCATTTATAACCACCCTTCTGCTTTATCCATTGTTGATCCTCCCTCTCAGAAATCCACGCCCTCTCAAAATACTCTCGCAAAAGACGTGACTGCAGATGACTCGGAGGTCGGGGTTGGAATCATGGTCGATTGTATTGAGTGTTTTTGATCTTAAATGCTGTTTAACTATTCCTTCACACAAATGCAGTTACACTTCTTTTAAATTATACCTTCTTCCTGCTTAACCTATTAGCGTAATTAGTATGCATGCATAAGACCCAAGTGGGTAGTAAGACGTCATGGTAAAAATAGCAGCGTCCCTTTATTGACCGATTAACGTATAAACAAAAGTGAGATAAGAGCATTAAGATAATCCAACACCAGGGCCAAGTAAGTAGCGTGTTTGTGCAGTGATATAGGGGTCCTGGGTTCAAATCATGTCATGGACAAAAAATGTATATCCATATGATCGGATTTTAATCCAGCACATTGATGAAATAAACATGCGGGAGAATGATTTATGCTCGTATGTGCTTAATCATCACGTGAATAGAGCACATTGAGTACTCCAGATTACAAAAATAAGCTAAATAATCTTATATACAGGTTTTTCGAAAACTCAACACCCAAACCGTTAGACTATGCTAATACTATTGAATTGTGTTCAAAGTTTCGGTGTAAAAGGTCGGGAGAGCAAAGCCGCGCAAGCATGCGTGTACAACAAGTTGCATGGGAGCTAGGCGCGTGGCACTGTACATGTAATAATGGCAAGACCTTGCTGCTGCCGTGCTCAAGATGTCAATATGTGCATTGTCACGTGCCTAACTCCTATGCAACCTGTTGTACACGCATGCTTGCACAGCTTTGCTCTCCCGGCGTTGTACGCTGAGACTTTGAACACAATTTAATGGTAATAGCATAGTTTGCCAGATGTAAGTGTATGGGGATTTTGTTTTACTATTGTTTCAAATAAATTAAAGGTGCAGTTTGGGCGTTGAATTTACTAACACCCTGTGTATTGAGACCATCATATTAGTTTTGGCACTAGAGTCCTTCTGCATATGATCCTACACATTTTACATAATATACCTTCCCCCACCCTACCCCCCTCCCGCATATAAATTGTTCCTGCTCCCACTCTTTACTTTCAAAACAGGTCACCATTTATGGTTTAATATTTGCGAATGGATTCATGTATTCAAGCATAAATTGCACGCATCAGACTATTTTTATTTCCCTCCCCCCCTTTCTCCCGAATTGCAGTTCTGTTATAAATGTAAACATTACGCCATTACCATTGATATTCGTGTTTTGAGGCATAAGCTAATGTTTCCCCGGTATTCCAAGGTGGAATTATAAAGCCTGTGCGTGTGTGTGTGTTTCAAGCTCTAGAAGTATTAACGTCATGTGTTAAAATATTAATCAATTATGTTTTACATGACATATATTTGCAGAAGGTCTTAAGAAGGATTACATGTTTCATATCGATATAAACCTAGTAGATTTCCATTTAAAAAAAAATCTAGCCTTGTCCTACCCCACATCCAGACTTACAAGCGTTTTTAAATACGCTGATGGGGACATAGTAGGGAATAAGTTATAAGAAATGTGACCACATTTGATCGGAGGAAATTATTTAGTGAAATAAAACTTACTTTTATTGAAACTACAGCTTTTTCTTCCTTTTCTTCAGGAAACCGAACAATTTGAGACCCGTGACTTTGTCAGCGTTCACACAGTAACGTTAAAACGAGATGTTTATCTACTCGTTCTTCAAGTTGAGGGCTATTCTATCTAAACTTATTTCAAAGAAAAAAGATGGCTAGTCTTAATTTTGAAGCAAAGTAATTCAGAATTAACCTTTAGAGAGGTTGATAAAACCAAAGACGCCATCTGATGTAATCCCCGGTATATGGTGGATATGATGTTATATTAATCCTGAACTTTCAAGGTATCAATTTTAAACGACAGCCATTTTTGCCTGTTTTTGAATATTTTTTTATTAAAAGACCAAAATTACCATTTCCATTTATATCCTTTTAACCTTTAAAATACGATTTGATCTTTATAGCAAAAGTACAGAATATTCCAAACAGCAAACTTTGATAAAGAACAGTAAGAATAAAGGAGGAGGGGTAGGAATATTTTTTATACAATCTAAGTATTTATTATGTATTATTATGTATTTATGTATGTCTATTATGTATTTAAAAAATGAAAACATTTTCTATAAATAGATTAATAGAAAAACTTGACAAATTAAATCATCAAGGGTCTTAATTTAAAGGTCTAAAATTACTTCATAGACGGAAATTAAATATTATACAAAATAAAATAAGCTTAAACAGATTGAGTGTCCAGCAATTTAATTTATGTACGTATATAATATATATTAACAGTAATGTGTTCAATATTTGTGTGTATCAAGCAAACATGTTGCATTATTTATTAATTAGTTAATAATCTGTTGTTGTGTACTGTAAAAAAATGCTAAACAAAGATAAATATAAGCATTATTAGCTAGAAAAGAAAAAATAATTTCTTTATAAATATTGCTTATATGGTTGCTAATTAGCATAATGTGGTTTGTTGAATTTAGTTTGTACCAAAATTGACAAAGCAGCCCAGAGTAATTTGAGGTAACTTTAATTAATAAATTTCCATTACCTTTATTTGGTCAACTTTTCTACTTATATGGGATTTTAGCGGTATATAAGATCTCTAATTTTAATCCAAGTCAAACAAAACAACGAGAATTAATACTGGTAGTTTATCACTAATTTTATGATAATGCTTGTCTTCATCGGATATTGAAATCGTGACTAATTTTGTAAGAAATTTTATATATTATATATAATATAAACATTTTACTAATAGGGTTATTTATTAACGCCTTAACCAATAGGATAAGGATGATGAAGGTTATTTGAGGAAATGAACCCGCATTAGTGTGAAGAAAGGTAGGAAACAGTCTCCTAGTGAATTTGACCGAAATTCGAATCCTAGCCACACCATCACTGGAAATTCATTTCATGTCAAGCCTATCTCCTTAGACTATATGACCACCGATGTAGATGGTTTCAATACTGGTTCATCTATAGTAGGATTCTGGTTGGAAGAAACATTTAGAAAATACAAATACATTATTATTATTATTATTATTATCATCATCATCACGGGCAACAGTGACAATCTTTTACTATATAATAATAATAATAATAATAATAATAATAATAATAATAATAATATTAATTATTTTTATTATTATTATTACTATTATACCTATTAATATTATTATAGTGCTTGATAGTATATGTTAAAAATGACCACTGCAGATAATCTGACTTGACGTATGAATACGTGAAGGTTGATCTAGTAGTAATTGTTCTATCTGCCAGATAAGGTTCTTCATATGAAAGTAGATCTAGTAACTGTTCTAGTTGTCAGATAAGGCCCTTTATAATATCAAAGCACACTCTTAACTATAGCCAATCCCGTTCATAACCCAAGCTAGTGCACGTGGTCCAACTTGAACCCAGGACTGACTCCCCTAAGTCCAATAGAGAGACCACTGGCCATAGACTAGGATTTAATCTGTTGAGCTGGGACTAAACATTACATTTCCTGGTATCACACCTGGAAGGGAAAACAGGACAGACGCTCCCTTTGGATTCACTCCTTCTCCTTACAGAGAGGGGTGGGATGGTGAGGGATGTGGGATGGTGAGGGATGTGGGATGGTGAGGGAGGTGGGATGGTGAGGGAGGCGGGGATAGAGAATCGATACCACAGACCCGACGTCTGTTCACCGTCTTCTGTGGTCCTGTGTTCTTACCCGCGTGGGAGCTACATTCAAGGAAACTATGTAAATTATATCAAATAAAAGGTATGGTTCACACCACGGACTTTCTCTCTCTTTATTCATTAAATAGAGACATTTACTAAAAACATGTAAGATTTGGAAATAGAGCATCACATTCCTTCGAAGAGCTTTAATCAAATAGCATACTCTGTTACAGAAACATTAAGAATAGAGGATCATCTCTGTCCACCAAAGAACGTAAAACTCTCAAATTTAAATTTTAAAAAAATTGGCTTAGGCCTATAGCTCAAAAGCCTTTGATTTAAAAAAATGTATTTCAAACAAAAGGTTTTTATATTTAATAGTACTACATCTTTGAAATTATAAATTATTTCGTATCTCAAATAGTTGAGGTGATGTGATCAATATTGAACATTCCTGCTCATGTATAGTACCCTTAAAATCAGTTTTGTGGTAAAATGGAAACTATAATTTGGTTTGTAATGTTAAAAAAAGGCCTAGATATAAAATTTAATCAAAATAATTATTTTGAGAAAATCAATTTGATCTATTTTTTTGGCCCCTCAGTAAACTACCCTTAATTTTTTAGGGTTAGATATCTAATTCATAAAAACAACCTAGAAGGGACCTTTTGAAAACCCTAGATACAAAATTTCAGCCCGATCATTAAAATTGTTTTGACTGTAGTACGAGATACAGAAAGACGGACAGCAACGCAAAAAAAACACTTTTTTCTAGTTTCAGGGGGTTATGAAACGTCGATATTTATCAAAACCTCGAGTTAGATATTTTTGACGATCACAATATTTATCTCTCCGAAGTGTCGATTGAAAGTAAAAATGAGAGACGAAGTTATGAGACATTTAAAAGTAACGGGTATTGTAGTTCACAGTAATCCCCCTGTGACCGCTTGGAGGCCGGATAATTAGCGCTTGTTGCCACGACGGGAAAAATACATAAAAAATTATTATTATTATTATTATCACCGCGTCTTACTACCCGTTCGGGTTATACGAACTTACGCTAATGTGCAATGGTAGGGTGATTGTGAGATGAAATGGAGGACCTACAGTTTAACGTGGAATCTGAACCACGGTGGAGGCCTGGTATTCCACACATTCACAAGTTGTGATTAATACACGTCTTGTCAGAGGTGAAGGAAGGGTTTGGCAATCAGATAAATCTGTGCTCGGACCGAGGATTGAGCCCCGGACTCCCAGCACAGAAGTTCGACACCTTACCCCCTAGACCACAAGGTCACCTATATATATATATGTATATATATTAAAGGACGAGTTTAATATTTAATACTGTTTCTTACATTTGATCTAAGATAATGTAACATTATTATAGTTATTTTTTAAATTTTATTAATTTTTTAAATCATCTAAAGATACATTGACATAAGAAATATTCACAACCGTAGATCAGATGTCAATAGAGAGTCAGTAAAAGAAATAGAGACGGGGTGAGTGGTTTTTTTTAAGGTATGAACTTTGCTTCAGTTTTTTTTTATTGGGTATATACTTCCAACTTCTTTATGATTCCACAGGGTGAGATAAGGGAAGATGTAAACAAGGAAATAAAACGTATCGGACAAGGCCGAGTATCATACAAGTCGACACGAAGTGTTTCTGGTGTCATCCAGTGACCCCTCAACTAGATTACACGGGAGGGGGGGAGGGTACCAATAGGGCCCTGCACCAAAGATGTTGGTCACGTTTACAGCGAGCTACACACACACACACGCACACACACACACACACACACACACACACACACACACACACACACACACACACACACACACACACTACGCAATCTCTTTCCCTACTCCCCAAGCTGTGTGGGAATGTGTTTGGCCTTGCCTCACAATATTTTTTTTATTCCGACATAGGTTTTCATCGGGATGATTCCTTAGGTCTTTTTATTTCTTACCTCTTTACTGCTTCTTTTTTTTTGTTTCATTTACTTCTTTCTCTACCTTCCTCTTACTCTTTGACCTCCACGAAAGTATTCTTCCTCGTAATGCACCTTTTATCTGGTTTATCCTTTTTATCTTTAAGCCTTTCTTTATCCTTTAGAACATATCTATTTTGGTTTGTCTTTCTTGGGGATTTTTTTTTTCCTTTTAATTTTCATCATCTCTCTCGTTGGATTTCTATCGTGCAATTTTTTTTTAACACCCTCTCACCTTTACTATCCTTTACCGTGCTTTCTTCCCCATTGCTTTCACTCCACCCTTCCTTTGTCCACCAATGTTTTTCTTTCCCCCCCGTTTCGTATATTTAACTTTGTTATTCCATTGCTTCATGTATGTTGTTTTTTTCTACCACTAACTTTGTTCCTTCCAATCCGCATTCTTTCTTAGCCGCTTCGGTTCTAGCTGTAACATTGTTGGCATATTTTTGTTGTTAACTTAATTGCGAAAAGAAAAAAAACTTGTTCATAAAACAAACCGTGACCTCTTTGGACATTCCCTTGAAGTTAACACGAGAGGGGAAAGGGGGAGGGAGGGAGACTTTGGTATGTTCTGACTCAGGAGCGAGTAATTATGATAAGATCTGACTGGCAAGATGGACTCGACGCCAGGGAGTCAGACTGACGTGCTCAGCTGTGACGATGGCACGCTGGGGTGGTTTTAAGTTCAATGAGTCTCATAATCTTTCGTCTTTCTTTAATTGTTTCATCAAATAAATATAATTTACGAAAGTTTAAAACCAGTAGCAGATGCGGGTACAAATATACCTCCCTCCTGCGTCGCTTAGAGCCAACACTTGGAACATATCTCTTATAGAAAATAGTTTTTTTTAGCATCGCATCTTACTACCCATTCAGGTTTTATGCTTATGTAATAATTACGCTAGTGGTTTTTAAGGACTAGGAAGGTTATATTTTAGAGGAAGTGTACCATCATTTGCGAAGAGGGAGAGTATAGAATTATTTTGATAAAAATCCACCCTCGTAACACACGACCAAGATAAAAGATATCTAATTTGACACTAGTTGGGGAAACAAGTCTCAACAAACGAAACTATTTGCACAGGTGGTCATGTGGACTAGACGACATACTCGTCTGTTCTGGTTTCCCGATGATGCAGAAGTCTATTCTCTAACCCATGCTAGGTGTACTGATTTTTTTTAACTCTATGTTTTATATTTTGGTTGGCTTCCCACTCTCTCTCTCTCTCTCCATTCAAATGCGAATACATTTTCTCTAAATTATACTTAGTTCCCCCAAAACCCTCATTAACGTAATTTAAATGGGTATAAAACCAACTCGTAATCAAGAGGGAGGATGGTGCTGTCCTTTACATATAATTATAAAAAGAGAAGGCAAAAAGACAGAGAGAGAAGAAAAATGGTAATACAGATATAAGGAAAAAATAGAGAGAGAAAAGTGAGATAAGAAGTAGGGAATAGAGCCAAATAAATTTATATATATATAAGGTATTTAACATGCACTTTCTGAACCGACTGATTATATCAACCAGCGAGAATTTCTATGAGTGAGAGCGAAAGGACCTATCAATTGGGACTCGACATGGGACCAACGGCTGGGTTTAAACCCACGGACATAGGGTCCTGAGGCGAACACTTTACCTCAAGACCACCGAGATTTACCAGCAAGATTAGGTTAAAGAAATGAGATAAAGAGAAGAGAGAAGAAATTACAGGTATAGATGAGAGCAAGAGAAGATTAATAAGAGAGAGAGAAGACGATATTGAAGAAAGAGAGAAGAAAAATAATTTAAAACAAAGGCAAGGAGAATGAATATAGAAAATGAATATAAGAAAAGAGATAGATAAGAAATTTATAAACGTCCTCAGCTCTCCAAGTGTCACCAGTATCTGAACGTTCCTCAGCTCTCCAAGTGTCACCAGTATCTGAACGTTCCTCAGCTCTCCAAGTGTCACCAGTAACTGAACGTTCCTCAGCTCTCCAAGTGTCACCAGTAACTGAACGTTCCTCAACTCTCCAAGTGTCACCAGTAACTGAACGTTCCTCAGCTATCCAAGTGTCACCAGTAACTGAACGTTCCTCAGCTCTCCAAGTGTCACCAGTAACTGAACGTTCCTCAGCTCTCCAAGTGTCACCAGTAACTGAACGTTCCTCAGCTCTCCAAGTGTCACCAGTAACTGAACGTTCCTCAGCTCTCCAAGTGTCACCAGTAGCTGAACGTTCCTCAGCTCTCCAAGTGTCACCAGTAACTGAACGTTCCTCAACTCTCCAAGTGTCACCAGTAGCTGAACGTTCCTCAGCTCTCCAAGTGTCACCAGTAGTTGAACGTTCCTCAGCTCTCCAAGTGTCACCAGTAGCTGAACGTTCCTCAACTCTCCAAGTGTCACCAGTAGTTGAACGTTCCTCAGCTCTCCAAGTGTCACCAGTAGCTGAACGTTCCTCAACTCTCCAAGTGTCACCAGTAGCTGAACGTTCCTCAGTTCTCCAAGTGTCACCAGTAACTGAACGTTCCTCAGCTCTCCAAGTGTCACCAGTAACTGAACGTTCCTCAACTCTCCAAGTGTCACCAGTAACTGAACGTTCCTCAGCTCTCCAAGTGTCACCAGTAACTGAACGTTCCTCAGCTCTCCAAGTGTCACCAGTAGTTGAACGTTCCTCAGCTCTCCAAGTGTCACCAGTAGCTGAACGTTCCTCAACTCTCCAAGTGTCACCAGTAGTTGAACGTTCCTCAGCTCTCCAAGTGTCACCAGTAGCTGAACGTTCCTCAACTCTCCAAGTGTCACCAGTAGCTGAACGTTCCTCAGTTCTCCAAGTGTCACCAGTAACTGAACGTTCCTCAGCTCTCCAAGTGTCACCAGTAACTGAACGTTCCTCAACTCTCCAAGTGTCACCAGTAGCTGAACGTTCCTCAGCTCTCCAAGTGTCACCAGTAGTTGAACGTTCCTCAGCTCTCCAAGTGTCACCAGTAGCTGAACGTTCCTCAACTCTCCAAGTGTCACCAGTAGCTGAACGTTCCTCAGTTCTCCAAGTGTCACCAGTAACTGAACGTTCCTCAGCTCTCCAAGTGTCACCAGTAGCTGAACGTTCCTCAGCTCTCCAAGTGTCACCAGTAACTGAACGTTCCTCAGTTCTCCAAGTGTCACCAGTAACTGAACGTTCCTCAGCTCTCCAAGTGTCACCAGTATCTGAACGTTCCTCAGCTCTCCAAGTGTCACCAGTAACTGAACGTTCCTCAGCTCTCCAAGTGTCACCAGTAACTGAACGTTCCTCAACTCTCCAAGTGTCACCAGTAGCTGAACGTTCCTCAGCTCTCCAAGTGTCACCAGTAACTGAACGTTCCTCAGCTCTCCAAGTGTCACCAGTAACTGAACGTTCCTCAACTCTCCAAGTGTCACCAGTAGCTGAACGTTCCTCAGCTCTCCAAGTGTCACCAGTAGTTGAACGTTCCTCAGCTCTCCAAGTGTCACCAGTAGCTGAACGTTCCTCAGTTCTCCAAGTGTCACCAGTAACTGAACGTTCCTCAGCTCTCCAAGTGTCACCAGTAACTGAACGTTCCTCAACTCTCCAAGTGTCACCAGTAGCTGAACGTTCCTCAGCTCTCCAAGTGTCACCAGTAGTTGAACGTTCCTCAGCTCTCCAAGTGTCACCAGTAACTGAACGTTCCTCAGCTCTCCAAGTGTCACCAGTAGCTGAACGTTCCTTAGCTCTCCAAGTGTCACCAGTAACTGAACGTTCCTCAGCTATCCAAGTGTCACCAGTAGCTGAACGTTCCTCAGCTCTCCAAGTGTCACCAGTAGCTGAACGTTCCTCAACGTCTCTTGCCGTGATCACGTCTCTTGTCCCATTACTCTTGTTCCTGAAAGGGCTGGAACGACACAGTCTCCTGGAAGTACCTCTTTGGGAGGGCACTCGGGTAGAACACACATTGATGGCTATCGTGTCTTCCTTGGCATAATGTCGTCCACCGAGCGTACGTGTCAGATTCCTTCCACTGGGATGAGCCAGCGTCGAGCTGCTCTTAAAGACCTTCCCTGAGAGAGTACCAGATGGGGCCATATTGGAGATATCTATTGGGCTACAAAGAGCTACCCTTTCCTGAGAGAGCACCAGCTAGGGCCATATTGGAGGTATCTATTGGGCTACAAAGAGCTACCCTTCCCTGAGAGAGTACCAGATAGGGCCATATTGGAGGTATCTATTGGGCTATAAAGAGCTCCCCTTCCCTGAGAGAGTACCAGATAGGGCCATATTGGAGGTATCTATTGGGCTATAAAGAGCTCCCCTTCCCTGAGAGAGGACCAGATGGGGCCATTTTGGAGGTATCTATTGGGCTACAAAGAGCTCCCCTTCCCTGAGAGAGGACCAGATGGGGCCATATTGGAGGTATCTATTGGGCTACAAAGAGCTCCCCTTCCCTGAGAGAGGACCAGATGGGGCCATATTGGAGGTATCTATTGGGCTACAAAGAGCTCCTCTTCCATGAGAGAGTACCAGATAGGGCCATTTTGGAGGTATATATATATATATATATATATAGCCACAAAGAGCCAGCGCTGAGCTGCTATCCAAATTAAACCTTACTGAAATAGTAACAGTGAGGTGCTAGCTTGGAGGTGTCTATAATAATAGACTATTCCAGTGTCAAGACATTAAACAAATTACACCTTATTGAGAGAGTACAGTTGATAAACCAACATGGAGGTTTATATTGAATTGCTTAGTGTAGATGGTTGTTAGAGAGTAAATATGGAGCTAGATATAATTATTAGGTATCTGTATTTTGTTAACATCTATATTAGTAATTCATTAGGAAAGATAATGAAAATAATATAAATATTTTTAATTTTCTAACATAATGTACACTCAAACTTTTATTCCAATTTTGTTTTTAAAATTTTATGACATCTTGAAAGCACTTGAATTCCATTTTAATTTTTTTTTGCAAAACCTAGTTTTAATTTTAATAGCAGTGTTCCTAAAATGCTGATATGACCACAAGCTCTAAAACGGTGAGTATCCAACAAACTTCCCTCACAAAATGGCTGTCAGACGATACTCTCTATCTCTGACTTTATAGGGCTCTCACTCAGGTCTTCTCTCCAACTTCGTAACTCAAGAACTTGGGAGATGGCTGTAATCGATGTTGAAGAGGTTTCCAAGTCTACATCACTCAACTTTGACAAGCGAGGCCAGGAGGGAAGGGGGGAAGAGGAGGCTGCGGGTTCTATTATTATCTCTGTACCAAGGTATGTCGACACGCGCTTTGGCAGCTGTCGGTAACGACATCCATCGTTGCTCACTTTAAGATTAAAAACGTTCTAGACACTTAATAAAATAATATTTAATTAGACTCAATTAAATGAAGACAAGTTTTAACAGACACCAGATGACACCATAGCGTTTATCCCTCACATGTTAAAATAAATGTCACGGTTCACCGCACAGACTTTCTCCCGCCATTATTTTAAAATAGATATTTACTAAAAACTAGTAAGATTTTCTAAATGAAGTAGTATTTCTATAAATTGTTGTAGAAACATTACAACCAAAGATCGCAATTGAAATAATATATAATCTGTTACTCTATGGTATTAGGAACTAGGAACACTTACAGGAAAATTGAGAGAAGAGAAATATCATTTTCCACCAAATCAAATTCATTTACAAAGACCTGAATTAAAAAGTATGTATATTTCTTGTGAATCAGAAATTATTGGTTTTATAAAATATATTTCAAATTTTTTGTTTAATCTTTAAGAGTACTACAACTTTACAAAGAAAAGTTATTTCGTATCTCAAAGAGTTTCGGAGAAATTGTTAAAATTGGAAAATTTCCCAAATGTAGATACCCTCAAATTCATTTTCACGAGGAAATGAGAATTTCTTCCTGTTTTTAATGATAAATATATACACAAAATTTAAGCAAAACAGAGCGAATTTATAGAAAATAGTTTTGTTATCTTTTTCCCTTCAGTAAACTACTCTTAAATTTAAGGTAGAATATATAATACCAAAACCCCTTTTGGAGGACTTTATGAAAATCCTAGATATCAAGTTATAATTATTCTAGCTGTCAGATATGGTTCTTCCTATGAAAGTAGATCTAGTAACTGTTCTAGCTGTCAGATAAGGTTCCTCCTATGAAAGTAGTTCTAGTAATTATTCTAGCTGTCAGATATGGTTCTTCCTATGAAAGTAGATCTAGTAACTGTTCTAGCTGTCAGATAAGGTTCCTCCTATGAAAGTAGATCTAGTGACTGTTCTAGCTGTCAGATAAGGTTCTTCCTATGAAAGTAGATCTAGTGACTGTTCTAGCTGTCAGATAAGGTTCTTCCTATGAAAGTAGATCTAGTAACTGTTCTAGCTGTCAGATAAGATTCTTCCTATGAAAGTAGATCTAGTAACTTTTCTAGCTGTCAGATAAGGTTCTCCCAATGAAATTAATTCTAGTTTTTTTCCTAGCTGTCATATATGGCCTTAGATAGGAGATCTTGGTTAACATTCACCTGGTGCTTGCATACAATAAAATACAACTGAGAGCCGACTGTTCAAGCGGACGTTTAATATTGAAAACCAATAATGCCTTTTATCATGCCATTCAAGATCTGAACACGGGACTTACGGTGAGAACACGCCCTATGTAGGGTCACCACCAGAATTCTACTAAACTATTATATTATTTATCACCGCATTTCACTACCCGTTCGGGTTGTACGCATATTTACTTAATGCTAATTGTTAGGGACGAATAGGTTGGAATTAATAGGAGTTTTACCCGAACTTGCGTGAAGGGATATTAGAAACAAATGTAAGACAAATAAGTATAAGTACACCCAGCTGGGATTCAAACCTTGATCTGTTCCTTATATGTAGTCTAGTCTATTGTATGAGTGACGCCTTAAACCTTTCAATCACATAAGTAGGTCCCTGGTGTACTGTACAAAGTATGTATTTCGCTACCCCAAGCCTATTATCAAAGGTATTAACTGACACGTTAACTCGAGTTAAAACACCGGCTCATAAAAATAAACATTGAATTGAAAGCATCATTTGAACAATGGCGGTCTCCACACCGGCGAATCCGATACAATCCTCCGTGGACCGACCGTGAAAAACAATCCTCCAAGCAAACAAGAATTAAGTGGGTGACGTAATTGTGGTGGTTTGAGGGGGGTGGTAGGGGGGAGGAGGTATCCCACAAGAGGCTACGTGCAGCACACATCTTCAAACCTTAGTCGAGCTTCCCCGGGACTATTGTAACGTGTTGGTTGCAATCCTGAACAATGCCTCTGACAGGAAACAAAGGACTACTTGGGTGCGACGGAATTGTAGAACATAGGGGAGGAGAAGTGTAGGGTGGGGGGGAGGGGGGGTGTTGCTAGCAACTGCTCTGGTGTCGTTCATACCCTGGGTCACTATATAGTCGCATTTAAGGGGAAGATATGATAGCACTTAGTGGTGATACGTTTTATTAATAGGGTAATTATTAGTATTAGATGGAAGGATGAGCGTTACTTAATGTCAGTAATTTTGGCGCTTTTTTGCTGATTATTTTTTTTCAAACAAATAAAATATTGCTTCAATAGATATGTTAAGTTTGATTTTACACACGATAATATCAACAGTTCTTAACATTGGTCACGGACAACGTGATATTTGACTGATATTCAACAACTGTTGATATTACCAAGTGTAGAAAATTAAATTTAACTAGTCAACTGGAGCAGTATGTTATTTATTAGGGACAACAGACTCCGTAATATAAAAACTGCAAAAATACAGAGATTATCCTGTGTTCCATTCAACCCCATCTAAGTTCAGCGACTTAAGTACTTACCCCCTTCATCAACTTCACGTTACTTTAATGAGGGGGGAATATGAATTCAGTCTCCAAGAACCAACCGAAAACATTTCCATCTCATTTTGCACATACTTAGGATCGTGCTGTGCCTTATACTAGGCTAGGATTGTTTAGGTTAGGATCATACTAAGCCGTGTACTAGGTTAGGATTGTTTAGGTTAGGATCATACTAAGCCTTATACTAGGCTAGGATTATTTAGGATATGATCATACTGTGCCTTATACTAGGATAGGATTGTTTAGGTTATGACTATCCTATGCCATAATATCCATCACTTGTAATTTTTCGTTTACCTTGATAAAACATTTACATTCATCCTTAGTTCAACGCCACAGCAGCTGGTGCATAGTTGGTACGCCAACATGGGGTCGAACTCTGACAGCCTTCCTCTACGACCAATCTTAACGGGGCGAAGTCTAACAGCCTCCCCCTCTATCACCCCCTTCACCCCCATCAAACAACCGTATAATCGAGAAAGGTGCTTACTTTCATAGGAATAATTTTATCTGACAGCTAGAACAGTTACTAGATCTACTCTCATAGGAAGAACCTTATCTGACAGCTAGAACAGTTACTAGATCTACTTTCATAGGAAGAACCTTATCTGACAGCTAGAACAGTTAATAGATCTACTTTCATAGGAAGAACCTTATCTGACAGCTAGAACAGTTAATAGATCTACTTTCATAGGAAGAACCTTATCTGACAGTTACTAGATCTACTTTCATAGGAAGAACCTTATCTGACAGCTAGAACAGTTACTAGATATACTTTCATAGGAAGAACCTTATCTGACAGCTAGAACAGTTACTAGATCTACTTTCATAGGAAGAACCTTATCTGACAGCTAGAACAGTTACTAGATCTACTTTCATAGGAAGAACCTTATCTGACAGCTAGAACAGTTAATAGATCTACTTTCATAGGAAGAACCTTATCTGACAGCTAGAACAGCTACTAGATCTACTTTCATAGGAAAAACCTTTTTTGACAGATAGAACAGTCACTAGATATACTTTCATAGGGAGAACCTTATCTGACAGCTTAAAAAAAGCTAATAGATCTACTTTAACGTATTCATACAAGTAATGTGATATACAGCTGTCACTTTTGTTAGATATTATAACTATGTATAAAATAGCAATACTAATATAGTAAACCATTATCTAGGTCAACCTCAAACAAAAAAAAGTTAGTATTTTCAAAAGGTCAATCTTATGAAAAGTGTACTGTACTATGTTATAGCAAGGTTTGAGTGTTATAGCTAAGCGTTGCCGTCCTATGTTTAGTCAGTAAGTCTTATTCTGAGATGAGACAGTTTTTATGTCCTCATTAAATGCACAAACAAGCCAGCTGTGTTTAAGACCGAATGGGTGGTTTATACTCGCTACCCACATCGTAAATTACTTGACTTTAGTGCTAGGTGCTATGTTCAATATTATTTCACGACGGCAAGTCGGCGTACATGTCGAGCTCAGTTTATGCCTACACAACGGCAGGTTTAGAGGTGTGTTTTAGAGTGCCTGACTTAGACCTAGGTTTCCGATTGGTATTCCCTAAGGTTTATCTTACTTCAGGTCAACTTTTACAGATGCTGTTTAGCTATTATCTTTCAATATATTTGTGGTGATGGTTCTTTTACTTAGCCTGGTGATGTTTTACTGCTTAACATACTATCCTAGGGTCATTCGAGAGTGCAAATTTTACTGCACAGTATAAATAAAAGTGTATAGTTATAATAAGTCATAAACGGTTTCCAGCCCGTGGCCAGATCATTTTAGTAAAATATCTCCATCTTCCTCTATTCTTCCACCACTCTTACTCCTTTAATTTATTCCATTCTTCTTCTCTCACAATAACACTCTAAAGTAGTGATCTAATTATTTCAAATCATTACAACTCACGAGTTAGACGGGGTCTAACTTGCTATTCTATGCTGTTTGGGTGCTATTTTTAAGGTATAGTAATTAATGTATGTTGATAAAATTTAGCATAATTCAACAACAATATGAGGTGTACACAATAAAATATTTACAATATTAATACTATTTGTTATATACATAGTTAGGCACGTGGATTAAACGTAAAGCTCTTATTGTCCAATTGTTAGCCAGGTGTATCGAGTTTTTTTTCTTTTCTAAATGGTTTAACAGTCTCCCTTCCCGCAAATACATATTCATTTATCATAAGTTCTTCCCTCCTCATCTGTAACCCATTATTGTTGTTAAATATGGATATTACAATCTTGAACGTCTGTCTGAATCTGGGATTACAGGATTTTGCTCAAACTTTATATTTAGATGGAGAATAGAGTATAAGTCTTAATTTTTACCATAAGTCTAAAATTAATTGTAAATATGATTCAAAATGAGTGATTGTGACCTTTTTTTAAAGGTAAAATAATAATGTAGTAAGAGGCTTTGTAGAGAAATATACACACAGCTCATGTAACGTCTTACGGGTCTCAACCAAACCACTAGCCCCCCCACCCCCTTTTGGAAGTAATCAAAGGTACACCACTGGTGCTTTCCATCTGGCACTCACGACACTCGCCTGTGGAATTACTCCACAGAGAATGTTAGTACATTCCCCCCCAGCTTGACTTGATTTCATTCGTTCAACAGACATTCCATGTACATTCTCACTCAAGACTGTTTCGACTCGTCATATTCATTGTGGACTATACTGTACATCTGACTGACAGCTCCGAGGTTCGTAGCCAGACATGGAGACTACTTCACGTAGCCGCAGGGGCAGGAGTATAGTTTATTACAAGCTTCACACTAATTTACAAATTTTTATATTTTTTAAATATTTAGTTTATCATATAAATAAAGTTTTGTAAATGTGATATATTTTTACCTCGATATTATGACTGGTCTTGACATATTATATGCCCCCGAACTTAAAAATTTGGTATTAAAATTTTGTCTGTCAATCTCAATGTCTGTATGTCTGTAGTTCCTCCACTATCCTACCCCCTCCAGCTATTATAATTAATGTTCCTCCATCTTCCTCCAAGAAATTTCAGGTGTGTTTACACTTCATAGAATAGTTCCAAGCTTCGTCGGTTAGTCTGAATCTTGGAAACGCACTTTTTTATTTGTTCCACGTCTTACTACCCACCCGGGATTTCCACATTTGGCTAAAATAATGGTAGAAATCAAATAGCCAAAACTATTATTTATGCTTTTTAGAGAGTATTACGCCATCTAGATATCATATTATAAAAATTGAAAAATGACACCTGGACACGGGAATCGAACCCGGGACCTTTGGCTTAGTACGCCAATGCTCTAATCACTGAGCTATTCAGGAATCATTCCGTGCTCAGGGTCATTCTTCACTCATATTTTAAGGCAGATTCTGTGATGGACGTGCGGAAATCATCGGCTACAAATATGTGATTTTATTAAGATCAAGATCACCTAAACTAGTGGTGTAGATATGATGAAGGTATAATTTAGAGGAAATGTACCCCGTATTTTGGTAGAGGTAGGGTGGGAAACTCTTAATGAGAGCCCACAGCCGACAAAGAATCGATCCCCAAATTTCTAGGTGTACCCACTGTCGTGGATGTATTTATTTACATGAGGATTAACATAGCGAAACGATATTAACTTTGTCGATGTGATAAACCAACTATAATTTGAACTATGAACTCGTTAGAAATTTTTAAAAGGCAATTATCTTAAACATGAAGATAAACCAACTTAAATTTGGGCTATAAACTTGTGAGATAGGCCCAGAATTTTTGAAGGATTTAATTCAATGTAAAGGTGAACTTGATAGTACTCAAATGATTCTTAAAATATTGTAAAATTTGGTGGTAGAAGTCTCCCCTTGTCCTCCAACCAACATACATTCCATTAAGTTAGCTTGTAAGTAGTGTGTTTAAGAGTGAAATGACTCTGAAACCCATTAAAAGACTGTGTTTTCCATCGTTTTACACACCCCTGACGAAAGTAATCTAAATACGGGCCACCTCGGCCACTAATAAAACAAGCGCGTGTTTGGTCCGGGACGTAATTTGCGGTCCCCCTGGAGGGTAGGCAAACGTTGCACTTCACAGCACATCGCGCAAGAACGCAAGTAACCCCCCCAGGACCGTGATGATGACATCAGTTGCCTCACGTAAACGCTACGAATAATTTACCTCTGTGAAAAAAAAGAGGGGTTGTCCACTAGTTCATCCCCCACCCTTGTCATCACACTTCCTATCTTGTGCTAAAAGCTATTTCGCAATACTGAAGGAGATAAGACAGTTTTACGTAGTTATTGCATTTTAATTTGTATTCAGTTGCACGGCTTTGTCGGACGGTATTGGATATTCTCTTTAGAGTAAGGACCTCATGAATGTAGCCAGCTGTAATTAAACATTGGTATTTTAATTGATAGTAAGGCTGTATCTTCTTTTTTATTCCCTTCTCCTTATTTTATATACTACTTTTCTTCTACGATGACGACATGTTTCGGTGATTTTCCACCATCTTCAAGTCTTGTTTGTATTAAAGATGATTGATTTTACTTCATACTATTGGATACTATTTATGAGGCTTTCATTTATCTTTCTACCTACAGTATTTTTTAAATAAAATAGGGAAAATACACAAAAAATTAAATAAGAGTTATTCGATTTAATTTTTGTTTTGCCAAAAGCAAATTGACGTTATCAATAGAAGACAAAATGTAAGCATATGACCCAAATGTACACATTTCAATTAAAGCCTGTTTCATATACCCAAATGTACACATTTCAATTAAAGCCCGTTTGATATACCCAAATGTACACATTTCAATTAAAGCCTGTTTCATACACCCAAATGTACACATTTCAATTAAAGCCCGTTTGATATACCCAAATGTACACATTCCAATTAAAGCCTGTTTAATATACCCAGATGTACACATTCCAATTATAGCCCGTTTCACATACCCAAATGTACACATTTCAATTAAAGCCTGTTTCTTATACCCAAATGTAAACATGTCAATTAAAGCCTGTTTCATATATCTAAAAAGGCTTTCACGTAAATTTTTATGAACGAGAAAAATCTAACAAATGTATAGTTTATTTAATAAAATGTTCTAGTGTATATATACATAATGCTAGGTTCAATTAATTACTATTACTATTATTAGTTGGAAGATTTATATATTAATGGTGATGTAATTATACATATAACCCATTTTATTGTAAGCTCAAAGTTAAAACTTATTATTAACCTTATTTAATTAATCTAAATTTTAATCATTATTTGAATATTAAATTTATTATTGAAAGCGTGACTTATATTTCACTGAAAAGTCACCTAATAAATTATTCAATAGTTTGAATTTGTAAAAAAATAATAATTTGAAACCGGAACTTCCTTGTGGCTTTCATTGACTTACGGAAACAGATTTTTTTCAAACCTTTGATCGTATTTTGTAATGCGTTAATCTAACTGCACATGTTTGGAAGGGGAGTTTAAAACCCACCTAGGGGGAAAAAATCCAACTCACTTCCCCTGGCCGGGCTTCGAACCTGAAACCCCAACCTCCCAGTCCCCGGCAAGCCAAAAATAGACGAAAGTGACATCTTAAACCACGTGGTCTCCTGTGTTTGTACAAATAAAAGTGTATTAATGTGTTACATGTCCGCAACATTAATTACCAATAAAAACTAATCCTGGTGAAAAAACCAACCAATACAAATAAATCCTGGTCCAAAACAACCAATACAACTAAATCCTGGTCTAAAACAACCAATACAACTAAATCCTAGTCCAAAACGACCAATACAACTAAATGCTTGTCAAATACGACCAATACAACCAAATCCTGGTCAAATACGACCAATACATCCAAATCCTGGTCAAATAAGACCAAGAGTCACCTGAATAAAGTTTGTGAACAGAGTTCAACCAAATGTAGATCCTCCTCTGGAAACCAATTAACTACCTCTCACGTCCATGATAGCTTTTCCAAACAAGACTTCCCCCCTCCCCTCCAAACCCCATTGGCAAAGTTACCTCCATCCTCCACTTCTCTTTCCTCTTCTGTCTCCCTCCAAGTCTTCTTCTGATGTTCGTGTTCCCTCCATATTGCTGATCCAAAGAAGCTATCAAAGTTTTATGACTGCTTGCCAGGAAGAATCGGGAGGGTTGGAGGGTGGAAATCTAGAAACGCTGACTGTTAACAAACCTTACTACCCCCCCTTCCCAACCACATCCTTTCCTTGTAGCACGGGGAGGGTTTCGTGAGCCCCCCAACCCTCCATCCCCTATAAAAACCACCCCATGCACGTAAATTTAAGGAGTCGTTATTGTTCAACCATATCATTTTTATTTTATTCTAAAAAAGTATTTTTACAGTCGTACATAACAAAGTTAGGTAAATTGGTTGTGCGGAAATGTTTCAAATGGTATTGTCTATAGCTCGAATACAACACAAAGCACAACTTTATTGTTTTTAAAGAAGAGGGGGAGGGAGTAGAATAGAATGGAGGTGTACACTCTCTTAGAATAAATGTAGACTTTCTTATTTTCAAATGGGCTCCATTTGTTTAGCCTAAAAGGTAGCAAACGTCCTTACCTTGCTTCTTTAAACTATGGTATAGCTTATAAGATAATATAGCCATGGTATAATCAGTCAAGGTAAGACTGTTACCTTGTTTAGTTAATCTATATTATAGCTTATAGGATAGGGTCATAGTGTAATCCGTCAAGGTAAGACTGTTACCTTGCTTGGTTAATCTATATTATAGCTTATAAGATAGGGTCATAGTGTAATCCGTCAAGGTAAGACTGTTACCTTGCTTGGTTAATCTATATTATAGCTAATAGGATAGGGTCATAGTGTAATCAGTCAAGGTAAGATTGCTATCGTTCAGATAAAGGTTGCGTACATACTATCTTTTGGTTTTACTATCGCCTGATATAGCATTTATAGTGAGCTCCGAATCGTTCATACTCCACCTGAGTTAGCTTACTATATTCGCGTCAATATTTCTTAGATAGTATTGAAAAATATCTGCAACACTAAACAATAACTAGCTCGGTGATTTCTGGTAATTTTAATTGTGTTTCATCAACGTCTTACTACTTTCCCGGCTTATCCAAATTTTCACACAAACGGCGTGAGTTAAAACCACCCTCAACATACTTAACCGTGATTCAAACCCTAGCCTGTCCGTAATCATAATAATTACGTCAGGACTGTATAATTTTAAGTACTTAAAGTAACATTTTTTAAAATCCCAGGCAATATCAATATATGACTTACAAACTAACTCACCATATATCATTATAACCTAGTACCTAACATATAATCCAACCGTCAGGTCAATAAGAGAGATAATTTACGATCCATTAATCTAGATCTATTTAACATAAAATGGCTCTACAGGAAAACATTTTTTTACCACCCTTTGAAAGGAGAAGGAGACCAGCCTGGACATTATTAAAAAAAATAAAGAAATAAAATAAAGACATGTCGAAGGAGTCGTGAACTAAAAAAAAAGAAGCAAAACCGTCATCGCCGCCTTAAAATTGAACCGCCAAACCACCGATAATTCTTTTTATTCCCGATGTAGCAGGCCGGTTGCCAACTTGGAATTGACCTGTTACCTTGTAGGAATACCACTATTTGGCTGGTTTTCTCTCCTTCCCCCCTCCCTTTACTTCTCTCCTTCCCCCCCTCCTTCTACTTCCCTCCCTTGGTTCTGGAGCGGAAAGAAAAGAGGAAGAATGTTCCCGTCCAGCCGATCCCTTACAACATTTATAGAGATGTGCGTTTCGTGACTTTCTCACACACGAATTATTTAATAAATCGTTCAGGGTTTTTAAAGTGACTTTATATACTTTGTGGGTGGGGCATTGGCAATCGGGACGAAAAGTTTTTTCTCTTTTATATATAACAAAAATAATGGTATGGTCAACTAAAATACTATAAAAAATCTTAATCCAAGTAATATAATTGAGGAGGGCAGCTTTAAGGAAGAAATTAATCCTTACTGTGGCTGAGATAGAGTGAAAATATCATGTCGTACCCTAAACCCAGCATCTCATTTTCCAAGTGTACCCAGTTGTGATTTGAACCCCAAGTTCCCCTAAAAAAATGTGAATCATATTATTATTATTATTTAGCACCACGTCTTACTACCCGTTCAGGTTATACGCTTAAGAACTAATTACGCTAATGGATTAGGAATTGGGAAAGTTGAATTGAGAGGAAGTGAACTCGTATTTGCGTGGATGGAGAGTGGAAAACCATTTAAGGAAAACCAACCCCAGTTCACCCGACCAAGATTCGAACCTCGATCTCCCCGTCCTCGGCAGTCAAGCTCAACACGACTAGCGCGTTAGCCAACTACGCCACCGAGGCGGGTGGGGGAACCAAATTAAATGCTACCTTAAGACCTTGGGTGAAGACAATCTTACGCAGGGATTACTCTTAAATCGTCCACTCGTCACATCATTTAAGGTCGGGTTGTAGGGGACGCGAGAAAAGGCCAGTGTTTTTGCATTTTTTTAAAGCAAAACTCTCTTTTATTTGCCGAAATAAAAAAAATTCTCCAATAGAAACACATGGTTTAATTTTCTACACGTGTTAATATCAACAGTTGTTGAATATCTGTCATGAGCATTGCGGCATTAGATGAGAAACTTTCTAAATGAAAATAAAAACTTGTAGTTAAATTACAGAACATCCTTTACAGTTATTCAGGAGATTTTAAGGTCACCGTGTGAATAAATTAAACTCTCTGTTTGTACTGGAGCAATAAAATAATTGTTTTGGCCAAAGATGTTTCGCCATAAAAACTGAAAAAACTTATATTTTCTCGCATCCATTCCCTAATTTTTCGCGATCAACATTATTTACAGTTTTTAAAATAAAAAGTATTATTCTATCATGATTGATACTAGGTATGGAACGTGAGTTATGACTCATGTCCACGTGACTTAAAGAAAAGCAGTGTTGGCTCTGACAGCTCTCGTCAAAGGGTATATTTATAACTATGCATGCAACTACTAGCCACTACTACAGAGCTTACATTAGATCAAAAAATATTTAATGGATTTTATAATTGTTATAAAACCTCTATCGTTTATTCGCACATAGAAGTGTGAATGTTTGAAATGATCCGATGAGCTGTGATTATATGTTTCCATCCCCTTAAATCCTAGACGAGCTTATTTGGAGCCGGGATTCGCATCCAATCATGTCATTAATTATTCACTGTTTCATCTGTCGTATGGGTATTTCAATATTTGATGGTATCGTTACAGGTATGGCTGGGCGTACGGTTAATAGGAACCCCCTGATCATACAAACTATAGCTAGAGATTATTTCAATGGAATATATTATCTATAAGTTATAAAGAGTTTTTCTTTGATTATAGTACCACAGAATGTCTTAATTTAGATAATAATATTATTTAAGGAGATATTTACAGTGAATTTTATGAGCAAACATTTTATATTAGAACTCAACTTACAAACTAACTCACATCAGGACCGTATGCCTAATATTACAAACCTAATTAATACGGTAGAATTAACCTGAACTAACACCAGCTGGGGTCAAACCAAGTTCCCTTGGACGTAAGGTTGAATCATGATCCGAGAGATATAAATTAGATTACTATAAGAAGTGTATACATCTGTCATCAGGTGTAAGTGAAGTTCCTTTGAAACGGGAGTGGTCCTTAGACCCGTTTATTGCCGGAGTCTTGATAGACTTAACGTTTACGTAGCACAATATTGACTTACGTTAAGGCCAGACGTACTGGTTCATGACGTCATCGTCTATTAACTACGTTAAATGCTGATGCACCTCGCTTAAACAACTTTTTAATTATTATATATAATTCCGATTTAAAATGTTGTAACAAAATGTTGAGATGGACTAAAATTAAAAAAAAAACTTTATCTCTGCAAATTTCTTTAGCAATTATAATTATCAGATTTTATGTTGTCCTTTTAGGTTAAGAAAATTATTTACATACCTCATAATACCCGCTTTAGTGGCCGCACGGTCTAAGGCGCTAGTCTCGCAGTAGACTAGACTACCGCTGACGGGAAGATTGAGGTTATAATATCTGTCGGGTCTACTGAGGGTGATTTTTCCATTGTCCCTCCCCGCAAATGCTGGTACACGTACTATACATATATCTTCCCTGATCCCTAAAACCATCAGCGTTATTAGTACATAAGCGTATAAATCGAACGGGTAGTAAGATTCAGTGATAAAGAACAAAAGAAACCCGCTTAGCTTGAGGAACGTGTGAAGAGATCTACAAATTATTTAAAGCGATTAAAAAGCTAGCACCCCTTTTCCCGCCAAAAAAAGAGAGGATATTTGACTCCCTTTAGACAGATTCCGTCGCTTAAAGCGGTCCATCTCGACTCGTTGACGGCGAGAAAATGTCCAAGGTAATTGATGCTCCTCCAATCCTTCAAAAAGAAGTGTTTGGATCTGTGTGGGTTAGTCGACTCTTCCACCTACCATCACTCCTACTTGATATCTCTAGAGCTTTAAGCTACAGACAAATTGGTTTTCCTTAACATTTTTTTTTCTCCGTGGCTCATCGACATGTAAGTACCTAATCTAACCGAATGGAAGGAGGGGAGAAAGGGGGGAAGGATTGTGGAGAGGGGAGGGAAACAGAACAGATGAGATGGAATAAATAGGAACTTAGATAAAAACAGTTCTGAATTAATTACCTTAGTTATATTGTCAAGGTACACCTTTAAGGTGGGATGGAAGAAAAGGCAAGAAAAGGCCAGTATTTTTTCAGTTTTTATGGCAAAACATTTTTTTGGCTAAAATAAATATAATATTGCTCCAATACAAACATAACTCAATTTTATTCACATACTGATATCAATAGTTATTGAACATCTGTCATGAGCGTGGTGGTATTATCTAACAAACTTTTTAAATGAAGAGAAAAAGTTGTCATTAAATCCCAGGACACCCTTGACAGATATTCAAAAACTTTTGAGGTCACCATGTGGATAAAATTAAATTCTATGTTCGTGCTGGAGTAAGATTTTGTTTATTTTGGCTAAAAAAATGTTTTTCCATAAATACTGCAAAAACATTGTTTTTTTTATCTAATCCCTATCCTTTCCACCTTAATGTTGCTAAACTAAATAGGATTCTCGTAGATAATTAAGTTTTTTTTAACATCGCGTCTTTTTACCCGTTTGGGTTGTACGCATAGGGTTTTTGGGATGAGTTTGGTTGAATTCAGTGGAATTGTACCTGTTTCGAGAGAAAGAGAGGGTGGAAAACTATTTAAGATAAACTACCCTTATTAGACCCAACCGGTATTTAAATACTGATCTCCCAGCCATTGACTACCAAGTCTAACATGATAATGACGCGTTAGATAATTTTACCATCGATGCGGGTAAATATATTTTTACCACAACTACCAATTCCCATTGTCTTTTATATAGTACTGACCAACAGTCATATCCGGGACTTACGCCCAAAAAATGAGGAATATGGTTCACCTTAGTTTACCCTCCCCCACAAATTTCATAAAACAGGCTTCATTCATAAATTCAGAACAAATCAATGAGAGGATAACTCGTCCGTAGAACATCAATTTGTGTATTTTACAAATTGAACAAATGAACCCAAATTGAAAAAAATAAATCACAAGATTTTACTATTCAACCGATTAATTCTGGTTGAGTAATACAAAAGAAAAAAAAAAAGAGTTGACTTTTATATTCTTAGCGAGAATTTATCACTTGGTTAGAGGAGGTAATTTGACATAAGCATCGCATGGAACATTAAGGAACTGAAATATTACGCCCGATTAAGAATATGCGGGGGGGGGGGGGGGGGGGGGTGTCAGAGGGGAAAAGAAATGAAGCGAGGAACAAAATATATTTTGGATGATGAATATCAATTCCTTTTTTTTTTCAAACAATAGAAAAACACTTTTATTCGGTATTCAGTTGTTAAAGTGATTTGCCCCCTTTTTTTGTGGCTAATATCGTTAAGGCATTGGTTCAAGACCCGGGGGGTTGCAATTCAGACTTTTCGATGTTCAAAAGCTTGTTATATATACATTACCTGGATAAGTAGGCTCAATGGAACTAATAGTCCAAAAGGAAATGCAGACACTTTTATAATGATTGGATTAAACATCAATTATTATATTTTATTTCATTTAAGTCAATTATACTTTTTAAGGCACTAAGCCCTCCAAGTATATAAGCACCAGGGATCTGTTGACTAATGGGACAGTCATAAAAACTAAAAGCCTGCTTAGAACGCTTAGACATTCTAATATGAGCCATGTCAACACATGGTATCCCTCCGAGAAAATAAGTCCTTAATTGGTTAACATCATAGTAAAAGCTTTATCTGACAGCTAGAAAATTTACTAGATCTACTTTAATAGGAAGAACCTTATCCGACAACTAGAACAGTTACTAGATCTACTTTCAGAGGAAGAACCTTATCTGACATCTAGAACAGTTACTAGATCTACTTTCATAGGAAGAACCTTATCTGACAACTAGAAAATTTACTAGATCTACTATCATAGGAAGAACCTTGTCTGACAGCTAGAACAGCTACTAGATTTACTTTCATAGGAAGAACCTTATCCGACAACTAGAACAGTTACTAGATCTACTTTCATAAGAAGAATCTTATTTGACAGCTAGAACAGCTACTAGATTTACTTTCATAGGAAGAACCTTATCTGACAGATAGAACAGTCACTAGATTTACTTTCATAGGAAGAACCTTATCTGACAGCTAGAACAGTTACTAGATCTACTTTCATAGGAAGAACCTTATCTGACAGCTAGAACAGTTACTAGATCTACTTTCATGGGAAGAACCTTATCTGACAGTTAGAATAGTTACTAGATATACTTTCATAGGAAGAACCTTATTTGACATCTAGAACAGCTACTAGATCTACTTTCACGTGTTCATACGTCAAGTAATGTGATTTGCAGCCGTCACTTTTGGTATATATTATCAATACCTATATAGTAATAATAATACCTGTATAATAATAATAATAATAATAATAATAATAATAATAATAATAATAATAATAATAATAATAATAATAATAATAGATTGAAATGTTATCAACGTTTACGGCAGAAGTTATGTTTGTATTTTCCAAAAGGCCCTAGCTTCCTACGAACGTTGGACTGTACCTACGGAAACTAAATACAAGGCCTGATGGACCTAGCCTACCAGTACGTGGTGGTCGGTGCTCTAATTCACGTTGCGCGTTCTGTGAATTCTGACACTAACATTGCTTACATCACTCCCTCCACAAAAATAAGGTTATATTTCCTCTAAATGATATCTATATCATCACAAATTCACTAGCGTAGCTATATTCGGATAGCCTTGACGGGTAGTAAGACTTGTGGGGCGGGGGGGGGGGGGAGTATATATTACAGGTAAGCAGTCATCTGTTGATAAAAAAAATGGCAGTACGATTCTGATTATTTTTATAATCTCAAATAAGTCATTGTCTTTGGAGGAAAGCTCTCATTTGTTTTGTAAAATAAATACAAGTTAAAAAAAAAAACTAGACCAATAGGAAAAGTTATTTTTATTTATGGTTTAGTGCTAGATATTCTTCAACTTTTAAGTTTTTATTTCAGTTCTAGCTTCGAGTTAGTGTGAGAATTCTTACTAGTAAATCATCTCTGCCGAGAACGCCGGGATAAGGGAGTAAAAAGAGAAACGACAGAATAAGAGGAAGACTGAGAGAAGTTGCCAACTTTCCCATACGAAATGTGTGGAGTACTGAAGAAGGAGGGAGAGGGGAGATGATGAATTATTTTTCAAAAGTTTAGTTCCGCCTCTGCTCTCCCCACAATTTTTTTTTTTTTCCCAAAAATCCTCTATACTCGTCCTACCACAAGTTTTACATAAAAAAATATGCAGATAAAGAAAAGCTGTTAAAACGAGGAATGAGAAGAAGAGAAAGGGTATTAAAAGTAAGGATAAAGTAGGAAATGAAAGGAGGGGTGAAGGGGAAAGCTGGAAAGTAACAGGCCATTAGCCGGGACATTGGAGATTCAAAACAGCCTCTTTTTAAACCTAGCCACTTCCCCCTTTCTGTTTTTCACCTTAACCTCTTTTACACTCCTTCATTCTTTTTCTTTCTTTTTCATTTTACGTTCCATGATGAGGTGATGTTTTCAAATGAGGTCGTTCCCATCTAACTCTCAATGGGAAGATCTGATAGCTAGAGAAGTATCTAGATCTATTTTTATGTATTCATACTTCAAGTAATGTAAGCTGCATCTCTCACTATTGATATAAATCAATATCTATAAATTAATAACATTAAGAACATATTAAAGTGTTATTAATTTTGGTCATAAAAAAGTTATTATTTTTTAAAAGGCCCTTATTATGAAAATGGGACTGTACCATACTGACTCTAAAATACTCACTAGTTTTATTCATAAAAAAAAAGTTAATTTACTTAAATGTTCACTTTGAAAACCGTATCAAATAGTAAAACCCAATATTTTACGTGGCAAGTTGTTATTGGACACTAATAACCTATTTATATTGAGCCTTTAGCTTTTGTTGGCAAATTTTAAGATTAACTTTTCCTTTCTTTTCATATTTATATTTTATAAAAAAAAATCGAAATGTTCTAATATAAAGTATTGATTTTAATATAAAATAAAGGACCAATTTGTAAAACCTGCAATAATTTTTTTTGAATAAATTAAATTATATTTCCTTCAAATTGACTAAGAGTGAAAATAATTGAACCCTTTGAAGAAGAAAAAAAAATCACCAATTGACTAAATTAAATTAAAAGTGTTTGTTCACAATTTTAGCAGCAATGGTGGCTAGATGATTTAAGGCATCGAGTTCTCACTTCAAATGTGCTTGTAAAGAAGGTGAAGTTCAGGGTTTGACTCCTTGTCAGATTCAAATGTAGTTTTCCCAGGATTTTCTGATTGTACTTTGATTACCATTATTTCTTTATTCCTACACCTAGGATTAATTTGATAGACATACTTGTAACAGATAAATGGTACGATACAATCGTACATACTTTCTCATATAATCTATTGTAGTTAGGAAACAGTTTAAAAAATCTCCTTAAATAATTTTTCATTAATATAAATCAGGGGTACAAAGTGAATCCCGCAGTGTACGATTGCCACATTTGGTGAAACATTAGTAAAAACACACCTTTACTTGGGCTGGAAACTTTAGCGATCCTGGTGGAGAGATATTCTCTATTAATTAACAACCCTCAGTTCTATTCTCTAGACTGGTGACTTCTTGTTGACACTAGCGATCCTGGTGGAGAGATATTCGCTATTAATTAACAACCCTCAGTTCTATTATCTAGATCAACTTCTTGTTGACACTAGCGATCCTGGTGGAGAGATATTCTCTATTAATTAACAACCCTCAGTTCTATTCTCTAGACTGGTGACTTCTTGTTGACACTAGCGATCCTGGTGGAGAGATATTCTCTATTAATTAACAACCCTCAGTTCTATTATCTAGATCAACTTCTTGTTGACACTAGCGATCCTGGTGGAGAGATATTCTCTATTAATTAACAACCCTCAGTTCTATTCTCTAGACTGGTGACTTCTTGTTGACACTAGCGATCCTGGTGGAGAGATATTCTCTATTAATTAAAAACCCTCAGTTCTATTATCTAGATCAACTTCTTGTTGACACTAGCGATCCTGGTGGAGAGATATTCTCTATTAATTAACAACCCTCAGTTCTATTATCTAGATCAACTTCTTGTAGACACTAGCGATCCTGGTGGAGAGATATTAGCTATTAATTAACAACCCTCAGTTATATTATCTAGAGCAACTTCTTGTCGACACTAGCGATCCTGGTGGAGAGATAATAGCTATCAATCATCAACGCTCAGTTCTATTCACCTCTTGGTGACTTGTTAATGTTACTGTATGTACTCTGTACTCACCTCCATATTCATTAGGATGTCAGGTTAAAGGAGTAATGGCCTTTGCTAGTTTGTGGAGATTCCTCTTACAAGTTGAGAACACTCCTAAAGGGCGGAACAGACGATAGAAGGGGTGAATTTACTAGTAGTGGGGGGAGGAATTTCGCTTAATAGGTGTTAAAATGTTGGGTTGGGGTTGGCGGTGTGAACTAATAACATGATTTATCTGAGGGTATATTCAGGAAGCTATGTGAGGAGGAATTTTGAAAATCGTCTGCTTGTTGTAACGATGGTGAATTATCTTTAACGACGTTGTTAACGCCGTTATATAGAACGGATTATCAGGTTCAGATCGAACTACAGAAGAGGGCCCCATTAGAATATCTGGTTGCGAATATCGCATCTTGGTTTTGGAGTAAGAACTACCCAAAAGGCGGCGTTGTTGTTGAAATGTTACTAAGTGCTTTAATGTTATCTTTTAACTGCGCCAATGGTCACATGGTCTAAAGCGTCACTCTTTTAATAGGCTGGATGACCATCTAGGGGGATTGAAGAGCTTTAAACTGGTTTTGATGTGCTGAGGGTGTTTTTTATTAATGGTTTCCCACCCTCCCTACATGCACATAAATACACTACGTTTATCCTGAAATCTAGCAGTCTAACCTTCACTGATTACACTATGGCCCTATCTTATTTCTTACACCATAGTGGAACCAAGCAAGGTAGGAGTTTTCCCTTGACTGATAGTCTATGGCCCTATCTTATAACCTTCACCATAGTGGAACCAATCAAGGTAGCAGTCTTACCTTGACTGATTATACTATGGCCCTATCTTATAAACTACACCATAGTGGAACCAAGCAAGGTAGGAGTTTTCCCTTGACTGATAGTCTATGGCCCTATCTTATAACCTTCACCATAGTGGAACCAATCAAGGTAGCAGTCTTACCTTGACTGATTATACTATGGCCCTATCTTAGAATGTACACCATAGTGGAAACAAGAAAGGTAAACTTTGTTTAGCACCGCGTCTTACTGCCTGTTCAGGCTATACGCATATGAATGAATTATGATAATGAATTAGAGGTGAAGGAGGTTGAATCTAGAGGAGGCGTACCCACATTCGCATGGAGGGAGAGTTAAAAACTATTTTGGTAAAAAACTACCCTCAGTACACCCAACCATGGTGATCGGCAGTTTAGTCTAAAACGTGAGTCACGCCCTAGACGTTTCGACCACCGAAGCAGATGTTAGACTACACTAAGGGTACATTTTGTATAAATTCTACCTTCCTCAACCTTACCTTATTAGTGCAAATAGACTGATATCCTTTATGGGTAATATAACGTTGAGAGCACTAAATAAACTACAACTACACTAACGTCAGCCCACGAGCTACGTGTTTCAACAAACTTATCTAGAACAATGCACTTGATATTACACACCCAACTCCACCACTGGGAGCTGTGTTGTGGGTCAGATAATTAATACTTGCACGGCAAATACAAATTACTTTAAGCATAATTACCGAAGATCAAAACAATATATCATCCTGGAATAATAGGTACTTAAAATCACTACAATCAATGCAAATTTGTCATAAAACTTCATTATATTTAAGTTGTCCCATTCGACTGTTTCCAATAGGCTGGCTGGGCTAGATGAATGGGGTTTTATCCTTTTTAGTTTTTCAGATTTTGATAATGTATTTTATTAATTTAATCACAGATTATATTATTCTCCGATCCGAACGTATTAACTATATAATATATTCTAAATATCTCAAGGAATTACACAAACTCTGTAAGAGAAGGTGAATATATAGGAAATGAACAAGAAACTGACCAATACTTGGCGTATTTTCTTTTGTGAGAATATATGTGTTCATGGGTGCAATGGGCCTGGAATTTAAGGAATTAAATCAAAACAACTAGATCAGTGAAAAGAAGAAAATCCACTTTGAAAGACAAGTATTGAGTAATGATAAAATGATTACCTCGGTAAAAGCAAATACATTTTACAGGTTTGACTTTGATCTTTCAAAGCATCAGCTTCTAAAAATGGTCTCAAATTGGCCAAATATTTTGAAAACTCAATTACAGGAGGTTCCTTTGATTCACCCCATCAGTGCCGCAACGAAGAAGGACATTGATGGGATTCTGGCAGTTCTATTTGACAAAAACTGGATGAATTATGAAAGCCTAGCTTGGTACAAACATATAGTAAGCAGGGCCTATACCATGTGACTGCTTGGAGGACGATGATGCTATTCATATTTAAAATTTAAAAAAAAAAGTAATCTCTGCTTCAACAACTATTTATTTTTCAAGATTTAATTTTGTTTTCCTCGTATTAAATTTTTAAATTCTTAAGTTATTTAAAACTTGAAAAATATTATATTAAAACACATAGAACTGTATTAGATATAGGCATATTAATAAAATAAAATTGTGTTAAAATCATTGAGCGTGGCTCAAAATTTATTTGTAGCTTTCTTCAAAAAATGATACTAACTAAACCACACAAATTTATACAATGCACCGTACAAAATATCACATGTCAACACTGTTCGGGCTTAACCTCACAAATCCTAACCTTAGTTGCATTTCTCTCAAAAATCCATGCAACCTGATTTAAATCAAGTATACTCAATGGTTTCTAGGACCAATTAAAATCAATTAGCACTAAAGGGTTAAATTTTCTCTAGTAAAACATAAAAACATGTTTTTCCTCAATTCTGAAAAAACTGATTGGATGGACCTGTGCGGTTTTGCATGCTACCTCTTCTATTGTAAATTTGATGCATGCGAATACAGCGAACAATTATTTCAGAATTGATAACCACGATGAAAATAATAACTATAGGTTTTATTAATCAAATTATAAAATAGAGACTTCTTATAAAAAAGATACATCTATTATAATCTACAGACAAATATATACTCAAAGAGAATCTTAGCTGGTTATGTTTTTTTCTTATTTAAAGGAAAGTAAAACCCTTATTTATGTATGTGCTCGTCTCTTTTAATATTGTGGTTAACTACTTTGAAAGAGAGTCCCTGGTTAGAAAAACAACAACCTTAAAATGGTTTTCACATTCCCTTTTGTGCGTTCAAACAAAAGTATACAATGCACAATAGTAAATTAGGCTTAGAATAAAAAGAAAACTTTCTTGAAGTCTAACAAAAACACTTCAAAAACAATTTGCGATACTAAAAAAAAAAAAACTTTTACCACAGTTACCTTTATAAAGACGAAGTAACACAAAGGTAACGAGAAGCCATTCGCTCCATTTATTACAAAATGGAATGAGAAAAAAAATAAAAGTTCTTTTTAATAGCCATTTTAACATTTAAATTGAATGAAAATCTTGAAAAATCGAACGTTCTAAGGATTCAAGGTTACCCCTTCCCTCTACCCTCCCTCATTCTAATACCCCCTCCCTTTAAAACGCGACTCCAGATTGGTTGAGAGTGGGGGAAGTCTACCACGTAAGGAACCAGGGGCAGGGGGGGAGGGCAGGAGGAGAGGGGGGAGTGTAGATCAATCCTCAATATATGTGGTCGGTGTGTTTGAAGTTAGCGAAGGAGAGATAGAGAGAGAAAGGGAAAAAGAAAAGAGAAAGGGGTTGATGAGGGGTAAGAGGAAATGACCCTGAGTTAATTTTGGTAAATTTCCCCTGAGACTCCTGCAAGCTGCAACACAGATTTGTTGACCCTTTCCATCCAGACCGCCCCCCCCCCCCAGCCCCTTTCCAGCCTCACCACATTGATCCTTGCATCCAGCTTCCTGGCAATGGACCAGCGATACCTGTAAAGCCACAAGATGGGCAAATAACGTTCCCTGTGGATCAGTGGTCAGGGATACCAACGACAGATATAAAATACCATCGTATCCTCCGAAACGTATACAAAACGTGTCTACAACTTAAAGTGGAGCTAGTACGTTTCCAAACTCACTTCACTGGTTGACTGGTCTACAAGCGTCACATCGGTAACCTGGTGGTCTAGGGGTAGGGTGTCTGACTTCTGTGCTGGGGGTCCAGGGTTCAATCCTCGGTCCCAGCACAGATTTATCTGATTGCCAAACCCTTCCTTCACCTCTGACAAGATGTGTATAATCCACGACTTGTGAATGTGAGGAATGCCAGGCCTCCACCGTGGTTCGGATCCCACGTTAAACTGTAGGTCCTCCATTTAATCTCACAATCACCCTAACATTACACATTAGCGTAAGTGCGTGTAACCCGAACGGGTAGTAAGACGCGATGATAGGAAGAAAATACTAGTTCAAATCTTCCAACCGAGGTTTTTCCCATTATATTTCCTCCATGATTTTGTGAGGGCCGTATTTGGCCCACGGTCCACCAGTTGGATAACACTGTCTCAGACCTTTCGGCCACTTAAGCGGATAATGTCAACATTATTCTAAGTGTTCTATATTTAAGTATTCTCTCCCCTCTCCTTCTTAAAAAGTATTATAATAAGCTAATAACACCTTAGAAATACATTCTGGCTTAAATATATTGATTTTATACTGTTAAACATTACATAGGACGTAGGTGCTGCAATATACCAGATTTACAACTACAAGGAGGTCGACATTCGAATCTAGGCTATATTAGAGATAATCTTACAGATCCACATCATCAATATATTTTCATATACACTAACGGTGTGAATGCGGTTACATTTCCTCTAGAACAACCTTCTTCATCCTAACAACCTGCAGTAAGCCCTTTATAAACACGACCTTTAACGTGGTAGTGAATAATATATTTTTTCTCTCACTACACGTATTAATCATGTTAGTGTGCTTGGCATGGTTAAGATATAATTTAGAAGAAGTGTAGTAACGTTTGCGTGAATAGTGAGTGGGAAATAATTACAACCAGAAAACATTCAAACCTCTATCTCTCGGTCGCTGTAAAACCAGAATAAATGAGCTCACACCGGCATGGGTGGAAAAAATTCAAAACAACCTTCCCTTTTTAAATCTATTAACACTGACTTGTGTCGTTATTGCAGTATCCTTATAATATGGTTTTAGCCAGCTGTTGTCATTGTAGCCTCCTAAGCGCATCGGGCAACTTAAGAGCAAAAAGGAAAAAAAATAAAAAAAATAAACATAAGCCCACGATAAAAAATAAACAAGACTAATGACCTAGAATATACAAAGATCGCTTTAAATTGTTTCCCTTTACTCATGCAAAAAAAATCCAAGTATTAAGTGTTTACTATTAAGCTTGATTCACACGTTCGCAGGAAATAGAAAGCAGAATCTTCTTCAGTGGCGCAGCGATTCACTCGCTGTATGTTGACCCATGATGCATTGCAACGTTAAGCTAAAACAGCTGATTATCAACATATTTTATTTTCTGGTAGATAAACATATATTTAAGATCATTGTCCCGATGGTTGTTTTCAAATTATAACGCTGTGTCTTGACACAATCCAATACACAGATACACAGCTTTACATCAACGGGTTATTTCAAATCTCCTCACAACGGCCAACGAAGCTGTCTGCTAGCTTCTGTATCTACAGCGCATGCGTTGTCAAATGCACATGCGCACTGATTTGAGATGGTTGGTTCTGAAATTTGATTGGTTCTCTTGTGTCGAACATCTCAGGCAGAGCGGGCGAAGTAGAGGTGAGTTGAACTTAGTGGAACAGCTCACGTCGATGAGATGGAAATCTAGTGATTGGTTTAGAGTGCATCAGGTGACCACGTTTCTGTTCTGCGCTAGTTTTTCGGCGAACGTGTGAACCCACAGTGATAATTTCTTTGTAATTTATTCACGTAAAATAAAATAAAAAAAATTCCCTTAGTAAATGTTTGAAAAAATAAATTTTTCTTATTTAATTTATATAAAAATACAAAGGTTTAAAAAAATATTAGTATTAGAGGCTTTAGTTAAAAAGTCGCAGTAATGATAATTTAATGTGACAATACTAAAATATTATTATAATCATAATAAGCATTTGAGTTCACTGACTTCTTAATAAATATATCAGAAAATTAGTTAGTTAAGATTTATATTATTTCTAATAAAAACACACGTTTAGAATTCAATTACGAAAATATATAATAAAATATATATAGTTCATAGGCCTACAGATTACATCACCAATCATGAAACTTAGTAATTTCTAAACAATTTAAATTTATATTTTTCACTAAAAGTTTTAGAGATAATGGCGTATTGTAAAATAAATTTCTTTTAAGAAAACTTTTTTTTTTAATATCTCTTAGCGTGTTTCTTGAGGGACAGTAAAAGCATATTTCTCCAAGACATATTAAACTGTTCTCACAAAGTCTAAGGCGTCATTTTCTCAATATATTGGGTCGCTGTTGACAAAGAGGTTGAGATTAGACTCTTAGGTTGGGTCCAGTAAGGTGTGATATTAGTCAATGGTGTTATCCCATATACCCTCTATACGACCTTGCAGGTCCTTTTACTACCATTACCTTACTGACGCTTGGATTAAGCAGTTAAATAACCAGTATTTTAAAACAAACAATCTGATAAATAAATGAAAATAAAATTAGCCATGATGCTATAAAAACAAACTATATTAGGCCCTATGGAAATCAAATGGCGAATCAAATGGGGCAAAACCAAAAAGTTAAACGTTTACGTTCCCTGGATTCAAATAAAGTTTGAGATAATCTTAGCAACAAAAATACATAAAGAGGAGAAGGGGGTTTGGGGGAATAAGACACACATACCAAACTTTAAATTTTTTTCTCTATCTCCTTCTCTTTTTCTTTACAAAGTTTATCGGAGCTACCAACATTACGAGAATATGGGAACGGTGGAGTAAAGTTGAAACATTTAGAGTCAAGAAAGATTTCGGCAGAGAGTTTTGGGAATACACGAGGGGGAAGAAAATTCTCTCCGAGGTCCAAGGAAGGTGGTGATAAAAAAAAGAGTAGAAGCCAAGATTTCATGATTCACGGCCACTTCTTTGAACCAGAAGGGGGTGGGGGTGGTGGGGGGAAGGTAGAAAGATGAAAAAAAAAAAAAGGCCACACGGTATCCTACTGATTTATTTCGTGATATATATATATATATATATATATATATATCTCTGGAACTGTTCAAGTATGTTAAGAAGATACACTTTCCAGCAGTTCATAATAATGATAGGTTGTGTTTTTTTTCTTTTCAATAACTGGTACTCATACTTTTTTGGTTGTGCTTAAAATAAAGCAAATTACATTTTTGTCTGAGTAAATGTCATTATATTTTCTTCTAAGACTCTACATCTATGTTTTATCGTAAATATAATGGATTAATGCTTCGGCTGGTAATTGTATTTATATTATTATTATTATTATTAGCACCGCGTCTTACTACCCGTTCGGGTTATACGCACTTGTATTTATAGATGCAATATAATATCTGTATATAAATGTTTATGTTATAAAACATTTGTTCCTTGCTCTAAGAAACTTTGATGAAACATTAAAAAAAATTAACAATCACGTAAACGTAATCTATAAAGGAAGGTAAACATTTACAAGCCATACTTAAAGAACTGATTTTCTTAAACAATACTAATTTTTTATCTAAGCAAATAGTAATTTACGTCTTACTACTTGTTCAAGATATACGAATTTAAGTCACGCTAGTAGAATATGGATGAGTTAGGTAACATTTTGCGGAAATGTACCAGAATTTTCCTAAAAAGTAATCTGGCAAACATTTTAGAAAAAAATGCTTTTAGTAGATTTAGTCATAGGGAAGATTCAAACCCAGATCTATGTTGACACTGGCAAATTGGAATAGATGAGCTTGACATTTAGTCTACGTATCCAAAAATGTGAGAAAAATAGCAAGACGATCTTATTGGTTTCAATATGATGTGACTTATAATATAGTGCCATAATGTAATCAGTCAAGGTACGATAATTATGGTGTAGGTTACATGACAGGGTCATAGTGTAATTAATCAAGGAGGGATCATAGTGCAATTAATCAAGGAAAGACTGTTATACTCCCTAGGGAAAGAAGTCTAACTAGAGTTAATACGTAATTCTCATGTAATGTCCTACACGCCTTTGTGCGTCTGCTTTACTTAACGTCGGCTCAAACAAACAAAACACATCTAGTTCTGGAACACTCTGTATACCAAAGGTAGAAATTAAAGCTAAATGTATTCTAGACGCTAATTAAGGCGGAGAATTACACATCTTGGGACCTCAAAGTTTTCATCGCACCGAGTACAAGTTGCCGAAATGAGGTCGACATTATGCATTCAACTCCTCACCCCGTACTTAACCTAACCTGGCACACGTCGTGATGAACGAAGTCTAGAGGCTGCGTAATGAAGGTTGAGTCTTCTAGGGGTGATGGGTTGGAGGGTGGCTGGGGGAGGGGAGTGGTCATGTATCACTCGCTAATTGCCCGCCACCCACCCAGCTTTGAGTGAAGTGGACCTAGCATTGATCCCTGGAGGGGGGGATACCCCTGGTGTACAGGGGTACAATGCTAGACCAACAGCGCTGGGAAACCAGATGGAGCAAGGGGCTATGTACATTTATAGGGAAGGATACATTTAGATACAGTCCAATTTTCATAAGAAGGGTCTTTTAGAAAATGCTATACTGACATTTATAACATTTTGATAGGCTATATTATTATTGTTGTTTAATATGTTTTGATAAAAAATATCAAAAGTGACAGATATATATCATATATATTACTTGACGTATGAATATGTGAAAATGGATCTAGTAGCGTTTCTAGATGTCAAATAGTGTTCTTCCTATGAAAGTAGATCTAGTAACTGTTCTAGCTGTCAGATAAGGTTCTTCCTATGAAAGTAGATCTAGTAACGGTTCTAGCTGTCAAATAATGTTCTTCCTATGAAAGTAGATCTAGTAACTGTTCTAGCTTTCAGATAAGGTTCTTCCTATGAAAGTAGATCTAGTAACTGTTCTAGCTGTCAGATAATGTTCTTCCTATGAAAGTAGATCTAGTAACTGTTCTAGCTGTCAGATAAGGTTCTTCCTATGAAAGTAGATCTAGTAACTGTTCTAGCTGTCAGATAAGGTTCTTCCTATGAAAGTAGATCTAGTAACTGTTCTAGCTGTCAGATAAGGTTCTTCCTATGAAAGTAGATCTAGTAACTGTTCTAGCTGTCAGGTAAGGTTCTTCCTATGAAAGTAGATCTAGTAACTGTTCTAGCTGTCAGATAAGGTTCTTCCTATGAAAGTAGATCTAGTAACTGTTCTAGCTGTCAAGTAAGGTTCTTCCTATGAAGGTAGATCTAGTAACTGTTCCAGCTGTCAGATAAGGTTCTTCCTATGAAAGTAGATCTAGTAACTGTTCTAGCTGTCAGATAAAGTTCTTCCTATGAAAGTAGATCTAGTAACTGTTCTAGCTGTCAGATAAGGTTCTTCCTATGAAAGTAGATCTAGTAACTGTTCTAGCTGTCAGATAAGGTTCTTCCTATGAAAGTAGATCTAGTAACTGTTATAGCTGTCAGATAAGGTTCTTCCTATGAAAGTAGATCTAGAAACTGCTCTAGCTGTCAAATAATGTTCTTACTATGAAAGTAGATCTAGTAACTGTTATAGTTGTCAGATAAGGTTCTTCCTATGAAAGTAGATCTAGTAACTGTTCTAGCTGTCAGATAAGGTTCTTCCTATGAAAGTAGATCTAGTAAATGTTCTAGCTGTCAGATAAGGTTCTTCCTATGAGAGTAGATCTAGTAACTGTTCTAGCTGTCAGATAAAGTTCTTCCTATGAAAGTATATCTAGTAACTGTTCTAACTGTCAGTAATGGATGGATGGAGTTTATTACTCCTCTTCCACACAAATTTTGCTACATAACATTTACACTATACCTTTCTCATCCCTACCTAACTATCGTTAACCATCGTAATAGACTGAACTTCCTATGACTGGGGAATTGGGGCTTTAATCCAGGTCGGGTGTACAGAAAGTTGTATTTCCTAAATGGTTTTCCACTCTTAACTCCACGCAAATGTGGGTACATTTCCTCTAAATCTAGTTTTCCTTATCCATAACATACTAGCGTGATTAGTAAATATGTGTATAACCCTAACTGGTTATAATACGTGGTACTAAAACCAATATAATTTATTTCCAGCAAATAATTTTACAACCTAATTAATTATTTAAATAATAATATTGTTTGATGACATGTATTTTAAGGTAAGTGTATATTTCAACGAGGGATTGTATTTCCCTAAGGTTGGCATCAAGCTCGAGCCGAGCTGCCAGTGATGCGTCAAATTGGCCATCCTGGCGTTCCACGGTGATGGTTGGTCGGGAAAGATTGAACACGCCAATGTACCGTGCTTGTCTGACAACATGGGTTATAGCTGCCAGTTCACTCATATGTTACAGTCCATGTGTGACCGTACATGTGAATGTATATTTACTAGATTAGTGGTGACCTTTTCCAGGTGATATTCTGACAAACATAAAAAAAACCTCTCTCTTCCCCTCTGCGGCTCCCCGGATAGAACAACGCTCGTTATGCTCCTAGCGTTTTATCTTGCAAACATTTACGTGTACAGCAAAAGGTTAGTTTGACAGTCGGGATAAGCTGCAGAGTTTGTTACTACCCAGAATAACTCAGAAGATAGACCAGTGTTTTTTTATATAGTATCGGCTTTAGAATGTGCACTTTCTGAACAATATCATTGTATCAACAAATGACTTACAAACTAACTTATTCTAAAACAATGAATCAAAACACCCAATCTGACAGCCGTTGATTTGAAGTGGAAGAACAGACTTAATAAATTATACTTTTCTTTTGGTCGTGTTGGAAATCAAACTAAGGAAACTTTAGACACTGACAAACAATTTATTAAGGGTCAAGCGAAACGATTTGTTTTCCACATAATAAAATATTATTTATAACATAAAGCTAGTTATAATAAATCTTGTATAATGATCATCAATTTATTTTTTATCTTCTAAAAACAACTTTTTTTTTTACAGTTGAGGCCGTTCAGCTAAGAGAATACAATTTAATCTCCTCATTTACCCCCTCCCCTTTTTTTCACGCCTTGCTAATGGGTAAAAGTTGGGACAGACCTTGATTTAGAGCGAGCGTAATATGAATGCAGAAGTCGGGCAGATTGCCAGCCTGCCGGGGGCAGTTTGAAAACTTGCTACAGGGCCGAGAGGGACATCGGGTCAGGTGGACCTAATATATGGCCGCGCCAAAAACTGCGATACTTGGCCAACTGGAAAAAGAAATCCAATCACAAGAGGAAGCCATAGGAGGGGTTGGGGCAGCTATGTAAGAACGGGCCTAACTCCAATATCAGCAGCATTATTTTTACTATTTGTTTTGGAGTGGGTTGGAACCAAATACTAGTTCAGGGCTCGGCGTCCTAGATGGAGTAGTTATTTTAGTGTTCAAAAGTTTTTCAAATACTTACTTAAATAACCTCACCATATAAATAGTTAATTATATTCTAGGAGTGTGCGAATCTTAAAATGTCAGAGTAGAAAATAAGATCACCTTCACTTCAACTTTGACAACCACAATAACCTTCACATCTTCAAAACATTTCTAAGTAAGAAGAAAACGGGTATATACTACGAACATATTTGAGATACCTCACTAAATATTGATATTTCAACATATAATTATTTTTATAACAGCCAATAAACAGTTTTTTAACAAGGACAGGTGATTAAATGGCATATATAGCGTAAGCAGAGATAAATTCAGATATATCACTATAAAATAATATAGTCGGCTTTATTTAATACTATAAAATAATATTGTGGGCTTTGTTTATTACTATAAAGTAATATAGTGGGCTTTGTTTACTACTATAAAGTAATATAGTGGGCTTTGTTTACTACTATAAAATAATATAGTGGGCTTTGTTTAATACTATAAAATAATATAGTGGGTTTTGTTTATTACTATAAAATAATATAGTGGGCTTTATTTATTACTATAAAATAATATAGTGGGCTTTGTTTATTACTATAAAATAATATAGTGGGCTTTGTTTATTACTATAAAATAATATGGTGGGCTTTGTTTACTATTATAAAATAATATTGTGGGCTTTGTTTATTACTATGAAATAATAGAGAGGGCTTTGTTTATTCTCTAAACATTTCTCTTTACCAAGCTACACTTAATAGATTTTTTAGAAATATAAAGTAGGGTAATGTGATAGCAACAAGAAATATAATTTCAGATTTGGCTTCACATATTTAAAAGTTCTCTTCAATTCGCATTTAAAGCGTGACACTCACAAGCGCACACACAAACAATATATAAATTGTTACACTTCATCACACTAGCCGTCCAGGATACTCGCGTCTAACTACGCTCAGGGCATAGAGATGAGGAAGGTAGAATGTAGAGGTGCTGTGCCTGCATTTGCGTAGATTGATAGCGGGGAATCTTTCAGATAAAACCACACTCAGTATAACTTGCCTGTATTCATTCAAACTCCGACCTCTCATTCACCAGAGATTCTTACTCATGAGCTTGGCATTAATACCTTGTGCCCATAAATGTGGGTTTCGGAGGAATAGACGTTTTAAGTTTTATGATTCTAAAAAAAATAATGAAATTATGATCTGGGTCAGGCCTATGAATTTCGATTTGAAACGGTTTTTAGAACTGAATAATTATATTTTAAAATACTCATTTCCCCTTCTGGTGGCCACGTTACCTAATGCGTCAGGCCCACTACCAGCCGAATTGTCAGTGACAGGGAGGCTGAGTGTGAAATATAATTCTTGTGGTTTCATATTTGTGATCTAAGCCTATCACAGTTTGGTTTTTCTAGCCTCTCTACATGCAAATACGGCTAAGCTTCCACTAATAATCACTTCCTATCACTTGATCCAACCCTTGTCAAGCTTGAAAATTGATAAACTTTAATATAATAAATCGACAAATAAAGCACATTCTCACTAAAATATCAGAATTTATTTTTAGGAAGCTACTTTATATTTACGTGTTTTAAAGCTCATTTATGGATATGGAGCAACAGCTTTAAGCTAATACAATATTATGAAGAAATTCTTAATCAACCTAAATTAAATTCTTCTGATATACTTTTATGAAAATAAATAATTTATAGTAATGAATATATTCACAGGCATTGTTACCAGACTATAAAATATTATTCTTATTTGGTTTACGTATGAAAAGTTTATAATGAATCAAAATTGCAACGGTCTAGCTGTGGCCCATCTGGTAAATTTACCACCACCCACACACCAAATGAAAACGATAAACAATACTTACGCAAAGTTGTTTACCCACCAGGAGACAAAGTAAATGGGTTAATTAAATAGCTGCGTGCAATGCCCTTCTATTATGACTGCGTAACCAGCTTCATAGCCCCCCTTTCCACTCAACTAGGACTTTACGAGTACAATATATTCTCAACAGACATTACTACAGTGCATATGCAGTCATTCCAGCAGCTAGTTTGTTGGCTCACTACACAGTGATAGTGCATATTATAGTTAGAATAAAATATATTAATTACTAGATATTTTAAATTGTCTTGTGTTTTTTAGAATAGGCTTTCATTTGATTAGATACAACATACAGTCAAATTTGTATGCAAATAACCTTATCTGACAGCTAGAAAAGTTGCTAGATGTACTTTCATAGGAAGAACCTTATCTGATAGCTAGAACAGTTACTAGATCTACTTTAATAGGAAGAACCTTAACTGACAGCTAGAAAAGTTACTAGATCTACTTTCATAGGAAGAACCTTAACTGACAGCCAGAAAAATTACTAGATCAAATTTCATGTATTGATACTTAAATTCATGTAATCTGGAGCTGGATCTTTTGATAAATATTATAAATACCTATAATATAACCATAATAATATAGTAGGGCTTTATAAATTGTGTCAAAAAAAACAATAGATATTTATTTTTATAGCGGGTACTTCTAATGAAAATTGAACTATAAATGTTGAATTAAGAGTTACTATAAGATAATACAAGCTATTCAATTTTACATAGCGGAATTATTAGGGTAATTACTAAGCGTACTGACCATTGGTAACATAAATTATTTGATCTACGGGTACAGGATTTGAAGGGTTAATAGTTACAGTTATCCATGGATTAAGTCATCCACGATATCAATAAAGGTTTAATTAAAGAACCTTGCTTCGAGTAGATAGACATTTAAGACTTGGAACGAAGTAAGAGGAGGAAAGTGATAGGACAGATATTCGTGACCCAAAAAGACACAGAGACACGTATACTAAATGTTGGACTCATATAGTTTCCTTTGCCAGTGATTGGGGTTCAGATCTTGACCGGGTGTGTTGGGGTGTTTATTTTTCCTAAATAGTTTGTCACTGTCGCAATATACAAATATGGATACATTTTCTCTGAACTTCCTCCTTCTTATAACTACTCTATTAGTTTAATAGAATGCATTCAACCCGTGGATGTGTAGTAAGACGGAACGTAAGGAAAAAATACCACTCAAATGGAAGCATAATTTGATAGGAAATGTACTCGAATTTACGTGGAGATATATTGGATGTTTGAAAATACATAAAAATGTTAACCTTCACGTCCATGGCAGAACTAAAAATAAAAAATAAACTTACTCCTTTATCCACGTGACCACCAATGCATTAACAACATTTTTTAAAGAGGTGCGTGTTCTTCAATCGTTTTTCAGCACCACTTCTTACTACTTGTTCGGGTTGTATGTATAGGTATCAATTATACTGGTGTGTTTGAGATAAGGAAGGTTGAATTTAGAAGAATTGTGCTCGCATTTACGTGAAATCAGAGTGGAACACCTTCTAGTAAAAAACCACCCTCAACACAATTGACCAGGGTTTGAAACCTGATCTCTCCATCATTGGCACTGCAGTCTATTGCGAGAGTGACGCCTTAGACCTTTCGACCACCGAAGCGGGTCCTTCCAGTATTAGAATAACACGTGTGTGCTTCTTTAGGTTAATAGCTCCATGTTATATGTTTCCCATCACTCTGGGGATATGAGCGTTTCCACACATCGAGTCTGACACGTGAAGTGCTTCAAAGTTCTGAATACGCTCGGGGGGTACGTTCTGAAACTGACATTATCTCGAGTTTCATCTGGTGAACTTTGGATCGGCCCATAAGGGGATAAGGGGGGGGGGGATGGACTGGATAGTCTAGTTTAGGTTGTGGCTCAAAACACCCGTGGATCAAATTTCTGTGAGCATCTTTTAGGTAAAACAGATATATTCGGGTTCATGTTTGGGTTCAACATCAGGTGTCTTTACGTCAAAATTTGGGGCGTAGTGATACGAAACAACGCACACACTTTCTAACTTTCCTTTACCTAAAAAATTGAGCCATTGGGTTCTCAGTATCTGTCTAAGCTCGCTCATGAAGTAAGTGAAGCTAAATTATATGCAGTAAAACTTTTATAACTCAATGTTCAGGATGAATCTGAAATTATCTGAAATTTGCAATATTCTAACTAACACTTTTTTATGAGTATCAAACAGGTGGTACACAACAAATCAATAACCTCAGAATATGCTATATATAAACACACATATATTATATATGCTATATATAAAACACATTCACAGCATGTACAGTGCATACATAGAAAAACAAGAAAAATCAAAACACAAAATAATGTAACTTGGAAAAATTAACATAAGAAAATTGCAAAGTTAAAAACAATTTTTGCACTTAATTAACATTACGGTGTAAAAAATAGTGAACCTCTTTTTTTGTAGTTTGCTTATCTTGAAGCAATAAACAAAACCTAAGTTCACTGATTGAAATAAAATATATTGTTTTTCACGTTTCAATAACTAACTTTATATTATTATATTCTTGGTACATGGGGTGATTTAATATATATGGTTACTTGAAAAAATATATCACAATATTCTGTATGGGTTTCGAATTAACCAAATATTTACTTCTAAATTTAGAATTAAATATTATTTTTTACCATTGATTTAAATAGGAACTTAATGCTGAATCGTGATGGGTTTGAATAATCCAAATTTTCGAATTAACCAGCTCCTACAATATATGGTTACAGAAATATAATAAAGGAACGGGAGAGATGAGCATCGCATTTCACGAAAATATGTAGGTGACAAAATGGATGTTGTTACAGTATAATATTGAAACAAGAGAATAAAAAAAAAAACAAAAAAAAACATGACAACTCTCCAAAGAGCATGACAGTTAATAGAGCTATGTTATCAGATGTTTATTTTAATTATTATGTCACCAATAGCTAAGTGCTACGGTTTATACTATTAGTTTTGTAGCTTTCAAAACCCTACCCCCATTTCCAGGCTCCTTATTTTGGAAAAGTTTATAATACATATTGTAATTCACGGCTTGATAAACACACTTAGTTCACCTGGAATGGTAACCTTACCCGGATTATACTATGGACCTATACTACAAACTACGCCATAGTGGAATGATGCAAGGTAAACCTGCTCACCTTCCAACGGTAAATGAATAGTACATTGTTAGAATTTCCGTCCTCGGCAAAGGGACATATATGTTAAATATTAAAATGGATGATCCATATAGAGGCTTTCAAATGTTTTCATTTGCCCCTAGCCCCTTGCTGCTATTGGTAAAAGAGTTTAAGAAACAGTATCTCATAAAGGGTGGCACATACTTGTATGTATCACGTTGATTAGGCTTATTTACACTTGGAGAGTTTTAAAATGAGGTTCTGGAGAAGACTTGAGAAGATAAGGTGGACAGACAGGGTGACAAATGAACAAGTTCTAAGAAGAGTGGGTGAGAAGATCAGGTGGACAGAAGGTGACAAATGAACAAGTACTAAGAAGAGTGGGTGAGAAGATCAGGTGGACAAACAGGGTGACAAATGAACAAGTTCTAAGAAGAGTGGGTGAAAAGATCAGGTGGACAAACAGGGGGACAAATGAACAAGTACTAAGAAGAGTGGGTGAGAAGATCAGGTGGACAAACAGGGTGACAAATGAACAAGTTCTAAGAAGAGTGGGTGAGAATATCAGGTGGACAAACAGGGTGACAAATGAACAAGTTCTAAGAAGAGTGGGTGAGAAGATCAGGTGGACAAACAGGGTGACAAATGAACAAGTTCTAAGAAGAGTGGGTGAGAAGATCAGGTGGACAGACAGGGTGACAAATGAACAAGTTCTAAGAAGAGTGGGTGAAAAGATCAGGTGGACAAACAGGGGACAAATGAACAAGTACTAAGAAGAGTGGGTGAGAGATCAGGTGGACAAACAGGGTGACAAATGAACAAGTTCTAAGAAGAGTGGGTGAGAATATCAGGTGGACAAACAGGGTGACAAATGAACAAGTTCTAAGAAGAGTGGGTGAGATCAGGTGGACAGACAGGGTGACAAATGAACAAGTCCTAAGAAGAGTGAGTGAGAAGATCTGGTGGACAGACAGGGGGACAAATGAACAAGTCCTAAGAAGAGTGGGTGAGAAGATCAGGTGGACAGACAGGGTGACAAATGAACAAGTTCTAAGCAGAGTGGGTGAGAAGATCAGGTGGACAGACAGGGTGACAAATGAACAAGTTCTAAGAAGAGTGGTGAGAAGATCAGGTGGACAGACAGGAGGACAAATGAAGTCCTAACAAGAATGGGTGAGAATAGAAACACTTTGGATGTGACTCTTCGGTACAAAGTAACCTGGATCAGACATATCCTTAGGAGGAGCTGTCTTCTGCATGACGTCATAGAAGGAAAGGGTGAGGGAACGAGGAGCTTAGGAAGAAGGAGGAATATTGGATGATTTGAAGGAAAGAAAAAATTATAGAATATGAAGGAGGAGGCAGAGGACAGGGTGTATTGGCAGTCTAAGTTTACTGACAAAGGAATGTATCTAACGTAAGTCAGAAACCTACTACTACTACTACTATTACTACTACTACTACTAATAATAATAATAATAAATGTAATAAATGTACATATTATTTTGTGTTAAAATGTATTAAAACTATGTAAAACTCAGATCTAGAATCTATTTCTCAGACCGCACACAGGAAGAGATACTCTCTAGTGTGTACCTATCTTAACACCAACACACATTGTCACGCAATATCCCTCCCTCCTCCCCTCCATAACCCCCTCCAATACACTATTATGTCGTAATCTCCAAGACTAGCTACATCCCCTTGTGATGCCAATCTGAGTGTTAATTAACGTTGTTGAATTCAGGAGAAGATTTCAGCAGCGAGGATAATAGTTAATAGTACCTTGGGATTGAATGAACTAACAATCGGGGGGAAACAATGGATTGTTTGGGATTGTACGAGTTGAAGAGGAGAGTGCTTACGAAAAGAAAAAAACAATCGTTTTGTAAGGATGAGGTACTTATGAAGGATCCTTTTAAAGAAATTTAGATTACTTTAGAGGGGTAATGCAAATTTGGGTCGTTGAATTTTTAAGGGTGTGAAATTACTTCACAAGAGATTTTAGAAGATAAATATGTTATTTAGTTTTGAAAGGGCGTTAGAGAGCCTGGTTGATAATGATAATGTATATAATTGACATCGGTGGCGTTAAGGCAAAGTGCTCAACTCAGGATCAGGACCCGACGTTCGTGGGTTCAAGCTCAGCCTGGGTCAACTGATTTTGTATCAAGCGATAAAAACCCATAGCACAACTTTTTTGGAAGGGAAAGTAAAGCCCTTGGTCCCATGTCGGTTGTGGCATGTAAAAGAACCCTGGAAGATATGGGAAAATACACTTCCCGGAAAAATTGGTAGGTCCTATCAAAATCGATCATAGAAATTCTCGTGTGCTGATATAATTAGTATGTTCAGAAAGTGCACTTTGAATACCTCAAATAAATAAAAATTAATAAAAAAAAACCAAAACTACTGGACATAAGGTTATTTAAAACTGTTTTAAGAGATTGAACATAAGGCAGTTTTCAATACAATTCTTTTTTTTAGAGCCATGTTTTACTACCTGTCCTCAGGTGACACGTTTTTGTTTCAATTGACCATGTATTGACGTGTCTAATATTATCATTCTGTTTGGCGGTGATTTCAATCCAATTTGGCAGGTGATTCAGTGGATTTGAAGAGATTTAAATTGTTACAGCGTCATTTTAAGCCTTCTGAGTCTTCTCCCCAAAACAGATTAAACTGACATTTGATATGAGAGTAAAAGACCAAATTAAGCGTGTCTAGTGGTTGTTGGACATTGGGGAGGGAACACTTTTAATGTCGCTATCAACACGATTTAATCAAGTAATTACTGTATGAACATGGTTTGATAACGAACAAAATAACATGATTTAGACCAAGAGGAAATTATTCTAGTTTCTCTAATAATGTCGTATCGATAATATAGAAAAATATTGAATCACCAAATATTTTAGTCCTTACAAAGCCACCATCTTTTATATTATGCTGGAAATAAAGTTATTCAATTTATTACAAAGATTTTTTGTTTACATTCATTACTGTTTTCATTGTGCGGCCTGGGTTAGTTTTTTTATTCAAATCATATGTTTTTCCACTACCGGCTGGCTAGGTCTGTCGTAGATATGCTTTATACTTAACCTAAGACTAGGACAGGCACAACATCTAGCCCCCGACCGTTAATTCATCACCCACATTTCACTAATGATTATTTTTTCCCGACCATGCTGGGAACCGACCCTGGGACCCTTGGCTATACAGACAGACACGCTATTGACTGATCTAAGGTTTCAGTATTACAAAGTTGAATGACAAATTATTTAGTAAAATCTCACCTACCACAGATTAATTCTCTAAGATTTGAAAAACGTGTCCAACCGACAAATTTTATCTAATATTACAATTATTTGTGGGCTTCGTAAATAATCTCTTGTTATTAGTTACAGCCTAAGCCAAACAGGTTCGTACAGTTTGGCAGCTATAAATTAAAATATTAAATCCAAGGCAAGAATAGGCTATTGGAGAAGGAAATCCAATCAACTGCAAGAGCACTCATATTGACGTTTTAGAGATGGAAAAAAACACCTTTAGTCAAACTTTGGCGTTAAAAGTAATTTAAATTATACTGTTCGTAAATTACACTTCAGATTTTTCCCGATCGGGTTGTATGCATTTCTTAATTACGATTAAGGTGTAGGAATGGGGGAAGGTATAATTTAGAGCTACGTTAACCCGCATTTGCGTGAAGAGAGATTGTAGCAGAGAACCAACCTCTCTGTACATTCAACCTGGATCCAAACCCCGATCTCCTTATCACTGAAAAACCAGTCTAACACGAGAGTGACGCATTAAACTGCTTGAACACCGATGTGGTTGCAGATTGAATAAGATGTGGAGAGTATTTAATTGAAAGAAAAAAGAGCTAACAGCTCAACTAGAACTCTTCGGTTGTTGCATAAAACAATATATAGGATAGTTGTATGAGAGTTCTATTGACCAGACGTATTATCCTTATTTACCCACCCCTCTTTCCCCCTTCAACCCTCCTCCGGATCTGACGTCACGTTTCTCTGTCTCGTAGTTTTATTACCTGGTCAAGTAAGGACTTGAAGACAAAGTTAAACACAGCCCGCAGGATGCGATGAAGGATGCGTTCCCCATTAAGAGCTGAGGCCGGGATATCTACCCCCCCCCTTCCCCCCTTGCCACCTTTTAAACAACCCTTACATTTTAAACACCCTCAAAGTTTTCTCGAGAGCTCGTAGCAGATAAGTTGAGAATGGGTAAAAAGCTCAATGTTAGTCAGTGATATATTACTAAACATTTCACAAAATGTTCTAACAATAGACTAGCTCAAGATGGGGAGATCGGGGTTTGAATTCTGGTCGAGTGTATCTAGTATTATTCTTCATTCTCTCAACGGAAATTCTTAAACGTTTCCTCTATATTCCACCTTCCCCATCCTTACCCCATTTGAGTGAATTGACGGACAGGTATCCAGAACCGAACTAAGACATGGCCTTAAAAAAAATGGAAAATTGATATTAAACAAAGAAAATAAAATCATAGAGAAAAAATAAGTTAAAACAGTTTTTGAATTATATTTAATTCTTTTTCCCCGCCACATCTTAGTATACGTTTTGTTTATCGCATAAAATCTGTTCATGATAGGTTTTTAGCTGGATGACAGTTCAAAAATCATATGTTTAGGTTTTAGTTTGCCAACACTGGTAAAATATCACTGTTCTGTTATAAATGTTAAGTTTTTTTAATTACTTGTCATATTTTACATTAAAAATAACCTAAACTTAAGTTTTCTCATACTATTTCATTACTTTTAATAATTTCTTTTTACCCAATCCGAAACAATATTTTAAACATATATTAAAAGTACTTATTCTTAGTTTTGGAATGTTATCTATGATGTGTAATAGAGTGCATACATTAGTACCTTTTAATACAGGCATCGTATTTACTTGGTAATGATAAAATACTTGTAGTTTATTTTACATATTATTAATTATTTTATTATTATTTTATTGTTTTTAGAAATATTTAAATTAATAAATTATGTAGATTAAAATAATGAGATCGGTATGAGTAAGGGAATTTTCAGATAAAATGTACCAACATTTTCATAGAAGAAGAATGTAAAAAATCGTTTGACTACATTTAAACGGGATTCGAGCCCCAATATAACGGTCACCGGCACTTCAATCACACACGAGAGAGGCGCGTTAGACCATTGCTTCCGTGGCCGCATATTCTAAGGCGTTACTTTTGCAATAGACTAGACTGTCGATGATGAGGAGATCGTAGTTTGATCCCAGACGGGTGTATTGGATGATGTGGTCTTCCCTAACTTGTTTCCCAGTCTCTTTCTTTAAGCAAATGAAGGTACATGTACACTAAATTCGACTATCATCATTCCTAATCCATTAGCATAGTTATTACACAAGAATATAACCCAAAAGTGTAGTAAGACATGGTGCTAATATATATATACTATCGTCTTCTCTCACTTTAGCAGGTATGTTTTGCTCCTTCAAAGAAATCGTATTCCGGTACTGTTAGTCCAGGTGAAAACTTATGTTGTGTGTTTCTCCTCCCCCCCCCCCCCCCCCCACTTTCCTAAGCAAACCCTCCTCCTCCCCCCAAGATATTTTGGCCCATCCCTTCAGTTTAAACCTCGGCGCTGAATTTTTGAATTTACATAGAGAATAAAGTTCTTTGAAGCGAATGTTAATTCCTCCTTATACCTTACAACGAGTTCAGGAACACAGAAAATTGGCTTTTGCCCCCCCCCCCCCCTCAACCCCACCGCAAAAAAATATAGTGTGGTTTCCTTTACCTCTACGTGTCTGTGATCGAAAAGTGGAATTTAATTGTTTTTGCGAATGTTATTCTTGAAAATGTATTATTCAAAGATTTACCGTGATATAAACTATGTTTACAACGTATATTTAGAGAGAGTGGAAAGAGGAGTGGAAGGGGGGTGGGGGGTTGTTTGTGATGCGATCCACGGAACTTTATGTAAATTAAAGTAACTGCAAGTACCGGTGAGATAATCGTTCATTAATGATTAAATACCTCATTCTGAATTCGTAGGCAGTATTCCGATAATCCGCTCCGGTGGCCGAATGGTCTTAGGCACGCATTTCTAAACTTAGGCCTACCGAGGGCCGCGTAAGATCTTAAGAATTTGTCCAGGGGACATACATGACATCTATATTATTATTATTATTATTATTATTATTATTATTATTATTATTATTATTATTATTATTATTAGCACCGCGTCTTACTACCCGTTCGGGTTATACGCACTTACGCTAATGTGTAATGGTATGGTGTTTGTGAGATGAAATGGAGGACCTACAGTTTAACGTGGGATCCGAACCACGGTGGAGGCCTGGCAATCTACACATCCACAAGTTGTGATTAATACACGTCTTGTCAGAGGTGAAGGAAGGGTTTGGCAGTCAGATGAATCTGTTCTGGGACCGCGGATTGAACCCCGGACCCCAACACAGAAGTCCAACACCTTACCCCTAGACCATCAGGTCACCCCCATGACATTTATAGAACATAATGTCTAGATTTAATAAAAAAAACCATATAAATAATAAGTATTAATATTATATATATATAATAAACAAGTAAAATTATACGCGAAAATAATCTGAAAGAAAACAGACTGAATATAAATTAAAATTTGCGCTTTTTTAAGACAATTTGTGGTTTATTTCTGCAATGTGAAATATTTATGTTTCAGCTGGTGAGCCACAAATAACACACTCGAGAGCCGCAAGCAATCCGTGGGCTTCTTGTTGAAAATATCTGATCTAAGGAGTCAACTCTGGCAACAGACTGGAGTAACGATGAAGGTGAGATCGGCATTCGAATCCTGGTCGGATATAATAAGGGTGAATTTTATTAAATGGTTTTTCCATTCTCCCTCCAAGCTAATGTGGGTAGTCTTCCTTTAAAATTCAGCCTTACTATTCTCCAATACATAATATTAGTTAATTAATTTGCGTACTACCCACATGGGTAGTAAAAGGTAGTAAAAAGCAATGACAAATAAAAGAAAATATTAATATTTTATGTGTGTTCTTTAATTTTACTCTCGCAAGCCCAGTTTGGGTAAATTCTGAGTGAATTTATGCAAGAAGGAAAATTATGTATATGCAAGAATTTTAATGAAAAAAATAATTTGCTATTTGACCGCTAAATGGAGAGATGCAAAATATTTTTTGTCGTAGAAAGGAGAGTTTTGTAAACAAGTTAAATAATTTCTTTTTCCCGGTAATATCATAAATAATTCAGGTGAACTTCCTTTAAGACAACGTTCCTTTTCTTTATTTTATATATCATCCATATTGGGATTAATATAAGATTTTACACATATATATTAATTAAACTAATTAAGTAGGGATTTTAAATGTATAATTTAGTGTGAATGTACCCATATTTGCATGTAAAAAAAGAGGAAAGCCAATTACAAAGAAATAAAAAGCCCTCGATACACTCAGCCAGGTTTAAAACCTCGATCTGTTAATATTTGGCAATCCAGTAGGGTGACAACTTGTACCATTTGAATACAGAAGAGGCTGGATACTTGCAAGATGTGAGTGTGACAACTTGTACCATTTGACTACAGAAGAGGCTGGATACTTGCAAGATGTGAGTGTGACAACTTGTACCATTTGACCACAGAAGAGGCTGGATACTTGCAAGGTGTGAGTGTGACAATTGTACCATTTGACCACAGAAGAGGCTGAATACTTGCAAGATGTGAGTGTGACAACTTGTACCATTTGACCACAGAAGAGGCTGAATACTTGCAAGATGTGAGTGTGACAACTTGTACCATTTGACCACAGAAGAAGGTGAATACGTGAATTATTTTGGAAACGACAGGTTCTATATTAAAAAACAAACAAACATAATATATATGTAAATATCCAAAAGGCGGCACAAACAAGATCGTAGCAGACACATGCCACGAAACACTCCATAAAATAGAATATTAAATAAAGCAATTCCAACCCTATCGTACCTAGACCAAGTATATCCCAGGGCTAAGGGGGCAGGGGGACGCACGTGCAGATTGTGTGCACTGCTCATATGTTTCTCCAGTATTGGGTAACACATGTCTGGCATAGCAAGATCTAGGTACAGTCTCGTTTTAATACGAGGATCCTACCTTTTCTGGCAGTTAGAACAGTTACTATATCTACTTTTATAGGAAGAACCTTATCTAACAGAAATGTAACTATGAATACTTTCATAGGAAGAACTTTATCTTACAACTAAAAAGCTACTAGATTTACTCTCACATATTCACACGTCAAGTCTTGTGGTCTTCAGCTGTCACTTTTGATAAATACGGTGGAACCTGACCGTCCAAGATTCTGTATTATTTGAGGGTCCGTACTATTCAAGCTTCTATATTATCCAACGTTCTGTATTATCCCAAAGATTCTTATTATCTAAGGTTTTATTTAATCTGATCTGGTAGAACATTTAAACTTCCGTTATGTTTGTCTCGGAGTTGCCCTAAACATTCTGTTCACCGCTCGACTAGATCGAGTGAATTTCCTGCCACTGAGCCTTAGGACAGCAGACTATTAATTTATCGTGATTATTTATACAGTGCGAGCTTAATAATTGATTAATTATACTTATTAAAACCATTGTAATAGACGCATCTTTCATTTAACGGTAAAAATCAATAGCTGAACTTTTATTATATTTTATGTAAATGATCTTCATAGTGTTCCAATAATTATTAATGTTAATTAATATGCACTTTAGGAACAGATCAGCACAAAACTTATAAACTAGAACAGAAAACACCTAGTGGCCAACCGGTAATTTATCACTTTGAAAGGGTGAAACACACATTCTACCAATCATACATTTATTTGGCCTTACCGGGAATCAAAGCAGTGACCATTAGCTCAATATACAGTGCTCCGTATTATCCGAGTTTTTTCTTTTGTCTGGGGGCCATCTCGGTCACTTTAAGCTCGGATAATCGGGACTAAACCGTATTATCTATTTCTATAAAAATAACATCCACGACAGTGGTCACATGGTCTAAGGCATCACTCTGATGTTAGACTAGACTTCCGATGACAACGAGATCAGGGCTGTAATCCCTGTAAGGTGTACTGAGGTGATAAATTTTAAAAATGTTTTTTCCATGCTAATGCGGGTACACTTCCTCTAAATTTAACCGTCCTCATCTCTAGCTCATCAGCGTAATTATAACATATGTGTACAACCTGAATGGGTAGTTAGACACGCTGACAAAAAAAAATATTTTAATAGAATGTTGACAGTAAAATAATATGTTTGTATTTTCTAAAAGGAACTTCCTATGACAATTGGACTGTAGGTTTTGACATGATAAGTCCATAGAACTCATCAAGAGCTACGTTTAACAAGGGTCTAAGTCCAGTTAAATCACTATCGAGACAATCCACGAATATTTGGATACTCTGCGTTTATGTATCAAGTGTGCTCATCTGGGACTATATCTGACGCTTCGGCTTAACCTGCACGACTTTATATAAGCTTAGTCCGTTGGTTTAATCGGTCTAGTGTGATGAATATATTAAATTCTAGTAATTGTAGTAGTAGATTAAACATTTTCTGAAACGTTTAATCACTGCTCTGTATATATCCACGGTTGATTAAGGAGTATAAATAGAAACATATACAATGGTAAAGTTTTCACTCTGACCACTCAACCCCTATTTATTAGTAGATTTAAGCTTCATTCCTACAGAACTATGGTCAGTATCGCTGGCCACACATATGTTGATGCTGGCCAACATTTTCAAATTAAACTCTATTTTGTGTGTTTGTATCATAATTTGTTATTTAATTGTGTATAAGTTAACATAGATTAAACAAATTACATATAGAATCAAATATGTTTATTTAGAAGTGATTAATTTTCCAGTCCGTGTGTAACAAGAACCACCAGTAAGACGTAGTGCCAAAAATATTATATTATTTATATAGTCAACCTTGTGATTGTAAATCTGCCTTAAGAGCATATACATTCCTCGATTAACCGTGGCATTAAACACACGATTACGCTTGAACCAGAAAACGTATCTGATCAGAACCTTCTGTATTCTTCAGTAATTAAAATCAATGAAATTAGAATCAGAACAATAATATTTTTATATTATAATAATTACATGTATTATATCTTGTCTTATTTTCTAAATTAATATACTTAAACTATTTAATTGATCTTATTTACATAGGTTTGAAAAAATATATATATATATAAAACAGCACCATAATGTGACACCTAATTTGATCTGCAATACCTCCTTAAATTTCCTGTTATCCGGGTGTAAGTAGGGATCTTTTAGTTCTCCGAAATACTCGGGATTTCTCTGAAAGCGGTAAATTTCAAGGCACGTTGTGGTATTATTTATTATACGTGGTTATAAACCTTACACACTTACAAAAATATATATAAGTCTTATGTAATAAAACCATATCGATGGTCACATGGTCTTAGAAGTCACTTTTATTATATTTGACTTCCAGGGACGGGGGAGATCGGGGTTTAAATCCCTGTTAGTTATACTTAAAAAAAAAACTAAATGGATTGTCTACTCCAACCACACAAATACGGGTACATGACATCTAAATTCTACCTTCCTCAATCTTACCCCCTTAGTGTAAATATACTAATAGTCTAACGGGTAGTAAACAGGATGAACACAACAAATAATTTTTATAACTAAAACTATGGTATAGGTCTAACAAACTCAAGTACTCCAGGCGTACCAAATCAACATGAAAACTATTATCCCCTCTTCCCAAGATATTTCAAGTAAATACCCTAATCTAATCCCCGGAACTCTTAGGGGGGGGGGGCTTTGCGAAGAGGAACCGGCAGGAAGAGGGAACCAACTTCACTTCATTATTGGTCGTATTAAAACAGTGTTAGTTTCATTGGAGAAAGGGAGTTGGAAAGTGGGGGGGAGGTAAGCACCCTCATTTGGATTACGTCTGTCTCTAAGGGTTGAGGTGGATGGGTAGGGGGTTCCACAGTAAGGAGAAGGGGATCAAGGATCCCCCTTTTGTAAACAATGGTATCTTAGACACAGGCTCGTCTCTACAGAACTGCCCATCCTCTCTGTATCGAGGAGATACTGGAGCCTCGTGTAACAGTGGCTTATGTGCTCACCCAGGAGGGGAAGACAATTGCTACGTGGATTAAAGCATAAACCCGCTTCAGTGGTCGCATGGTATAAGGCGTCACTATCGCAATAAACTGGACTGCCTATGACTAGAAGATCGGGGTTCAAATCCCGGTCAGGGGTATTTCTTGGATGGCTTTCCACTCTCCTTCCACTCAAATGCGTGTGCACATCAGCACACCTAGTTCGTTAGTCTTATTAGTACAAATGCTTGTAAACTGAATGGGTAGTATGACGTGCTGCTTAAAATAATTAACTATAACACTGTGATAATATTAATTAATTGGTGTTCTGGTATATTGTTTGTGTTATATCTCATGAAGTATTACTATAAATGTTATTAAAACCAAAATGGACTGACATAATAATCTAGAATATAAATAAACAAAATAGGAATGCATTTAAAACAAATTATCAAATAATTTATTAATAATATATTATATCAGATGTATCATCACCCAAGTAAACTTCATCATTTGTCAAAGTCACAGGGTTTGTGGTAGATCCCAGATGACAGTTCAGACGTTTTGTGATGTTTTTGCCGATCTACATCTCAATACTTTAGTTTTAGAGACCTCAACCACTTTTTTATACAATCGGGAACCTTGTCATAACATTATCATTATTATTATTATTATTATTATTATTATTATTATTATTATTATTATTATTATTATTATTATTAAAGAAAATTCAAAGAAAATTTTTCGCTGCGTGTTATGATAAATTCTTTAGTAACCGAATTTATTATGACAGAATTCGAAACCTCTTAGGGCTCCAAACTCTCTTCTCACGTTGACTTGATTGTGATGACTTTTTTGTTTTTTTTTATTTTAAATAGCAACATTTCTTGCAAATTTGCCCTTGATCATGTAGGCGTTCATATCCCTCCTCGGGCTTCTCGTAATCGAGAAATATTTTTTTTCTCAATAGTTCTTATAAGGTCGTTGTATCCATAGCGCCAATTCTAGAGTTGTCGAATTCGACTTCTATCAAAAGATAAAAGCTAAACTTGTAGAATTATTTAAGGAGATCCCATATCAATAATTTATCATGTAGAGGTTTTGCCTATAATATTTAAATTTACAGCATCCTGATCTATTTTTTGCATATTGTTATTGCTTTTAACCACTCTTTAGCTATTTGTCATTAATACTATTTTTATTCTTATCATTATTAATTACTACTTTTTTCGTAACTAATCATCAGTATATATAATTATTTAGCTATTGTTGTTTATTATATTTTCTCGTGTAAATATATGTATTTGTAAGGTACTTGTGTACTTTTCAGTGCTGGCCTATTATAGGTCTTACGACTGTTGGCCAGCACTATAGTAAAGGAAATTGAAATGGAAATTATTATTATTTAACACCGCGTTTTAATACCCGTTCAGCTTATACGCTTAGGTATTAATTACGCTAATGGGTTAGGAACTGGGAGGTTTAATTTAGAGGAAGTGAACCCACATTTGCGTGGAGGTATAGTGGAAAACCATTTATGAAAACCTCCCCCAGTTCACCCTACCGAGATTCGAACCTCGATCTCCCCGTCCTCGGAAGTTTAGCTCTACACGAAACAAGCGCGTTAGCTAACTACCCCTTTGAGGCGGGTCTGTAATAACAGCATCCAGAGATTATATGAATATCATAATTTATGTATCAATGGGATACTATTATATTATTATCATTATAAGGCTATACAATCAAGCCTACTTTTCTATTTTTCCTTATGAAAGTTGAGCTTAGTTGCTATGTTTCTGTTTTAAAATATATCCTATATATATACTCTACAATATATACTAGATATATTATATGTATATTATATACAGGATGATTTGAAAATCTCTAAAATGTCAATAGGAGATAGGAAATACTAAATCAAACCTTTCTCGTCAATTAATGTATATTTATATTTATATTAATTAACAAGAACCAAATTTTTCTAGTATTTTCTTTCTACCATTAAAGTTTTCAGAGATAGTTTAAAATCATCCTGTATATGTGATAATAAATATGCGGTACTATCTATATTTCGTACTATATATGTATGATACCAAGATTTAATTGTAAAGTTTATTAAAAACAAAATTAAAAAAATAGACCCGATAGTCTAAGATTTACTAAAATTGGTAGAAATAGCTTTTGCCCAACCAAGGAAAATCAACAACTTCTTGGAATTAGAAACACATAATCAGATACTTGTTCTAATTTAAATAACAATTTTAAATACCGAACTCAAACTTTATTTAACCAATTTTATTTATATTATAGTAAATAAAAACTAATTCCATCCGTTCATAATGAATTATTATTTGGTAAAGCCCTTATTCTGAAACGTCTCGATAATATCCCTTGTTTGACGTTTCATAACGTATTTTGTTAAAAAAAATTAATTGATTTAAAAAATGTAAAAACGTCAATATAAACTTTCTAAGAAACATGTCAAGGAAAGAAGAAAATAATCTCGTTCATTCCTTCAATCTAAGATGTCGTAACGTATTTTAGACATGAAAAATCGTATTGGCCTGGAAGTTATTTTACTATATTGTTTGTGTATTGTAGCATGTCACTTAAATCAAAAGGACATCTACAAAAGCATAATCCTCACAAAACTCTAAATTACGATAAGGGAATCAGAAGAGCATAATTAATACTGATATATTTAGAAATAATATAGTCTGAATTCTACTTACATTACGCGGATGTTCCCGGATATGATCACCATGCTTTCACCAACTGTTCTACTAGCATAGCGGAAGCAAAGGCGTGGCTGTTTCAACGCACGTCTAACCTCTTGACCTCAACATTGAAGAAAGACCAGACGGTCCTTGGTTCATCGTAAGCGACTCCACGAGATACGACCACTACGCCCCTAGCGGACTTCCTTGGCAACTCTTTCCCCTCCGTTTCAAAACTCCCTCTCCAGTCCTCTCTATTCCATTGTTTACGGTGCCCTATTTTCTAGTCAAGGAAAGAGTATATAACGAGAAACTCCTAGGTCCATTTTTTGTAATTCATCACTTGGATTTCTTCGAAGAAGGAAACTCTGCTCCAGCACCTGCAGAAGAAACTGCTGACCATGACGGTTAGGGCGTGGGAGTAACCGCTTTGCCGCCGAGGGAAACCCATCAATTAATCCAAGTATTCTGTTATTTTCCAAGTCCCTCAGACTTGTTGAATTTGTCCTTATGACTATGTAAATTTTTGTTTAATCAATAGGACTAACATATTTTGTACGTCCATCAGACGTGTTTTGTTTAGTCAATAGGGCTAACATATTTTGTACGTCCATCAGACGTGTTTTGTACGGTAAATATGACTTATTTATTTTGTACGTCCATCAGACGTGTTTTGTATAGTCAATATGACTTATTTATTTTGTACGTCAATCAGACGTGTTTTGTATGGTCAATATGACTTATTTATTTTGTACGTCAATCAGACGTGTTTTGTATGGTGAATATGACTATTTTATTTTGTACGTCCATCAGACGTGTTTTGTATGGTCAATATGACTTATTTATTTTGTACGTCCTTCAGACGTGTTTTGTATAGTCAATATGACTTATTTATTTTGTACGTCAATGAGACGTGTTTTGTATAGTCAATATGACTTATTTATTTTGTACGTCAATGAGACGTGTTTTGTATGGTCAATATGACTTATTTATTTTGTACGTCCTTCAGACGTGTTTTGTATAGTCAATATGACTTATTTATTTTGTACGTCAATGAGACGTGTTTTGTATAGTCAATATGACTTATTTATTTTGTACGTCAATGAGACGTGTTTTGTATGGTCAATATGACTTATTTATTTTGTACGTCAATCAGACGTGTTTTGTATAGTCAATATGACTTATTTATTTTGTACGTCAATGAGACGTGTTTTGTATGGTCAATATGACTTATTTATTTTGTACGTCAAAAAGACGTGTTTTGTATAGTCAATATGACTTATTTATTTTGTACGTCAATGAGACGTGTTTTGTGTAGTCAATATGACTTATTTATTTTGTACGTCCATCAGACGTGGTTTGTATAGTCAATATGGCTTATTTATTTTGTACGTCCATCAGACGTGTTTTGTTCAGTATAATTGACTAACTTGTTTTGTATGTCACAGGTGTTGACTACATATTTTCCTATGTCTATAAGATATAGCTTAAATGCGGGACCCATGAGCTCTATTTGTTATAGGACCCAGGCTTTAGAGCCCTCTCATTCACAAGTTCATTATTCAAGATAAGTTCTTAAGACTTCACAATATCACATGACGCCGTGGATGTCATGATCATATGTGCTAGTATTAGAATGGCTATAACCAGGTTAAGTGTAAATAGCCGAGGCTATATTAATGGTGGTTAGAGCATTGGCGTACTAAGCCAAAGGTCCCGGGTTCGATTCCCGTGTCCAGGTGTCATTTTTAAATTTTCAGTATAACCAGGTTGTCTAACGCCTTTATTTGAGGACCTAGTTAGGTCAGTATCTCACAGCACTGTTATTTGTATCTCTTTTTCTGTGTTATTATTTTGGGTGCGCAAAGTGCGGAACACGGCTAATCTTGTATGGTGGCCCGCACAGATAGTGCTTTTCTTTCACCCCTTGGTTAGCACATCTTATGATTTAGTGTATAAAGTTAGTGTATTCTAAACGTGAGGTTTACCCCTGGCAGTGGGTAATGTCATAAATGTACTATTGAATGCTCTGGCAATTCCCACTGGGAAAGGATCGGCCATAGTACTATCTAACGTAGACACCTGGTTTCCTTTCTGCCATTCACTGATGTAATGGACAGTCCGTCCTTTTACTATATCTAAAACAGTTCTTTATTACAAGCCAAACCAGCTAGCTAGGACGAACCTCAGCTAATAACTCTAAAATTATAGTGTATGTTGTTACATCTTTATTTGTCTCTAATTCACCTTGTTTTGTTTATACCCTTCTAGTGGAAGTCAGGCTGCTAGCCCGACTGTTACCGTGTCGTCTTGGACACGTATTCTCCCAAGCTACGGGAAGATACTGTAACTTTGGAGTTATTATACCCCATCGTACTTAATATCATACATTGATAAAGCACTTGTTTTTCTTTGCCCATTTAACCGGCTTCAATCACAGTTTCTACTTTCTATTTTTTTTATTCAGCTGTTGTAATCTAATTCCAACCTTTATGTTTTTGTATAATAAATCTAGTTTTGTTACCTAATTAATTCTTTCTCTGTTATAATGTATGTTCTTATCACTCTTAAATATTAATGGTAAAGAACCCAAATTAATACCCGGTTCGTTATGAACAAATCAATAATTTCCATTACGATATTCGGATCGATAAGGCATTTGAATGTACACTCTGTTCAAAATAAATACGGACGCCTTGGTTTGAAACGATCTACTCTGGTAATACATTACCACAGCACTAGTAGATGCAAGGATAGATAATGGTGTTTCACATATCACTCATTTTGTAAAAAATGATTCAGATCTTTAACGTAGTAACCCAATATTATGATGCAACAGTTTATGCAAAAAAACAGAGTGTACAACAATAATAACAACTAACCCTTGCGATAATTTTAAGACAATTATAATTATTATTATTATTATTATTATTACCTCGTCTTACTACCCGTTCGGGTTATACGCACTTATGCTAACGTGTAATTGTAGGGTGATTGTGAGATGAAATGGAGAGGACCTAGAGTTTAACGTGGAATCCGAACCACGGTGGAGGCCTGACATTCCACACATTCACGAGGTGTGATTAATACACGTCTTGTCAGAGATGAAGGAAGGGTTTGGGCAATCAGATAAATCTGTGCCGGGACCGAGGATTGAACCCAGCACAGAAGTCCGACACCTTAGCACTAGACCGCCAGGTCAGCCTAATTATTACTAGATTCGACATTAGGAAAATCAAATTTCTGGAAAGAAATTGACTAATGTACTCATTCTAACGTGTTTCTTGTTATATACCATTGACTATACATTAATATTTATAGCTTACTTATATTTATCTGTCAGCTTTATCTATATAACATATATTTGGTAAGATCAGTAGGCCCTAGATTCTATACAATAATATTCCATTCAAAAAAGGTTATTATTTAGCTTTTACGGAATATAAAAAGCCATTACAGATATTGATTGAGAGAAATTATCAGCAAGAGCAAATAATTTATCATCATGTAGAAAGGTCGAATTAATATAAATATTTCCCCTTCTTCGAATTGTGTATAAGGTTCACGTATAAAACACACACACAAGTCAGAAAGTAAGCACAGTAGTGTCTTTCTATCAACAAAATACTTAGGAAGGAACGTGTCGAGATTGAATTTTATATTAATTAATTAGTCCTTATCTTATAATATTATTCTTGATGGTGTTACCTATTCACACAATATATTTATATTAACTTACTTGCTTAAGATTATATTCATAATAATACAAATTTACCTTTATGATGCTATTTATTATTGAATATAATTTAAAGTTATTAAAGTGATCAAAGAGTATTAACATATTTTAATAAAGTCTATTGCCATATTTCGCCACAAATATATCTATTAAAACTGTTCACACGCTATTAAAGAAATGGAAGTAATGCTTTTATTTTTTTGTTTCAACATGATGTGCTCAGTGCCAACGTCGGGCCTTCACGAAAACAAGGCACTATCATCATTGCACACAGATATTGAACTAGTAAATTATGATAATTTAACTGACATTAAGGCTCTTATCAAATATTATTTATATGGCTTTACAAGTCACGTGTTTTTAGTCGGTGGTTCATCAAAGTTAATCGAAAGAATCATCCACGCTATACATGGAGACAGACTGTTTTTTCGCATCAAATCTACTGGAACTCAATTTATAAGTGTACAGCAAAATATAGAAGAAATATCGTTCAATTTTAAAGCTCAGAAGGTCAAAGGTTACCCGTACCATGAGAAGGCAGACAACATAGTTTTCTTGTTTGGTGATGGTGCCTACCTACCAGACCTCAGAAATATTCTTCAGACCGTTGAGCGTTTTCCTTTCTGGATTCCTACAGCGAAATTTCTCATAATCTTCCCTCGATGTATCGCGGACACAGAGATATATAACCTAGCTTCAATATTTCGTGACTTACGTTCTAAAAATATCTTCAAAAGTATCGTGACTTGTTGGCAAATCAAAAGAGGGCGGCTTAGTAATTTTGTCTTTACATTCAACGCTTTTAAGGACACAGTATCAGATATAACTAGTAGATCAAAAAACGAATCAGAACTAAACGCCAACATGGACGAAGCTCTTAAAGATCTCAGAGGTAACAAGATAAGGGTAACGTTATTCCCGATTTCTGGTAGATCCTATGTGAATAAATATCCTGATGGGAGCTCGTCATATCATGGATCTGACGGAGAGATGCTAAACGTTTTAGCCAAACATATGAACTTCCTTCCTGAAGTGTCGTCACCCGCGGATAACGACACCTATGGGTATATAATGGAGAACGGGACAGCTACCGGTGGGGTAGGTGATATTTTATATGGCAGGGTAGAGTTTTCCATCAATTCTAAGTACGTTCTATATACAAAAGAGGGGCTAGCGTATACCTACCCTCACGACAAGGACGACCTCTGCGTTCTGGTCCCGAAAGCCAAACGGGTCCCTCGTTACAGGAGCCTGTTCGCGCCGTTCTCTGGCGCGGTATGGCTTGGTCTTTTGCTGTCCTTACTTGCCTCGACCGTGTTCGTGTACGGTTCTAGGAACTATGGGAGGATAGACTGCGTATCCACCATCGCTCTGGAGACTTACAGGACCTTCATATCCGGTGGTTTCAGGATGGAGCCGATCACGATCGGCGAGAGGCAGTTCCTATCGCTCATGCTATTCTTCAGCGTCGTGATGACGAACGCCTTCCAAGGGTGTTTGACGAGCCACCTGGTCACACCGAGGTACCTGCCGGATATCGACACCTTGAAGGATCTCGACGATTCCGGTCTTAGCATCCTTGTCTATCCTGGTATGGGGAGATTCCTGAAAACGAACGCCCGTGACCCCATCCTTTCGGGTCTGTCGGACAAGTTTGTCACCATCCCTTATGTTGAAGACGCTTCTAGGATTATAATAGACACGGGAGCCTACGCCTTGTTGGTCAACAGGTTATTCGCTTACTACAACTCGCGAAGGTCCGAACTTATGGACGATGAATTCCCGCAGCTCCACATCATGGAGGAGATCTTCTTGCCCGCCTTCGTGAGCTACGCCTTCCCGGCTCGATCACCCTTCATGCCCAGGATAGACGTCCTGATCAGAAGGGTCATAGAGGGTGGTCTACTTGGTCATTGGTCGGGGAGAACTTTCCACGAGTTGACCTTGAAGAAGGTGCTCTCTTTGCCGACCAAACGCGCCCAGCCTCCGACAGTGATAAGCTTGTCTCATCTCCAGACGGCATTCTACATACTAGGTTTGGGTATCACTGGTTCACTCCTTGTATTCGTGTCGGAATTATATTGCGTGAACAAACATGGTAGACAGACACCTTAACTTAGTCGGTGGTGCATCGTGATACTGAATACCCGGGTTTGATCCCTGGAATGGAGTAACAAGTGAATCATTGGATAAATCGTATCCTTATATTGGATGTGTGTAAGGTATATTATAGATTTAAGCTAGTTTGCAAGTCTTGGACTGATATGATCAATATATTCAAAAGATACACGCTAAATCTCCAACAGAAAAATTAAATGTCTTAAAAGAGTAATGAAAATATATCCGAGTGTCGAAACAATTCATAATAAAAGCTATTGTAAGGCCTTTGGAAAATATATTCTACCTAGCAAAGGTAGGTAGTAATAACTATCGTTATTGTGAAAAGTAAAAATAAATTAATTTAATTGTCATGATTATCATAATTGGTTTTCCTCCTTCACAGTTTGTTGAGATCGTCCATAAGCCACGTGACGCTATTGATAGGAGAATGTTTACATGGTGTTACATGGGGGAGCTCTAATGTCTACATGGTGTTACATAGGGGAGCTCTAGTGTCTATATGGTGTTATATGGGAGAGCTCTAATGTTTACATGGTGTTACATGGGGGAGCTCTAATGTCTACATGGTGTTATATGGAGGAGCTCTAATGTCTACATGGTGTTATATGGGAGAGCTCTAATGTTTACATGGTGTTACATGGGGAGCTCTAATGTCTACATGGTGTTATATGGGGGAGCTCTAATGTCTACATGGTGTTATATGGGGGAGCTCTAGTGTCTACATGGTGTTACATGGGGGAGCTATAATGTCTACATGGTGTTATATGGAGGAGCTCTAATGTCTACATGGTGTTATATGGGGGAGCTATAATGTCTACATGGTGTTATATGGAGGAGCTTTAATGTCTACATGGTGTTATATGGGGGAGCTCTAGTGTCTACATGGTGTTACATAGGGGAGCTCTACTGTCTATATGGTGTTATATGGGAGAGCTCTAATGTTTACATGGTGTTACATGGGGGAGCTCTAATGTCTACATGGTGTTATATGGAGGAGCTCTAATGTCTACATGGTGTTATATGGGAGAGCTCTAATGTTTACATGGTGTTACATGGGGGAGCTCTAATGTCTACATGGTGTTATATGGGGGAGCTCTAATGTCTACATGGTGTTATATGGGGGAGCTCTAGTGTCTACATGGTGTTACATGGGGGAGCTATAATGTCTACATGGTGTTATATGGAGGAGCTCTAATGTCTACATGATTTTACATGGGGGAGCTCTAATGTATACATGGTGTTACATGGGGGAGCTCTAATGTCTACATGGTGTTATATGGGGGAGCTCTAATGTCTACATGGTGATATATGGGGGAGCTCTAGTGTCTACATGGTGTTACATGGGGGAGCTATAATGTCTACATGGTGTTATATGGAGGAGCTCTAATGTCTACATGATGTTACATGGGGGAGCTCTAATGTCTATATGGTGTTATATGGGGGAGCTCTAATGTCTATATGGTGTTACATGGGGGAGCTCTAATGTCTACATAGTGTTACATAGGGGGAGCTCTAATGTCTACATGGTGTTATATGGGGAGGTCTAATGTCTACATGGTGTTACATGGGGGAGCTCTAATGTCTACATGGTGTTATATGGGGGAGGTCTAATGTCTACATGGTGTTACATGGGGGAGCTCTAATGTCTACATGGTGGTATGTGGGGGGAGCTCTAATGTCTACATGGTGCTATATGGGGAAGGTCTAATGTCTACATGGTGTTATATGGGGGAGCTCTAATGTCTACATGGTGTTACATGGGGAGCTTTAATGTCTACATGGTGCTATATGGGGAAGGTCTAATGTCTACATGGTGTTACATAGGGAGAGGGGGTACATCACAGTGTTACGTAACACAAATGTTATACTTAAATTATAATAGTGACATAATAGTGTTATTGTTCATGTTTTCATCGTAGAAGACATACGCTAAGATAACAGACAACTTCAGATTATTAGTTGTAGTAAATCTGAGTCATTTTAGTGTTACAACCGTTTCTCTATGAAATAACGACATTCTCACTTGGTGTGAAAAGTTACATAACACATTTTGGAGGTGGGAGAGGTTAAGATAAATGTATATATGGGGAAATTTATACATTTTAATTCTCTCAGCGTCTTTTCAGATTTTAACTGCACTAATAAGATAGGTATGAAAAAGGTATACTTTAAAGGCAATGTACTCGCATTTGCTTGAAGGGAGAGTGAGAAACCACTGTTGTAAAATCTACCCTCAAAACACCTACCCTGGATTCGAGCTCCAAACTTCCAAAGGTAAACCATACTAGATCAGCCTGATTATTAGTTTGCGTGCTCACTGATGTGGTTTGGTGGACAATGATCAGATAACAATCTAAAAATACTTTAGCTTTCGCGGTGAAGTATTTAATTTTAGGTTTACTTTCTTTCGACCCCTCAGAAATAGAAAGAGAGAGAGAGAGAGAGAGATAGAGAGTATTATTGTGATCGTCAAAAAATTCGAACTCAAGTTTTGATAAAATTTGACGTTTCATGACCCCATAAAAACGAAAAAGTTGTTTTTGCGATGCCGTCTGTCTGTCTTTATCTTGACATAGAGCCGAAACCATTTTACCGGTAGGGCTAGAACTTTCTACATAAGGTTAACGTAGGTTTTCTCAGATGTGTTTTAGGAATCAGATATCTAACCTTAAAACAAAGGGTAGGTTACTGAAGGTCAAAAAGAAAGAAAAACACTATCTCCAATTTCACTGAAACAATTTTGATTAAATTTTTATATCTAGATACTGTTTAAAAATATAAACAAATTGGAAACTCATTTCTCCGTGAAATTCAAAGTAGCGGAAATATCAAATTTGAATCATAGCTCTGGAACTATTCTAGATACGAAATAAGTTATCATTGTAAAGTTGTAGTACTATTAAATATTTAAAACAATTATTTGAAATATGTTTTATTAAAACAATAGGTTCTGATTAATAAGCAGGTTAGTATATCTTTAATGGAGGTGTGAAATGGATTATGTTCTTTGCTGGACCAATATATTCCTATTTTCTTAATATTTCTGTAACAGTGTATATTATTTTGTTTCACAAAGATTATGAGCTTTTAGTAACTGTCGATATTTTAAGATAAAAAATAAATTATGTGTTGTGCACAGTACTATATTTTTTAGCATATGTCTCAATACCCGTTCGGGTTTTACGCCTATAGTTATAGGAAGTGTACCCACATTTGCGTGGAGGGTGAGTGTGAATCCATTTTGGAGAAAACTCATCATCAGTATACCTGACTTAGGTTTGAACTTTGATCTCCCCGTCATCGGCAATCTAGTCTACTGCGAGAGTAGCGCGTTAGACCACGGGGAGACAAAAGTGGACTACTATTTATATGTAGTGTACACGCACGCTTAGTATCTAACTGTATCTGCAGGTCTTGTGGATACTATCCTTAACTTTCCAAACACTTGGACAAGTTATAATAAACAATTATTATTATAATTATTAGCACCGCGTCTTACTACCCGTTCGGGCTACACGCACTTGTGTTAATGTGTAGTGGTAGGGTGTGTGAGATGAAATGGAATACTTACAGTTTAACCTGGGATCCGAACCACGGTGGAGGCCTGGAATTCCACACATTCACAAGTTATGATTAATACACGTCTTGTCAGAGGTGAAGGAAGCGTTTGGCAATCAGATAAATCCGTGTCGGGACCGAGGATTGAACCCCGGACCCCCACCACAGAAGTCTGACACCTTACTTCTAGACCACTAGGTCACCAATATACAATCACCTTTGCATTTGAATAATAGTAGAACCTATTTACTCAACTATAATTGTAATGGACATATTTATGCTAAATGGTTTCACTGAGTAGGAAATAAAACGATTGCTCAATATGGAGACAGAAAATATCACACCTGCTCTTAAACAACCAATTATTATTTTCTATGGAGAAATACCACAAAACACTATAAAAACTTTACTAACTATGACTGAATGGAACTCATATATATTTCCTGAAGATCTTGTTTTGTTCAACTTCATTTTCTAAGTTCATAACGCTTTCTCCTATTAACTTATTGATAGAGAAGAGAAGAAGAGAAGACGAACAATACAACTTTTCTTTATATTAAGAAGGTCGACATTTTCACCTTCAATCAGAAGGTACTCGGTAGTGAGTTTGACTTAAGTTAAGAATCCCGAAATCAATTTTCGTCAATACCGAAAAATGTTTCATTGGTAAAAATGAGGTTTCCTTTATTATAATGTTGTTTTAGTGGTTAGGTGACCTGGTATTTGATTTGTTTTATATCTATTTAGTTTATAGATCGCGTAGTCATTTAACCTTTTATTTTATAAAGATCACGTTTAATACCGCTAGTAAAAACACAGTTATTTTACCTTATATTTGTTTCATAGTTTTGGAAATAAATCAGTTTCAAATCACAATTTATCTTAGATCTACGAAAAATATACATACATACTAATCAATCACACTAAACTTATACATATTTATTTTTCTATAGTAAATGTACGTTCTATATAAGTTATTTGTTATTTTAAAATGCTATTTAAATAATTACTTTTAAAATCAGAAAGGGATGAGAATTGTGTGGTATATTTTATTTATGTTATTTACTCATAGAATTTCAAAATGTATAGCACCTTGCACTATAAAAAATATATGCTGAATCCCTTATAATTTTTTTAACACTAATATTATGAACAATCAACAACTAACGACGGTTAAATTTTAAAAACCTAAAACGAATTTAAACCTCACACGTTTCGGCTGCTTCTCTGGCAAGTGTTCTTTATTAGGATTTGAAAATAAAATAAAATTGGCAATCCTAGTTACCGATGCTATTTTATAGCAAGAAAAATCAATTAGGGATATTATGAAATTGCCTCATAAAGCCTGAGATAATTATGTTTGAAAAAACTGGTCTAACACTCTACTCTCACGATAGACTGGATTGCCAGTGATGGGGAAATCGGGATTCGAGACCCACTCGGGTACGAGGTTTTTATCTAAGCCGTTTTACACTCTTCCTCCCCGTAAATGCGGGTATATTTCCTTTAAAATTCTAGCTTACTCACTCATATTATTTTATAGTAGAGAATGTTTGCGTACAACCCTAACGGGTACTAAACCACTTCCTTCAGAGGGAAAGTAAGGCCGTTGGTCCCATGTCGATTGTGACATGTGAAATAACCTTTCCAGGAAAAATTAGTAGGTCCTTTCACTCTTGCTCAGAGAAACTCTCTTGTGCTGATATAACCAATCGGTTCAAAAAATGTACGTTAAATACCTCAATTACGTAAATAGAGAATGAAATATTAAGACGTGGTGGAAGATAATTGTAGCTCGTAAAATTATCAACTAACGCGCTAGTTTCTTGTTGAGCTAAGCTGCCGAGGACGGGGAGATCAAGGTTTGAATCTCAATCGGGTGAAATTAGGGTTGCGTAATTAGTACATAAACGTGTAACCCGAACGGGTAGTAAGAGGCGGGGATGAGAAAACAAATAAAAGTAAATAATGCAAGCGTCAAATGGGTCAGTAAAAACTGTCGCCTGAACTTTTCAATCCAAGCGAGTTTCAAAACACCCTCGTGTTGAATATTAAAAGAGTTGAGCAAGTTTTAAAGTAAGTGAGTGTGAATCTGTCACGGGTGTTAAAAAAGTAAACAAATCCGAATGACGAAGATTGATCATTCATCTCCCCCCTCATCATGTGTATGTACACGAGAGGGTCACCTCCCCCTCACCCCTCCCAATCCCGCTTCATTCTTCTCAGAGGAAAAGTCCGACAATTTGTGTGTGCGAGGTTTTTTCTTTCTTTCTCTCTTTTTGGCTTCGTCCGGAATTTCACCAGAGGTTTGGTTGGATGAGAGGGTTGGGTCTAAAGGGGTGGAGGGAGTTAACCTTTAAAACTACCCCTTTAGGGGGGATGGTATAAAAAGATCCCCTTACTGGAGCGTTGCGGGTTATTTGAGGTCTCCGAGGGGGGTCTTCTCGCTTCAATGCATCCTTCCTCCCCCCCCTCCCCCCCAACGAGCCGACCCTCAGAAGTTGAGCTAATGGCGCGTTCCTTCCTCATGACCTCTAGGTGGTAGCTCCCAGTTTCGAGTGACCCGCGGGTACTCCTTGTGGCCACGGATCACCGACCCACGTAACGAGTTCTCGGAAGTTACGTTAAGGAAGGACATCACAGAGTTCAATTTAACTATTTTCTTTCTGTCAATTAATTTTTTTATCATTTCATTTTTTTATCACTGGTCGTTTATTAGCTACTAAACGACGTTGCCTATCTATGACGTATAGATATAGTCAATATGACTTACTTATTTTGTACATCCATCAGGCGTATTTTGTTCAGTATAATTGACTAACTTGTTTTGTATGTCACAGGTGTTGACTACATATCTTCCTATGTCCATAAGATATAAGATATAGCTTAAATGCGGGAGACTTGAGCTCTATTTGTTATAGGACCCAGGCTTTAGAGCCCTCTCATTCACAAGTTAATTAATCAGGAGTAAGTCCATAAGACTTCACAATATCGCATGACGCCGTGGACGTCATGCTCATATGTTCTAATATTACAATGGCTATAACCAGGTTGTCTAACGCCTTTATTTAAGGACCTAGTTAGGTCAGTATCTCACAGCACTGTTATTTGTATCTCTTTTTCTGTGTTATTATTTTGGGTGCGCAAAGTGCGGAACACGGCTAATCTTGTATGGTGGTCCGCACAGATAGTACTTTTCTTTCGCCCCTTGGTTGGCACATCTTATGATTTAGTGTTTAAAGTTAGTGTATTCTAAACTTGAGGTTTACCCCAGGCAGTGGGTAATGTCATAAATGTACTATTGAATGCTCTGGCAGTTCCCACTGGGAAAGGACCGGCCATAGTACTATCTAATGTAGAACCTGGTTTCCTTTCTGCCATTCACTGATGTAATGGACAGTCCGTCCTTTTACTATATCTGAAACAGTTCTTTATCTCTAGCTGAGCCAACTAGCTAGGACGAACTTCGGCTAATAACTCTAAAATTATAGTGTCTGTTGTTACATCTTTATTAGTCTCTAATTCACCTTGTTTTGTTTAGACCCTTCTGGTGGAAGTCAGGCTGCTAGCCCGACTGTTGCCTTGTCGTCTTGGACACGTATTCACCCGAGCTACGGGAAGATACTGTAACTTTGGAGTTATTATACCTCATCATACTTTATATAATACATTAATAAGGCACTTGTTTTTCTTTGCCCATTCAACCGGCTTCAATCACAGTTTCTACTTTCTGTTTTTTTTTTATTCAGCTGTTGTAATCTAATTCCAACCTTTATGTTTTTGTATAATAAATCTCTTTTTGTTACCTAATTAATTCTTTCTTTGTTATAATGTATGTTCCTATCACTCTTAAATATTAAAGGTAGAGAACCCAAGTTAGTACCCGGTTCAGTATGAACAAATCAATAATTTCCATTACGATATTCAGATAGATAAGACATTTGAATGTACGCTCTGTTCAAAATAAATACGGACGCCTTCGTTTGAAACGATCTACTCTGGTAATGCATTACCACAGCACTAGTAGGTGCAAGGATAGATAATGGGGTTTCACATATCACTCATTTTGTAACAAATGATTCAGATCTTTAACGTAGTAATACAATATTATGATGCAACAATTTATACAAAAAACAGTGTGTACAATAATAATAATAACAACTCACCCTTGCAACAATTTTAAGACAATTATTATTATTATTATTATATTTATTATTATTATTAGCACCGCGTCTTACTACCCGTTCGGTTTATACGAACTTAGGCTAATGTGTAATGGTAGGGTGATTGTGAGATGAAATGTAGAGGACCTACAGTTAAACGTGGGATCCGAACCACGATGGAGGCCTGGCATTCCACACATTCACAAGTTGTGATTAATACACGTCTTGTCAGAGGTGAAGGAAGGGTTTGGCAATCAGATAAATCTGTGCCGGGACCGAGGATTGGCACCTTAGCACTAGACAGCCAGGTCACCCTAATTATTACTAGATTCGACATTAGGAAAATCCAATTTCTGGAATAAATTGACTAATGTACTCAATCTAACGTGTTTTTTGTTATATACCATTGACTATACATTAATATTTATAGCTTACTTATATTTATCTGTCAGCTTTATCTATATAAACATATATTTGGTAAGAACAGTAGGCCCTGGATTCTATTAAATAATATTCCATTCAAAAGATGTTATTATTTAGCTTTTACGGAACATAAAAAGCAATTACAGATATTGATTGAGAGAAATTATTACACAAAAATAAATAATCTATCATCATGTAGAAAGGTCGAATTAATATAAATATTTCCCCTTCTTAGAATTGTGTATAAGGTTAACGTATAAAACACACACACAAGTCAGAAAGTAAGCACAGTAGTGTCTTTCTATCAACAAAATACTTAGGAAGGAACGTGTCCAGATTGAATCTTATATTAATTAATCCTCATCTGATACTATTATTCTTGATGGTGTCACCTATTCACACAATATATCTATATCAACTTACATGCTTAGGAATATATTTATAATAATACAAATTTACCTTTCTGATGCTATTTATTATTTAATATAATTTAAAGTTATTGAAGTGATCAAAGAGGATTAACATATTTTAATAAAGTCTATTGACATATTTGGCCACAAGTATATCTATTAAAACTGTTCACACGCTATTAAAGAAATGGAAGTAATGCTTTTATTTTTTTGTTTCAACATGATGTGCTCAGTACAAACGTCGAGCCTTCACGAAAACAAGGCACTATCATCATTGCACACAGATATTGAACTAGTAAATTATGATAATTTAACTGACATTAAGGCTCTTATCAAATATTATTTATATGGCTTTACAAGTCACGTGTTTTTAGTCGGTGGTTCATCAAAGTTCATCGATAGAATCATCCACGGTATACATGGAGACCGACTGTTTTTTCGCATCAAATCTACGAGAACTCAATTTATAAGTGTACAGCAAAACATAGAAGAAATATCGTTCAATTTTAAAGCTCAGAAGGTCAAAGGTTACCCGTACCATGAGAAGGCAGACAACATAGTTTTCTTGTTTGGTGATGGTGCGCACCTACCAGACCTCAGAAATATTCTTCAGACCGTTGAGCGTTTTCCTTTCTGGATTCCTACAGCGAAATTTCTCATAATCTTCCCTCGATGTATCGCGGACACAGAGATATATAACTTAGCTTCAATATTTCATGACTTACGTTCTAAAAATATCTTCAAAAGTATCGCGACTTGTTGGCAAACCAAAAGAGGGCGGTTCAGTAATTTTGTCTTTACATTCAACGCTTTTAAGGACACAGTATCAGATATAACTAGTAGATCAAAAAACGAATCAGATCTAAACGCCATCATGGACGAAACTCTTAAAGATCTCAGAGGTCACAAGATAAGGGTATCGTTATTCCCGATTTCTGGTAGATCCTATGTGAATAAATATCCTGATGGGAGCTCGTCATATCATGGATCTGACGGGGAGATGCTAAACGTTTTAGCCAAACATATGAACTTCCTTCCTGAAGTGTCGTCACCCTCGGATAACGACACCTATGGGTATATAATGGAGAACGGGACAGCTACCGGTACGGTCGGTGATATATTATATGGCAGGGTAGAGTTTTCCATCAATTCACAGTACGTGTTATATACAAAAGAGGGGCTAGCGTATACCTACCCTCACGACAAGGATGACCTCTGCGTTCTGGTTCCGAGAGCCAAACGGGTCCCCCGTTACAGGAGCCTGTTCGCGCCGTTCTCTGGCGCGGTATGGCTTGGTCTTCTGCTGTCCTTGCTGGCCTCGACCGTGTTCGTGTACGGTTCAAGGAACTATGGGAGGATAGACTGCTTATCCACCATCGCTCTGGAGACTTACAGGACCTTCATATCCGGTGGTTTCAGGATGGAGCCGATCACGATCGGCGAGAGGCAGTTCCTATCGCTCATGCTGTTCTTCAGCGTCGTGATGACGAACGCCTTCCAAGGGTGTTTGACGAGCCACCTGGTCACACCGAGGTACCTGCCGGATATCGACACCTTGAAGGATCTCGACGATTCCGGTCTTCGCATCCTTCTCTATCCTGGTTTGGGGGTAATCCTGAAAACGAACGCCCGTGACCCCATCCTTTCGGGTCTGTCGGACAAGTTTGTGACCATCCCTTATGTTGAAGACGCTTCTAGGATCGTAGTAGACACGGGAGCCTACGCCCTTTTGTACAACAGGTTATTCGCCTACTACAACTCGCGAAGGTCCGAACTTATGGACGATGAATTCCCGCAGCTCCACATCATGGAGGAGATCTTCTTGCCCTCCTTCGTGAGCTACGCCTTCCCGGCTCGCTCACCCTTCCTGCCCAGGATAGACGTCCTGATCAGAAGGGTCATAGAGGGTGGTCTACTTGGTCATTGGTCGGGGAGAACTTTCCACGAGTTGACCTTGAAGAAGGTGCTCTCTTTTCCGACCAAACGCGTCCAGCCTCCGACAGTGATAAGCCTGTCTCATCTCCAGACCGCATTCTACTTACTAGGGTTGGGTATCACTGGTTCACTCTTTGTATTCGTGTCGGAATTATATTGCGTGAACAAACATGGTAGACAGACACCTTAACTTAGTCGGTGGTGCATCGTGATACTGAATACCCGGGTTTGATCCCTGGAATGGAGTAACAAGTGAATCATTGGATAAATTGTATCCTTATATTGGATGTGTGTAAGGTATATTATAGATTTAAGCTAGTTTGCAAGTCTTGGACTGATATTATCAGTATATTCAAAAGATACACGCTAAATCTCCAACAGAAAAATTAAATGTCTTAAAAGAGTAATGAAAATATATCCGAGTGTCGAAACAATTAATAATAAAATCTATTGTAAGGCCCTTGGAAAATATATTTTACCTAGCAAAGGTAGGTAGTAATAACTATCGTTATTGTGAAAAGTAAAAATAAATTAATTTAATTGCCATAATTATCATAATTGGTTTTCCTCCTTCACAGTTTGTTGAGATCGTCCATAAACCACGTGAGGCTATTGATAGGGGAATGTCTACATGGTGTTACATGGGGGAGCTCTAATGTCTACATGGTGTTACAAGGGGGAGCTCTAATGTCTACATGGTTTTACATGGGGGAGCTCTAGTGTCTACACCCCGTTACATGGGGGGGCTCTAATGTCTACATGGTGTTACATGGGGAGCTTTAATGTCTACATGGTGTTACATGGGGGAGCTCTAATGTCTACATGGTTTTACATGGGGGAGCTCTAGTGTCTACACCCCGTTACATGGGGGGCTCTAATGTCTACATGGTGTTACATGGGGGAGCTTTAATGTCTACATGGTGTTACATGGGGGAGCTCTAGTGTCTACACCCCGTTACATGGGGGGGCTCTAATGTCTACATGGTGTTACATGGGGGAGCTTTAATGTCTACATGGTGTTACATGGGGGAGCTCTAATGTCTACATGGTTTTACATGGGGGAGCTCTAGTGTCTACACCCCGTTACATGGGGGGGCTCTAATGTCTACATGGTGTTACATGGGGGAGCTTTAATGTCTACATGGTGTTACATGGGGGAGCTCTAATGTCTACAAGTTTATCCTACGTTCTTATAATTGATACGTTTACTAACGTTTTGAGTCTACATGTGTAACTCAACTACAGGTTACTGTGATATAAAAACACATCCTGCAAATGGGCCATTTTCAGGTTGCATTTTTACATTATCCGAGTAATTTTATATTTCTTACTCTCATAAAAATCATGATAGGACATAAAAAATTTCCGTCTCTAGACAAGGAAGAATTTATTACCTCTCCCCTTTTTTCGTTTTATTTGGTATTTTATTTCTGAGAACAGTCGTGACTATGATAATAACGGTTGGGGAAAAAAAAAACCATTACTTTTACAACGAATTTGGGAACGAACATATGATTTCGGGCTAATAGGGAAATGAGTTTCTTGTCGAATTGGATCTTCCTCCTTCTTACTCCCTCCTTTTCTTTCTTACTAAACTCTCAGAGCAAGTTGAGATTCTAAAACTTGCGTGGGAAGTTTTCCAATTCACTCCGGATATATCAAGAGAAGTTTCGTATTTTTCATAAATATTTGTGTGGATTACTCGTGGATTGTTACAGGGGCGAATAGTATCAATTTAAATTGTGGGCTTAGGGAGGTAAAGTGTCAGTGAAGATTCTAAGAAACTTAAGCCTAACCTTGAAATCGTTAACGCCAATCATAGTTAAAAAATAATAATTCTCCGATGGGGTAAATCTGTATTATTCGGTTCAATTAGCCCGAAACACACAGTCCAATTCTCAAAATTCCATTGTCTGTAAATTTATCCAAACTATGATACATTATATATAAGCACTGAAGTGGAAATTAAAGAATCTAGTAATATATATATATATATATATATATATATATATATAATATACCCTAATATGCACAACAAACAAACTAATATATTCAATATATGAAAATAAATTATTTAATTACTGCCCTAAATGATAAAAAATAATTAGTTTTCCTATCATATTGTGATTTGTTTCCGACAATTGTTTTTATAATTGATCAAAGTGTTTTGTTTGCGTTCTGACAAGATATACAATAAGTTAACACTTTTAACTGAGCTTGATAGTTGAATTATGTACATAATTTTGATAATTGTCAAGTTATTTACATGGTTTTAAAGCTATCTGGGGGTTTTATTCTCAAAACTTAGTAGATTAACCAAATGAATAAATGAAAATAAATACATCCCAACTATATTTTTACCATTTAATTATTATAAATCTTTGAAATATAAAACATTTCTTAAGAGATATACAAAAATATACTTACTAGTCAATGTCTTCTTAGAATTTTCCCCTAGCATAACTTTCGCAAACTTTTCAAAATGGACATTCCTACTAATAATTGCTGCATGAATGAAGGTAGGCCCACCTAAAAAAAATGTTCTTTTTAATGTTTATAATTTTGTCTTTCTCAAGTACCAAATTATTTAATATAAAGTGATCAACAATTTCCTCAAATAGCCACAAGAGCCAACAAAAAAGTCTTGTTTTGAGCTAGTAAAGGGGTAGGCCTAACTACATATTATATATTATATAAGGGTAGATACATATAATATATTATATATAGTTACCCTTTCTTATCTAATTACATATAATATATATTATATACCTTTACTATAAATTACTACCTATTTATTATCCTATATTATATTATTATATTACATATGATATATACCAAATCATTTGTTTTATTAAATTAGTCAAATATAACTATTCCCATTATATACATATATATGATGGAAGTAATTATATATGAGAAAGTAATGATCAAACTGAAGAAATGTCAATCATATTTTTGTACAAACCTAACTGTAACCTACAGATATTCTACTGTAATTCCTCCATTGCATTGTAAAGTGTTTCAGTTTGATTGGTAAAATAACAAAACAATATTTTTATAAACCTTCAATGCCACGGACGGGGCTCTAAAATAAAAGTGTTGAAAAGGGATGGAGAACGGTGGATGTAATCGGTATATGGAGGGAAAATTTTTAACACTTTCCATCGATTTGATAACGTCGACAGACTTTGAAAATGAGGTATTTGTCCAAACCACATCAAAGTTCCCCTCCTATATTCTTCCATTTTTATTTTTTTTATCTAACGTTCCCCCCCTTTTTTTTAATCAGTGGATGGATTTCCTTTCCCTTGTGAGCTTAGTATTTTAGTGGTTTCACAAATCGACGAGAGTCCAAACTTTGAACGTGAACTGTTGACCACGTCATTAGTAAATGTTTGAAGGTTCTGTGAACTCGGTCAATTCTCAGACCACTCCTCTATGTTTGGTTTATGTATTAGCTGGTTTAACCTCGGGGTTAAAGTTATCACAGTTTGGGTTCAATTGAGCAATACTCGTCATAGGCGGCTGTTGGAAACCTCCCACAAGATATTAGAGCACAGGTGTTCAACTAGTTTTCTTCATAAAGGCCACGTTGAAAATTAAAAATACGGAGGGGGTTGCATTTCATAAATATACATCACCATTATCTTAGTTTTCTATCTCATTATAATGTATTCTTTAAACTGAAGGTGACCTGGTGGTCTAGGGGTAAGGTGTCGGACTTTTGTGCTAGGGCTCCAGGGTTCAATCCTAGGTACCGGCACAGATTTATCTGATTACCAAACCCTTCCTTCACCTCTGACAAGACGTGTATTAATCACAACTTGTGAAAGTGTGGAATGCCAGGCCTCCACCATGGTTCGGATCCCACGTTAAACTGTAGGTCCTCCATTTCATCTCACAATCATCCTACCATTGCACATTAGTGTAAGTGTGTATAACCCGAACGGATATGAAGACGCGGTGCTAATAATAATAATAATAATAATAATAATAATAATAATAATAATAATAATAATAATAATAATAATAATAATAATAATAATAATAATAATAATAATAATAATAATAATAATTTAAACTGAAAAATGACCCCTGGACACGGGAATAGAACTCGGGACCGTTGGCTTAGTACGCCAATGCTCTAACCAATAAGCTATCCAGAGTCATTCTCCACCCATATTTTAAGGCAGAGTCTGCGATGGACGTGTGGAAATCATCAGCTACATATAGGTGATCAATTAATATCACGAGCTATCAGATAAAGCTGCCATCATCACTTGGGGGGGGGGGGGGGTTTATACTGCCAATAGCGCAATGATAACTGTTCGAATGTGCATAATGGGTTAGTAATGAAGAAGATTGAATGTAAATTATGTGTATCCGCATTTGCGTGGAGTCAGAATGAATAATCATTTATTTTAAAATGTTACCTTATTTCCCCCTCCTTCAACCTTGGATGCAAACCATCACCCTGGCTCCTGACCTAAAGGTTCCGGGCCCAATTCCCGGTGGGTACAGGGGGATTAATTTTTTTCGAAAGGGGAATAATTCACATGGTCACCAGTGTTTGGTTAATTAGGCTTAGGTTAGGTTAAGCTCTTTATAAGCTTTTCTCCGTAATATTCACCATCACCTCATCTCATCAGGACATGGAAAGAGCCTCCACAGAAAGGATGTACGATTAGTACATTCGGGCTTCCTCTGGGCAGAGGTACATTAGTACGGGCTAATCTTTCTACTACTGGGCTACAGATTTATGTAGTCCAGACACGCCATTATTATTATTACTACTTCTACTACAATTATTATTATTATTATTATTATTATTATTATTATTATTATTATTATTATTATTATTATTATTATTATTATTATTATTATTAAAGCCATGGATTCGAATATGCGTACAACTCAAACGAGAAATAAGAATCTGAAAACCAAAACACATAATTAAAAAATTAATTAAAAGATTGAAATTCACTAATTTGTAACCAAGCCTTAATATAATTTAAGCTGTAAAGAAAATAATATTACTATCATATTTCGAGAGCTAAATTTGATTTAAAATTTAAAACTAATTTTTAAATCTACTCGGATGGATTTGTATTCATATAAATCATTTACTTTTAACCAAAATTTAATTGATAATACATTTTATTTCAGTGAAATTGTATATATATATATATAAATGTTCTATTTTGAAGTAATAAAGTAGGCTTAATTCACTTATATTTTTAATCTGAAGCCTACCATTAAACTCCTCTCCACACTGGGACACAGGTGTCATTCATTGCCAACAAACTGGGTGGCTTTTTATTATTATTTTATTATTTAAAATTGACTCAAGTGATGAGGAACTATTGCTTCTAGAGCATTTAATCAAAATATGGAGCAGGAAAATAAGGAAAAAACGCTTACATGCACATCCTTTGTTAGGGGATCGACTGGAGAAAGAAATGTTCTGCAAACTATTTGACTGTTTGAGGCATCCCAAATTACAGGATGACTTTACACTTCACTTATACAACCTTCTGTGTTAATTAAATCTAAACTCATGGGTAGACACAATGTAAAGAGGTTAGACGGTAGTGCCAGATGGAGAAAGGCATCTGATTGGCTGAGCGTGTGACGTCACTCACTACACAAGCCAGCGCGTGACGTCACTCACTACAATATACAGCGCGTGACGTCACTCACTACACAAGACAGCGCGTGACGTCACTCAGTATACAATACAGCAATGTGAAGAGAATGGAATGTAACGCCAGATGAAGAAAGACATCTGATTGGCTGAGCATGTGACGTCACTCAGTGTACAAGACAGCAATGTAAAGAGAATGGAATGTAACGCCAGATGGAGAAAGACATCTGATTGGCTGAGCGTGTTACGTCACTCAGTATACAAGACAGCGCGTGACGTCACTCAGTACACAATACAGCACGTGACATCACTCGGTACACAATACAGCAATGTGAAGAGAATAGTGGCTAACACAAGCCAGCCGTTACATATACAAAGCTATATGGAAGACAAACAAAGCTGTTAATAATCCGGTCACATTTTGGAAATTTAAATATTAAATAAACCTTTAAAATCCACACCAATGTTAAATTAACATCATTACTCTACTTATTTAAAATATATATATGTTTGGCTGTTTTAGTATTATAATATAACTGCTGCGTACTGGGTGATGTAAGCAATGTTATTAAATTCCTTAAAGAGGTGCTACCATTCAATTCTCTTTACCTTGGATGGGTGTATAAAAACAGCAGTGTGCTATACATTAAATTAACAACTGAGTGATTGTTTACTAGTAGTCAGCAGAACTACACAATTTGTTCGACACATGTGTAAAAATGTGAAAATATCCTTAAGAAAAAATATATTTAGTTGAAAAATACTAAGATAAAACCTAATTATGGAATGCTTAGTTTTTTGGGACGTGGTGAGTAGGAGTTAAAATGCTACCAGACATGTTATTTTAATTTAATAAATATGGAGTATCCGTAGTTTATTACTGTTACAGAAATTATAAAATTAAAATGTGTAGTAAATGTATAAAACAATTGTATGGTTGCCATCATGTTGTATAGTAGACAAAAAAATTGCTGGGGGGGGCGTCAATTTCCATGGTCATTTTAGAAATAAGAAACTTACGGAAGTTTGGTATTAAACCACACATTTAAATAGTAATCTAACTGATTTAAACACAACTATAATATTACTGTCAATTTAAAGTAGTATTTTGATCATCTCTTAAACTTACTTTAATGGACGAATGGTCTAAGGCGTCATTATTGCAAACGACTAGCCTCAAAATTACCGAGAGATTGGAGACCGAATCCCGATTGGGTATAATGAGGCTGATTTTTCCTAAGGGGTTTTCCACTTTCCCTGCACGCAAATGTAGGTATACTGTCTTTGAATTAGACCTAACTTATCCCTAACACCTTAGCGTAACTAATATTTATGTGCACAGCCCAAACGGGTAGCAACACGAGGTACTAAAAATAATCTATTAACATGATAATTCTAGATTGGTAGACTCAGAGTAATGTTCTTAAATAATTCATATTATAAGCATGTCGGTTCCTTTTTCCTAATATTACAATTATTATTTTTTAGCAAGGATGGTAGTATATCGTGATATCATAGATCAAATCAGTTTATCAATCACGTTCTGATTAGTACTTGTGTTTAGAATATGTGCTTTGAATGTAAATTATTGAAAAACAATCTTCACAAAATTAATAGATTATTTCCTTAAATGAAGATGTTAAAATAATCTTAGGCTGTTTTTTTTTTAAAAAAATAGCCTCCTCTTGATTGTATTTCTGTATATTTAAAGAATTAGTACTTAAAAGAACAAAAAAAAAACTAGTTGCAAGAAAAAAAAAATTTCTCGTGTCTCTTTGTTGAAAACATTCTTAGCACCTGGTACGAATCTACAACACTCAGATCCTCTCTTTTTTTCCAGACACAAAGAAGCTTACGAAATCCCACAATGTATATTTTAAAAAAAGTCGTAAAAGATAAGGCAAAACTTCGTAGTGTGTTTACAGACTTGAAAACAAGCTACTTAAAACAAATAATGTATGACCTCATGCAAAATGTATCCAGTTACACACAAAAATTCGGTGGGGAAATTTTTTGTTCTTATTGTGACTTTAAAATCTTAATACTTTGGTTTTTATAACCTTCTCTTTATTGAAGAATTCCTAATAATTTCGTAAATATTTTTCTTTTATCCTCCGATTAATTTATATTTTAAATATCGAGCAGGTTTGTGTAAAGTTAAACAACCCCCCTTGTCCACTATACATATATTTTATAGCTACCTTACCCGTTAAGGGTGCCATCTAGTTAAAGGAATTTATCCTCACAAGTTGTATTTATTATGCGTATAGGAAGCTTCCAAAGCTGTAAAAAAATTCTTAAATTATCTTAGAATATTCTATTGCGACCCTTTTAATTTTCATGAGGAAAGAATGTTTAGAAACATTTAATTTTATCTTAGAACCGAGAAGCGCCGTTGAAACATAAACCAATATCATATATGCATTAGTTTTTAAAAACTATATTAATTATGACGTAAGAATTTTTTTAACTCAATAAGTACATGTAATATACCTTTCCTCTTCCTTTTGGTGTGTGCCATATTTTGAAAAAACAAACCATTTCTTAAATAACGTATTGTTCCCGGAAGTCTACAACGCGTCTCAGAATTCCGGTAGGTGGCGCCCTTAATCGAGGAATATAATGACACTATTATTACAGGGTTCCTGATATCATATACAAGTGGTTGAGGTCTCTAAAATAAACATATTTTGAGATTTAATTATTTTTTTTCAAAAATTACAAAATATCTGCACATACGTTGGGCTCTACTTCAATGTGATTAGGACAAGCAGAAAATTTCACTGAAGGCATCATTGGAGCAAAAATTTATTTATTGTGTTGAAAAAAAAACTATTTACTTTACAAACTACAAAAATATTTAAATCAAGTTGCAGTCAGTACCACCCTATTATTATTATTATTATTATTATTATTATTATTATTATTATTATTATTATTATTATTATTATTATTATTATTATTAGCACCACGTCTTACTACCCGTTCGGGTTAGACGCACTTACGCTAATTTGCAATGGTAGGGTGATTGTGAGATGAAATAGAGGACCTACAGTTTAACGTGTGATTCGAACCACGGTGGAGGCCTGGCATTCCACACATTCACAAGTTGTGATTAATACAAGTCTTGTCAGAGGTGAAGGAAGGGTTTGGCAATCAGATAAATCTGTGCCGGGACAGAGGATTGAACCCCGGACCTCCAACACAGAAGTCTGACACCATGCCCCTAGAACACCAGGTCACCCCCCTTTTTAATGAATGTACAAAATTTAACTCTATAAATCTTGATTGCTTCATTTCTTTAATTTTATATTATTAGTTTTTCTTTAAATTGTCAAATAGAAAACCTTGCAAGTATTTCTAGAGTTTTCTCGCCAACCTTAGTGTCAGAAAAACAATTATAAGTTTATCTTCTAGCAGCCATCTTTCCCCTCCCTCTAACAGACCTCTTCCCTCCCTATCACCCCCCCTAACACGTGTCCAAATTGCCCCTGTCCTTTTACCTGAATGTTCCACAGTTAGCGTTTCTCCGAAAAGCTGGAGCACTTTCACTTCTTCTTCTTCTTGTGTCGGCCGGCTCGTTTGGGCGAGTATTTGCTTGTTTGTCTGTTTGTTTGCCAACTCCAATAACAAATCCCAGAAGCAATTTTCTGAGCCGGCGAGTTTTCTTATCCGGGGAGCAGTTATTCGCTGTAAACAGCAGTTCCAGTGGAAAGGGCGTCACCGGACACTGCCAGACTCTTACTGGAATGAACCTATTCCTTGATTTTAACACTAATGGCTATTTGAAGAGCCTTTTAATTAATACAAACAAATTTCTACGGTCAACGTTGATGATATTTTTCATGTTATTATATTAATTTTATAATAATTGATAATATCTGTAGAACGTGAAAACTACAGATCACAAGACTTGACGTATGAACATGTGAAAAAATATCTAGTAAATTTTCTGACCATCAGATGTGCCTATTCTAAATAAAATTGGGTTATAGTTCAAGTCCTACAGCTTAACTCAGTTGGAGGAGCGTCTACTATTCTGATTGGGGTCCGGTTTTCAGTTCCCGGTTTACCTAAATATATATTATTCGTTTATTTTGTGATTTCCCGTTCACCGTAAGGAATATACGGCCGGGATACTCGATATTGTGTATGTTTTATAGTCTAGTTTGTAATTTGTGTGATATTTAGGTTAAAAACTTGCAAGTTATGAAACCCTAAATATGTTTACTTTTCCTTGACCCTTAGAAAGAGAGATATTGTAATCATCAAACAATTCTAGCCTGACATTTTGATAAATGTTGACGTTTCATGACTTAAAACCTAGATGTGATTTTCTTGATACCATCCGTCTGTCTGTCTGTATCTCAGCCTACCAGTCTGCTTAAAACCTTGGATCTAAGGTTTTAGTGATGTTCCACCAATAGGTTTCTGAAATTAGATATTTAACCCTAAAATTAAGGGTAGTTTAGTAAAGGGCAAAAAAATAAATATTTTATTTCTATCAAAATTTTCTCTTATAATGTTTATGATTGTTTCCCCATCCAGGACCAGTTTGACCCAGCAAACAAAATGAAACATAGTAATAATAATATTTAGCACCGTATCCTACTACCCGTTTGGGTTATACGCTATGAAACATAATATTTTCCGATGAAAATGACTTTCAGGGTACTTTATATAAGCGGAAAATTACAGTTTTGATCATAAACTCACGACTCTTTGAAACACAAAATTACTTATCATTAAAAAGTTGGGGTACTACTAAAAATTTAAATATTTTATTTGGAATATATTTTTTATAAATCCAATAATTTCTGACCTATAATAAAATAAGAAAATTTTTATGGAAGTCTTTGAAATGTGAGATTGATTGTTATGTTCTTTGGTTGAGTGTTTCTGTAGTGTTGTATATTATTTAGTTTCACAAATCGCAGGAGTTTTTAGTAAATGTCTATTTTAAGATCAAAGAGAGAGAAAGTCTTTGTGGTACTCCGTTCCATTTATTAATATCAGCACTGTCCGGATATTGAACTAGAACCCATCGTTACATCTTTCCGACATTTTAATAATAATTTTAATTCAAGATGGCTATGTATAGAACCACCCATACCAGAAGATCACGCCGATCAGGCCGTCTGTCTCATATGGTTTGGTCTACTAGACGGGGAAGGCTGAAGTTCGAATACCAGACCGGTTAACAGATGTGATTTTTTTAAAGCAAGTTTTTCTCACTCTTCCTATCCACTCAAATATTGTACATTTCCTCAGAATTCTACCTTTATTCTCCTACTCCGTTATTATAAATATGCAGGTAACCCGGATGGGTGGTAAGCCAAAGCTTGTGAATTGAAACAAAACACAGCTGACCGCGGCGGCAAGAATGATATGATAATCATTGAGTTAGGAAAATAAACCCAGATCAGAAATTTAAATTGGGATCCTCAGGAATCGAACTAAGATCTATTAGATCTGTGACTGGCCTGCTAACCAGTAAGTCACGGGTATCAATAGTTAGAAAGTTATTTTTTGTTATACTTTAAAAAAGGGTGGCATACTATGGTATCTTTATGTTCAAATTTAATTTGTTTCGATGGCTGGCGGTGTATAGCGAGCCCGACACCTTTGGCCACATGTGCACAACTACATATTATTCATGTCCGTGAAATTACATTCCTACTAATATGCTAACAGGGTCAGTTAGGGTTTCTGGAAGTAATTTGAGGGAAAAGTGAGACCTAATTTCGCCGAAAACTGGAAATTAAAATAGTTTGGTACCATCTAATTTAGGTGGATGTTGTGTTATGAGTCCTCCGTGTTCAACAGTTGTCAGCACTGGAGGGAGGGAGGGGGAGGAGGAGAGGAACTTCTGCAAACACGCGAGGTAAAATTGTCTTTACAGCAAGTATTAAATAGAGTGTAGCTTTGAATGTTTGTAGAAAGCACACATTTAAAGCTACACCTATTTAAACAGCTAACGGTAATTTTAAATTAGAAAAGTCAGTAGCTAGGACTGGTTTCACAAAGATAGTTAAGTTATATAAAGGGATTTTTTTTAAAAGTGGTTTAAAAATGGTGTCTATAAATCTTCCAACGCATTCTAAAAATATGAATATTTATTTGAACCTCACTACCAAGTAAATGTTGTCGTTTAAAGAATATAAAATACTTTACTTTAAGTTTATGGTATAAAAAGAATGATTGGTTTAGTTCAGTGTTTAAAAAAATTATGTGTCCGTATTATTTTATGCGGTTGATGTACAAATGGACAATGTGTATGTGAGAATGCTGCTATAGGCAGATGATGCCACATAATAGGCTGAGAGTGAAAGTTACCTACCGTATGCTTTAAATCGTTTGAATACGGCGATAAGCAGGATGGATATTCGTATAAATGTTCTTTAATTATCGTATATTATTAACTATTATCAAATCAAAGACAAATAAATTGATTATTAATATTTTAATCTACCCTGATACAAAAAGTGCGATGGATAAAATCTACTCATTGCTGAAAAAAAATTATCAAAGTAGTTCAAATTTTATATCACGATACAATTCCCTCCCAAATTAAGGTGATAGTTTTAGATATATGCGGATTCAGGAAATGATCGTCAGCTTAATACGGATGTAAAACTGTTAAAACAAGTGAATGATTGTGTATCTGGAAATAATTTTCTGTAAAAGTGGAAGGATGGATGGCGAAATCGACAGACGGGTGAATGTATCTCGGAGAGTAGTTGGATGTATTTGTACCATTGCAAATAATGAAGTACAGTAAACTCCCGACTATCCACTTTGCAGCTTAACCATGGCATCGCCAACAGCAGGGGATACGTTTCCAAAAAACTCCACGTCGATGGAGAACAGAGGGCTACCAACTGTTGTACTCAGTAATTCCCTAGGGAAGATACAATGGCCAGAGAGACAAACAGTTTATGCAAGGAGGACTGCACTGGTTAGGTATTGGCCAGACTGACACGCGTGCGAGCGAGCGAGCGACTGGGTGGCCAGACTGGCGAGCGAGCGTGTGATTAGCAGATAGCTCTCGTTATTTGTTGACGAGGAGGCTACGAATCTTGGCTCAGTGAACTGAGGGTTTTTTAAACAAGTTATTTATTGTTGTGATTTTCTCATCCTCTCTCCACGCTAATGGTAATTCTTATTTGTAAAGGCCTACTTTGATAATATTGAAGTATTTTAACATATCAGTTTTACATATATATATAACTTACATATATGTATGGTTTATGATCTTACCAATTAAATTAGGCCGTTAGTATCAAGTGTGCTAAACATATTGATAGTAATAAAAATGTCAAAATTAGAAGTTTTCCTATCACTCAATGAACCAACACACAATAATATTTCATAGCGCCTGTAAACTATACTGTACCGGGTCGAGCGCGCGTGCTTGAAAAATAGAACCAGTTCTATCTTTCAAGCGTGCGCGCTCAGTCACTCGCTCCAGTCTGGCCACCTCTCATTACAATCAATGTGTTATATTTTATATTTTAGTCACTCACTCAGTCTGACCGCCCCCTTTTACTTGGGATGGAAACCCCTCTCCCCTCATGCCTACATTCATAGCTCAACGTTGCTAGCTTGTCAGAGAGAGAGAGAGAGAGAAAGCAGAGAGTGCGTTGTGTCACGAGGAAAAGATATTTAATTATGATACACGTCAAGCCACGCCTTGGTATACATAAGTTACGACCACATCAAAAACATTGCCCTCCAACCCTCAGATTAGAGTTGGCTCTTAAGAGTAAAAGAGTGAATGTATTCTGAAATGTATTTACACTAAGCAAGTGTGTGTGAATGAGAACCACACTCTTCTTGATAAGTCTCCCTCGCGCCGTAACAATAGGCAACACTGAAATTACCCTGAAACTCATATCTTCCTGAATCCGACTGTAATAAAGTAATTATTTTATTACAATTTTGTTCTTTTTTTGGTGTGAGTTTTGTTTATCTACTAACTACACAAGTCTATATAACTAATTTTACCAATTGTTTAAAATAGTCATATCAAGTTGAGGTCTTTATTATTGCACTGGAGATAATTTAATGAGATTCTTACGAATCTTTCGAAATACCACAGGGTTCGAGGATTTTAGCGTCCGACCGTTGGTTAAAACTAATCTAAAAGTCCCAAGTTCATTGATCCCACACGTGGTGAAGCCAGACCCTTGGCCGACCAACATGTTGGAATACCCTCCCGCTTCCCTCTCTAATAGAAATGTGTCGGTGAGCAGGGCAGTAAAGGGATTGTAGTAGGAGACCATTAACCCCCCTCCCTCCTCTCTCCCCTCACCCACCTCACACCACTTCCCGACACGGAGCGAGTCTATTTTTTACTTCCGGTCCGTTGTTGTAAACTTGGTGCGATCCTTGGCGAGGGTAAAGGAGGGAGTGGTTGATCCGGGGGAATTCCCCGGTGACCCGAATAACTAACATAATCTTATCTCTTCCCTTGGAGCAAAGAAGGTCCTTCTCAACACTAGGCAGACAAGAGTCTTTGAGCTGACAATAGAGACCGACAGTGACTTGAGGTTTTATAACACTAGACACACACAGTATTTGAGCTGATAGTAGAGACCGACAATGACTTGAGGTTTTCTAACACTAGACACACAGAGTCTTTGAGCTAATAATAGAGACAGACAATGACTCTAGGTTTTATAACACTAGACACACAGAGTATTTGAGCTGATAGTAGAGACCGACAGTGACTTGAGGTTTTATAACACTAGACACACAGAGTCTTTGAGCTAATAATAGAGACCGACAATGACTTGAGGTTTTCTAACACTAGACACACAGATTCTTTGAGCTGATAATAGAGACCGACAATGACTTGAGGTTTTCTAACACTAGACACACAGATTCTTTGAGCTGATAGTAGAGACCGACAGTGACTTGAGGTTTTATAACACTAGACACACAGAGTCTTTGAGCTGATAATAGAGACCGACAGTGACTTGAGATTTTCTAACCTCTCTGCAGGAGAAAGTTGATGTGCTACTTTTATTAATATTCCACCTTAAGTTAAATATAGTAGACCTACAAGCAACCGGAAAGTCACACCATGCGAGGCTTACGCCTTAACCCACTTGTCCAGTGATACAGGTATTTCTATTTATGTTTTCTATACTCTGATTATAAAATTATAATTTGTGCTACCAACAAATCACCACCAGTTTAGTAAGATATATTGTAGTCTACATAATGTTTCACCGTCGCTGGTGAACACGTGGACTAAACGTCAAGTTCGTCTAGTATAGTCTGGTTTACTGATGACGGGAAGGTCAAGGATTGGACTGGGTTTAACCAGGTGTACTGATAGTGGATCTTTTTGGAAAAAAAAAAGTTTTATCACTCAGTCGTTACGAAAATATTGGTATAGTTCCCTATGAATTATACCATCTTCATTCCTAACCCAATAGTGTGATTAAACTCGCACGACACGGATGGGTTGTAAGATTCCGAGATACTATCAAAAAATATATATTAACTTTGTAAAAAATATTCGGAGAGCTTTGAAATGTAGTGCTGGGAAAGACTTGAGAAGATCAGGTGGACAGACAGGATGACAAATGAACAAGTACTAAGAAGAGTGGGTGAGAAGATCAGGTGGACAGACAGGGTGATAAATGAAGTCCTAAGAAGAGTGGGTGATAAGAGAACCATTTTGGATGTGATTCTTCGGTGCAAAGCAAACTGGATCAGACACCTCATTAGGAGGAACTGTCTTCTGTACGGCATCATAGAAGGAAAGGGTGAGGGAAACAGGAGCTTAGGAAGGAGGAGGGTTCAAATACTAGATGACTTGAAGGAAAGATGATGATTCTGGGAGCTGAAGGAGGAAGAAAAGGACAGGGCGCATTGGCGGTCTAAGTTGGCTGACAAAAGGAATGGAACTGTCGTAAGACAGAACACTTAATAATAATAATAATAATGATAATATAGCTGACTTAGAACCTGTTTACGTCCTTATAAAGTTCATACTACTTCATTATTGGTTCTCCCTTGAGCTCTGACTCAGCCTGGTTTAGAAGGGTCTCCGCCAGCCCTTAAGTTACTTCCCTTCCCTCCACCCCGCGAACACATAAAGCGGGGTATCTTTACGTGCTCTGCCACCAACTGTTGTTGTGGACTCTTCCAATTCTTCTTCTTTTGCTTTCACTTCCAGTCATGGTCACTGGCGGAAGAGAAAGAAGGAGAAAAGTTAGGGGGAAGGGGGGAGAGAAAAAACCTAACCCAAAACATAAATTAAGAAACCTTAGGGGGAGTTTTGGGGGTGGTGAGGCGGGGAGTTATTTTGGTGGGAGTGGAATTTCTCCCACAGACGTCCTAGACATAAATCTACAAGTACGTTAGAATAACCCCTTCCTCCATCCCCAACCCATCCCCTTTCCCCTTCACCTACAGCCACAATCCTATTTCCCACTTTTTTTTTCGGGTCTTGCAACTTTGTTATCGCGCTTTTTAAAATAGGAAATCTGTGTTTTTTTAAAAGATAAAAAATAGCTTTTATTTAAACTTGGTCACGAAAAAAAAAAATGTTATCATCTTTTCCTCTTTAATGCTCCTTGTATATTTCGTAGATTTGAGTCTAAAAGAAACTTATGCGTAAGGGGTAAGAATTTTGAGAAACATATCCAGAGCATTAGTTTGAGAATTACTTTTATATATGTTTTTATTACTAGTTAAAATACCCGGCGTTTCTCCAGAAGAAATGTGTTTAGTTTAACGACTGTACGCAAAAGGTAGCTTTAAAGTTTGTGCCTTTACGTCCTGCCCTACCCACGACCCTTTTGCTTCCATCCTGGTTTTTATTTAATCTAAATAGAGCCAAACAAAATTTTAAGATTCCAGCTGTGAGGTGTAAATATCCCAACATTTGAGCTAATAATGTTTAAAATTTCAGACCTCGGCGTGTGGTTGATATCGCGTAGTGCTCATGGCATACAGACAAACACTTTATTTTTTATTAATATAGATAGATAGATGTCGGTTTAAACGGCGGCTAAGTGCATTCAACACGAATATAGCACCTCAGTGGCGGGATATAATAACTATCAAGTATTGAGAGCACAACTAGTTCATTTCTAACGCCGTTAGATAGGTTTGATACTATACTTCATACAGTAATGTAATGCGGGTAGTGTTAGGAGTTTTACAAGGCTACAGCCGAGCTCTTTCAAGTACCAAGACCCTCGGGATGAATATCACAAAGGTCAAATCCTATATTTTTCAAATCTGAATCTTAAAATTTTCTTTCGAAACTCGAATCCTCAAAATGTACAATTTTAAATAAAATTAAAATATTTGGAATTCAATTATTTTTAAAAAGTTGTCTAAGGTTCGGTGTCACTGACCAATGATTTTTTGTTGTTATTACGTATATTATGTTATAAATAACAGAGATAATTCTCTTTTAATAAATAACCTATATTAATATAGTTTTCTTCATTTTTGTGAATTTTGTATTCGCCCGAAAACACATGTTTAAATCATTCCTTTTACCAAATCCTAGATTTTTTTAAAGTCGAGATCTTAATAATAATAATTAGACTCCTATTCGAGTTACCTTCTTGAGATTTTTACTTATATTTAATTACTCGTATACCAAATGATTGGAGGTCTCAAACGTCTTATTAATGTTTGTATTGTCATGGACAAAGTACTAATAACATTTATATTATGAGCCTCACCCCCCTCCCTCAGATGTGCTAGCCGCATTTTACAATTTACAGATAAAATCTCCATGTTTTTATGTAGGGAAAGCGGAAAACCTGTTAGAAAAAAAAACACCCTCATTACACTAGGCAGGGCTTCGAAACCCGAGAACATTGTCACTGGCAGTACTATCCATTGCAGGAGCGTCGCCTTAGACCATTTTAGCACTGATACAGATAGTTTATATTGAAATTTAGACGCCTTTAGACATGTGTACAAATAAATTTAATAATATTGTTAAATAAAGGTTGTGTTTAAAAAACAAAATTAGAAGGCATTTTGTCTATTTAAAAAAAAGTTTTGTAAAATTTGGCTTGCAAGACCACTTAAAATAATAGTTTTGTTTATATTAACATCCAAGTTTTCCCGTATCCATTTGCTTCTCTCTTTTATAAAGATGAGTTTGTGAAAGAGCTGTTGACTACGGTCTCTGATCTAGGTTAGAACTTGTTTATGAGCTTCTGCTCTTTATTAGCTAGTTCATAAATTTCATGTTTAAACATCTATTATAATAAATATTGTCATCATAGACTTCCTCTACAGGTTGTGATGAAAATGGGCTATGTTACCTAAAACCTCTCTACAATATTTCATATTTAGGGGTCATGCCATCCTAGAATCCCTCTACAAGCTTTAATACAAGAATCATGTTGTCCTAGAACCCCTATACAATGTGTAATAAACAGGAGTCATGTTATTCTAGAACCCCTCTACAAGCTGTAATAAACAGGAGTTATGTTATTCTAGAATCCCTATATAATCTTTAATAAACAGGGGTCATGCTATCCTAGAACCCCTCTAAAATATGTAATAAACAGGAGTCATGCTATCCTAGAACCCCTCTACAATCTGTAATGAAAATGAGCCATTCCATTCTAAAACCCCTCTACAGTCTGTAATGAACACGGGCCATGCCATTCTAAAACCCCTCTACAAACTGTCAGTGAAACAAAGAAGAAAGAGTTCTATTACATCACCCAGAACCCCTCTACAATCTTTAATAAATAGGGGTCATGCTATCCTAGAACACCTCTAAAATATGTAATAAACAGGCGTCATTCTATCCTAGAACCCCTCTACTATCTGTAACGAACACGGGCCATGCCATTCTAAAACCCCTCTACAAACTGTCAGTGAAAAGAGAAGAAAGAGCTCTATTACATCACACGTGGACGACGTGTCGCCTGGAAGTGCGGTCATCAACCACAACTACACTGGCGCTGCCTGGTGGCTCTCACCAACACTAACCAAAAGGAGAGGAAGAGAGGGGGAGGGGGTTAGGGGAGTTCCTTTACAACGTGCCTGTTAGGGTGTAATATAGTTTCACACTGTTCAACGTGAGCGCTAGACAGATTGATTGATTGATTGATTGATTGATTGACAAATAATATTATAAATGGACTGGGATGTGTCGGTCGTATAGTTGAGATGAGACAGAGTAACGCGCTGATTGGAATACATACGACAAAATGAATACCTAAAATATAACTAACACAGTAATCAGGGAAGCTAACTTACTTCAGTGGTTGAAAGCTCCAAGGAGTCACTATAACAAGAGACTGGACTGCCAATGAAGGGGAGATCAGGGTTAGAATCCCGGTTGGATGTTCTGATAGTGGTTCGTGCTAAATTGTTTCCCGCTCTCGCTACACGCAAATAAGATTACACTTCCTGAAAATTAAAACTTATCTCCTTTCTAACACTCTGGTATGATTAGTGCACATGCACACAGCCCGAATGGGTAGTAAGACGTGGTGTTTAGAATAAAAGAACCAACGTGCACACTTATTTTACCTAAAACAACAAAACTTTAAAATTACCACAAACACATTAAATATTTAATTAATAGTAGTTATTATCATTGTTTTGACAAAAGCTGCGCCACGTACATAAATTTTTCTTTCTGAATTAAATGAGTACACCCATGCAGAGCTTAGAAGCTTATTTAATCTTAGATCATAGACGACACCTTGGCCCCAGGCCACCAATTTATCAATGAAAAAGGGGAAATTATCTAGTCTCATCAATGAAACAATTTATACTGGGTCTGGCACTCTCAAACAATCCAAGTTTACCTCGCAGCCAGAGACAAGGATCTGGCACTCTCAAATAATCCATGTTTACCTCACCGCCAGCGACAAGGATATGGCACTCTCAAACAATCCATATTTACCTCACCGCCAGCGACAAGGATCTGGCACTCTCAAACAATCCAAGTTTGCCTCACCGCCAGCGACAAGGATCTGGCACTCTCAAACAATCCAAGTTTACCTCACCGCCAGCGACCAGGATCTGACAGACCAAACAATCCAAGTTTACCTCACCACCAGCGACAAGGATCTGACAGACCAAACAATCCAAGTTTACCTCACCACCAGCGACAAGGATCTGGCACTCTCAAACAATCCAAGTTTACCTCACCGCCAGTGACAAGGATCTGGCAGACCAAACTTATGGTGAAGTCTGAATACATCAGAAACAGTAGATTCAATACCTCTCTACTACTAGATTTGAAATAAACCAGGATATGAGCTAAATGTGATCAATCACATCTTATTGGCGCTCTCGACAAAGAGCAGGTTCAATCCAGGCCATAAGATAAAACCAATACTATTTTATTATGCTCTCATCTGAGTTCGAACTAGGCTCCCTTGACCACTCAGTCAATATGACATGCAAAAAATGCATACATAATATTATTTTTGATTTTGGCTGATTCTTAATAGATAATCGATTGTCTTCTGTTTTAATCGTAGATGACGTCAAATGACTTCGGATGAATACTGTGGCCTCAAATATTCACGAGGTTTTATTTGTTTGAATGAAGGTTCATTCATAATTTAATTTCTGAGCTGGTTCAAGATGCTGGGAAACCAAATATCCAATATTTTTACAGGGTAGATATAGTGAATAATGTTATAGCAGTCTATTGATTTACACACAGTTTGATTACATCAGACTTTTAGAGTGAGTTATCTTGAGTGAGTTGCATTTCATATCGTGTCGTCGATAACTACTCCGATTATCTCCTCAATATCTAGTTCTTTGAAAGCTGAACGCTTCCTTGTCTTACTATAACTACTTGGTAATAGGTAGCTCCCTCTGAAAGGCCACTTTACCTCCTCCCTAAACTCAACCTAGGCTACAGACAAGCTGTACACCAGACCAACGGCCTCCAGGTTAAAATGGCTGCACCCCGTGGAAGATCTTGAGTCCTCCAACACAAGGATTGCTAGAAGTCATCAAGGGGCATTAAAAACAGCCAATTTTAAACATGGTTTCACTAGAGAGTCAATCGGTAAGTTTCCACAAAGCTAGGTTCAGGTATTGACTCAGCCCCCTCTTCAGATAATTCTAGCTGACAAAGAGATTATTCAAACTAGACAGTACATTAAGAATGCAACGGTCCCTTTTTGGTTGAATATGTTAAAATGGAGTCGTTTAGAAAGTGCACATTTGTAAGTGCTTTTATTACTAATCATTGACACTAGTGAGCTCTAGTGTCGATGCAATCAACCGGGCCCAAGGAGAGAAGCGTATAACTTGTCTGTGGCCTATTAGTTTGGATACACACAACATTATATCATTTCTCTGTTTGTTACTGGACAGACGTGATCAAAAATTAAAAAAAAACACATACAATTCCTTTGTTTGTTACTAGTCCTACGGATATAAACAAAATACTCTGACTTATTTAAAATAAATATATATATATATAACTATATATATTCTTCCAAGAAAATTTATCCGAAACTCTTCCATGAACAATCTGAATCAAATTAATTGTGTATTATTTCACAAAATTTTTATAAACACAACATTATTTTTCTAATATAAAAAATAAAAATATTGTGTGTAGCGTACAGAATATATTAAAATTATTAACTGCTTGAGAATGTGTATTTTGTCGTTGCATTTTTATAGCTGGACATTTCCCCAAGTAAAATGAAATATGAATACATAGAATCGTATCTTGACTAGCGGCCATGAGAAAACGTTGTAATTAACGGACTGGCATTTAATTCGAGAATGTAGGGAGCGCTAGTGTTTTTGTATTTTTTATAGCAATACTTTTTTTTGTCTAAAGAAATAAATATTGTATTCACATGGTGACCTCAACAGTTGTTGAATATCTGTCAAAGGTGTTCTAAAATTTAATAACTTTCTTTATTCATTTATAAAGTTTGTCATCTATTGCCGCTATGCTCATGATATATATTCAACAACTGTTGATATTCAACAACTGTTGATATCAACATGTGAAGAAAATATAAATATAATAATAATATTTAGCACCGCGTCTTACTACCCATTCGGGTTATACGCTTAAGTACTAATTACACTAATGGATTAGGAATTGGGAGGGTTGAATTTAGTGGAAGTGAACCCGCATTTGCATGGAGGGAGAGTGGAAAACCATTTAGGAAAAACCACCCCCAGTTCACCCGACCAAGATTCGAACCTCGATCTCCCCGTCCTCGGCGGTCGAGCTCAACACGACTAGCGCGTTAGCCAACTACGCTACCGAGGCGGGTAAAAATATAAACATATATATATCTACTGGAGAAACATTTGATTCAAGTTGGTCAAAAAATGTTTTGCTATAAAAACTGCAAAAACAATGGACTTTTCTCGCGTTCTTTACACCCCCACCTGAAGTGGCTTTATTTGACATGAGTTCACAAAAATATGTTTGAGGTACACGTTAATATGTTGTAAAAAAATTAAATGGAGTTCACACAGTTAAGTGTGGATATTTTATAAATATATATGATATGTATAGTTTGCAGGTTCAGGAAATTCATAGAAACGATTAGAGTTTTCAGGATTTCCAAACGGTCGTCTGCATATAATAGTACGGTTCATAGATAACTACAGTCGGATTGATACCCCTTTCAGAATAATTACAACTAAATGTAGAGAAAGCAATTTTGCATCCCCTACTGACTTACTAGGACCTCGAATTCTAATCAGAGATATCAGCCGTCACTTTTCAGGGTTCCTGATGTGTCTTCACAGCTATCGTAGAGGTCAAAGGGCATACATAGCCCTCACTGTACTTCACTCCTACAGGCCATCCCCAACTTCGTGCTGCCGCTGGTCACCCTCGGCGTGGACGTGTGTTTCAAACACAATGGCTGGAAGCTGTTCATGATGTTGTTGATGATTGTTTTTATTATGTAGAGAAAGCAACATTAATTAACCTACAACTGTCAATATTTTTTACATCCATTACGTTCTCCATCCTGTGGCCTGGGTCAGTTTTTTATTCAAGTCTTATATTTTCCACTACCGGCTGGTTGTCCTGTCGTAGCTTCATATGTCTTATAATATAACTTAAGACTAGGACAGGCAAAACATCCAGTCCCCCGGCTGTTAATTTATCAATGTGAGAGGGTAAACCCGTTTTAATTAATGATACATTTTCTGCCATGCCGGAAATCAAACCTGGGACCCTTAGCTCAGTAGATATACACGCTAGCGACTGAGCTAAGGTGTTGGGTTGTCAATATCTATATACTATAAAAGTGTCAGACATTTATTTGCGTTATAGCACATGAAAATAGTGGCTTTATGAACCATAAGATAGGGGGTATTCTACGTGACACACCCACAGCAGTGGTCACACAGTCTAAGGGGCACTCTCGTAATAAACTAGAAGTTCGGTAACAGGGATATTGTGGTTTAAATCCCAGCTGGGTATATCAAGGGTGTTTTTTCCCAAATGGTTTTCACTCTACCTCTACGAAAATGCAGGTACGTTTCCCCTTATTCAAACCTTCCTCATCCCTAATCAGTTAGTGGATATTTAGAATGGGTAGTAAGACGCGGTACTAAGCCTAAGTAAACAACTTGACTCAAGGATTCTTTATTATATAGGATCACAGCGATAAGCAAAAATTTTAAATAAAATATATTTATGTTCCTTATAGCTTTTTTTCCCCCTCCAGTAATTCTAAAAACACCCGTTATAAAGTTTCTTATCGTAAATATAATGATGTTCAAAGTGTTTTAAACTTTTGACATGAAATAGTTTTATGCTCGGTAATGTTTTGGTATATTTTCCTAAGCGGGCATTTTGCCCTGGTTCGTAAAGATGCTTACAGCCCCGGCAAACTGACTATGAATAAATTATCCGGGAATCCCTTTGAAATATTTCTATAGGGCGATCCTATTAGTCGCTCTAGAGTCTGATCGTTTAAACTTCAAGGGTGTTTAAAAACTGGGGAATTTGTTTTTCATATCCGTCTTAAAAACTTAGGCTGCTTTTAAAATAACAGTTATTTTTATCTTAAATCTGGTTATTTAGAAGATTTTTGTTTTGATACAGAGATATTAACTTGATTTAAAATTTAACCTAAACCTCTCATTTAATGTTTTACATTTTCTAACGTAGTTTGATAAATGTGTTCAATAGAAATATAAGGCCAATGGTAACATATTCCTATATAATCACTAAAAATAAATGGTACGGTGCACCACAAATAATTTCGCTCACTTTTATCTTAAAATATGTATTTACTAAAAACTCGTAAGATTTGTGAAATGAAATAATATGTCTATACATTTTAAAAACACTAAACTAAAGATCATAAACGAAAATATATACAATGTTTCTTATTTTTGGCACTAGAAATTATAATATATTACAGAAAAATTTAGAAAAGAGAAACATTTTTGTCCACCAAAGAGCATAAGAATCAAATTTATTTTCAAAGACCTGAATTAAAAAGTGTATATATTTATTTATAGCCAAAAAATATTGGTTTTATAAAAATATATTAACATATATTAATAGATATATAATGTATATATTAATATATACAATAACCAGATATAAGACTTAATCAATATTGGTTTTTACACGGATAAGACCCCGGATAACCCAGTTGATAGAGAGGTCGGCACGTAAAGCCTCTGCCTGGGTGTATTTATATAATCACACAAATACGCCTTCGGAGTGCTCTGAAAATACGTGTTTATTTGAACTTTATGTTTGTTGATGTGTATCATTCATAAAAGCTTCAGGGATGATTTATATTATATTATATTTTTAGTCTAAATAGAGGGTAAATGAATACATTAAAAAAATAAAAAGGTATAACTTTCTTTTTAATCGATAGCCTGAGGCTAGTAATATTGCACAAGTATTTATTTTTTGTCTCTCCTAAAAAACCCAATCGTAGAGTATTTTTCCTGTTGGTATAAACCAACGAGCTAATTAATTTAATAATGTTTATATACGGAGGATATAAGTCTGATTTTGATTACAATGGTTCGAGTTCAAGCCCGATTAGTTAACTTTTTTTTTCTAAAATCGTCGTTCTTTTTATTTAATTCATATATATATATGCAGGTTATTAGCTTCCGATCATTAACTTCAAAATTACAACGTTTTCTATAAAAAATTGACCCATTTCAGTCATAATATGTTTTATTTATTTCTGAATTCCAGAAAATAATATATGATAATATTTAAATGGTTAAAAAATCTGTTTGTTTCATCTGAATTATATCTAAAAAAAATGTCGATATGAATTACTAAGTTTTGAGAGTAACTGCAAGACTTCTTCATAAAGTAAGTTTGAGGAAAAATGTGGGAGACCGTAGTTGAGACCTAGTTGGTGCACTATTCGAATTAATTTGGTATTTGACGATAGGTGTAATCTTTAACGAGTTATTTCAAATTATGCACGAAATTAGGCTTGTTATTGCAGATATTAAGGCCAAGGTTGAGTAGTTTGGAAATGTGTTGAATTACGTTTGTTTAGTACATTATTAAATAAATATTTTTAATCAATGTTTGAACAACCAATTATTCTGGAATTGGAGCACAATAAAGATTAAGTTTATTTTTTTAACACAAAATACATTTTTCTAGGTTCTGTGCCCAAATAGTGTACAAAACACATTTTGACTGACAGGGGAATATTTTTGACTTGGAACTTACCCTCAGATATAAAAATACATCCTCGATTTTTCCATTATTTAACCGGTTAAAATATTCACCAAATCGTGACATAATTTGAAAGCACGATTGGACCGTAGAGTGGGGGTAATATGGGGGCGGGGGGGTAGTGAACTAAACTGAAAGAGATTTTACGATATTTCATTAAATAATTCCTCTTGTGTGCTCGTTGGGAGGCATAGAGGAACATTTACCCACCCTCGACCCTCGTTTTTTCCTCTACCTTCATTTTTTTTGGTACAGAATAGTTGGTAAAACGCAATACTAGATGGGTGTGGCATATATTTATTGAGACTGTTTGGTGCCTATGTGTGTGCGTTACGTCCATTGGCATGTTCTGGGACACTAGGACTGTTTGAATAATATATGATGGTGTGATTCACTTCAAGGGGAACATGCAAATCTCTTAACGGCAAGGTGTAGAGACATGCAGCGAGGTTGCATCGTCCGACTACAAAAACACATGCAAAGCATAGAAAAATTACTGGAACTAGAAAAGGACTGCTACAAAATAAGAGTTAGTTTAAAAAACAATATATTCAATGTTTATAAAAAATATACCATTACAACCTAACTCCTGTCCAAAATAATAAGCCACGGCATTATAAAAAACACAACATGCATCAAAGCCCCATTAAAATTAATAATATTGACTGTAATGTTTTTTCATAAAATATTATGTTTTATTTTACCTCACACTTCTTTTACTTATGACTATTGATATTTAATACAAATAGAGTAGGAGGTTTCCTTTAGTTTAAAATATTTCTGTTCAAATACTCTTTTTATAATAACAAATGTTCAAGAAATATTCGAGTGTGTGGAGTAAAATAAACTTACCTACTTGAAGAATATTTTATTAAATCAGGATAACAGGATTTTTTTTACCAAAACTGTAAAAATAGACCTAAGACTATTTCCCTACCCTCTACCTTAAAGTTGAAACTAATCCAAACAAGACTATATATTATAACTGAATGAATATATTATGTTATAAGTAGTAAGTGTGCATTTTTAAACCAATAAAAAACCAGACTTTCTTCTACTTTCCAAATAATACGTAGCCTTCATTTAATCTCAAGCTTATAAAATTAGACCATAGTATATTCCGTAAAGGCAAGATTGCTACCATTCGTATTAAGAGTAAAAAGTTTTATATTAATATTAATATCTCATACAAAATAAATGGTTGTCGGTCTATTAACATCTCTACACTCAAGTTTATTTACCCCATGATTTGTCAATTATAAAGTTAAACCTAACTCTGCACCTAATAGTGATATTATTAATTCCATACAATATGAATACTCATATGGACATTTAAAACTACCCTTACACCTACTAGTCATAATATAATTCCTTATATGTTTCGTAGCGCACGCCCTAAACTTGCTAAAACGCACTCTCTAACAAATTTGTTGCCCAGGTTTCCAACGCTCACTTGAATGAAAAGATAGATAGGTAAGCGAGTCAATGACACCCACTAGACGATAAAAACCTTCAACAAAAGTTACACTGAAATGTCGATACAAAAACCCTTCGAAGGGAAGATTTAACCAGTTAATAGAATATAGCCACACGAGAATGAATTTAAATTCTCATTCCCCCTCTAAATAAACAAAGTGAGGGAACTAGTATAATAAAAATTGTTTGTGTTAGCTATAGTACACATTTTCTTTTAAAAGTACTGCTTGGATTATTTAAATGCCGATAAATAGTTTCAGAGGTATGCGAAGCTCTGAAATGTTGAAGATGTGTTTGAAGATTGGCTTCAACAACTCCAATAGGTTTGCATCTTGGAAACATTTCAAAGTAAGAAGAAAACATGGATATATTATGAACATATTTGAGATATCTTAGCCTCATAAATATGACATATTTCATAAAAGCTTTGTAACAGCTACTAGAAAGTATTTTAACACCAACTGGTGATTAAATGACATCTATAACGAAAGCAGAGATAAATTCAGATATGTCAGCATAACATAATATAGTAGGCTTTATTTATTACTATAAAATAATATAGTGGGCTTTGTTTATTACTATAAAATAATATAGTAGGTTTTATTTATTACTATAAAATAATAAAGTGGGATTTGTTTATTACTATAAAATAATATAGTGGGCTTTGTTCATTACGATAAAATAGTAAAGTGGGCCTTGTATATTTCTATAAAATAATAAATTGGGATTTGCTTAGTACTATAAAATAATAAATTGGGATTTGTTTATTACTATAAAATAATAAAGTGGGCCCTGTTTATTACTATAAAATAATAAATTGGGATTTTTTTATTAATATAAAATAATAAAGTGGGCCCTGTTTTTTACTATAAAATAATAAATTGGGATTTGTTTATTACTATAAAATAATAAATTAGGCTTTGTTTATTTCTATAAAATAACATAGTGTGCTTTGTTTATTTCTACAAACATTTTTCTTAATCAAGATGCACTTAATGGATGGTTTAAAAGAAAATTATAATAACAAACAAAACTTATCTTTAACTTTGTTTCGCGTGTTTCAAGCCACGCTTGAACTTTGTTTTACATTTCAAAAGAGAGCTTCACAAAGTTCTAAATAGCTAACTATGAAATTGATTACCTTGAACCTGAAATATAGTAAATTTTGTTGGTATCCATGCAAGTTGTTTAAACCTTAGCGTTTTAGTTGTTAGGATCAATGAAAAATAATCAATCTTAAATGAGTGACAAAATAGTTTATAAATAAACTTCTGAAAAGGAGTTTAAAAATATATCAACATAAACTTGAATAAATAAGTAGAGCTTTGGTCTAGAAAACTGGGAGTAATGACCTGAGACTTCGTTGTGCTGACCACATGAAACCCTCTACCCACAAATGTTGGCAATATCCTCACACACATGAGGTGGCCGCTCGGTCGGTATAGCTCACTTGTAGGCTGACGATATGGGTATTTTGTGTATGCCCTTTGGGGAATGTTTCTGCAACACTGTATATTATTTGGTTTCCAACATCTTACAAGTTCTAATTAAGATTTTAAAAAAGGACCGAGAAAGTTTTGGTGGCGCAATGTATCGTTCGTTTTCCAATTTGGTGAGTTCCCCTTACCTCACCAACCTCCGGTCTCTCAGCATATAAACACAATTGATGCATGGAGAGTAAAATATATTTTAGAACAAATGTAACCGTATTTGCATCAAACGAGATTTAAAAACAATTTAGTAAATACATTTTACAACGCAATCGTAAGGAACAAACTATCAAATATTGCATCTTAGTTATTTTCGTCTTAAATAAGTTTTCCTTTGAGAAACCACAAACATGCTATTTTATTATAATAATAAACATTCTATAGTAATTAATATTGAATCGAATTGGAAGATATATTTATAAAAGAATTCAAATATTCGAAATTAAAAAAACCAAAAACAGTCCTTAAACCAATTTTTATATATAAAAAAAGAAGGGGCATTTAAAATGTTACCTATAGTTTTTAAAAAAAGTCTTCCCAGATATTAATTTTGAATAGAGGAAATATAGAGTGAACGAAACGCTATTGATGGTTACTACTCTATAGAGCCAAGCATTTTATTCGCCTGGTCATACTCAACCCTCTAAATACTGTACATACCGTCTTCCGTAGAGAACTACACTTCCCAACTTAAGCCTCGTTAATCTATTTATTCCCCAAAGCCGTCCCCCAAAAGGGGGAAAGTATCCCAAACAGAGCCCCTTCTCTCACCTTACCCACCCCCAGCTCTTATTTGGGGAATTGTTTAAAATCATCAAAAGATGAAATGTAAATAATAACACCTATTCATTAAGTCTATAAGCTGGTCATAAGACCGTGCTCAGAATTAGCTCAGAATTCACTCCTTTTCTCACTTGAGGCCTTTTAAACAACATTACTACTTTAAACATCCGCTATAAAACAGATCTTTTATAAATCAAATAGACATTGTCTGTAGACATTCCTTTCATAATCTCTATATAGGTCAACTGCATTCACAGATGCCCGAGCTTAGGGGTGCATCGTCGTAATTAGCTAACACGTTAATGGAATACTTTACACCCAATATTACGCACCTAATGTAATTTTAATTTCCGAACAAAATTATTACTATTTTAACTAGTGGAAAATGGCAATGTATCGAATAGAAAAGTGGAGGAAAAGCTTACCTAATTTACAGGATACTGGTCTACCATATTCTGAAGCTATTTCCACGAAAAAAAAAGGGATTCAAAAATGTATATATTTGTACGACCGAGCCTCAACCTATGTTATACTATCGATTTACTGCACAACCCAATTTTTGGCCACACCAAAAGCACAATAATATAAGAACTAGTGAAACTGGTAAATGCACTTGACCAAAAAATGTCTCATCTCACGATAAAGTAGGCTTTAAACTGTATCTCAAATAATAATTATGTGTTTTTGCAATCACGCAACGATAACTTTTCAAATTTTTTCATAGCAAACCCAACTATTGCAAATTAAAAACATGCAATGTTTTACCCACTTCGGTGGCCATGTGGTCTAGCGCGCTACTCTCATATTGGTCTAGACTGCTGATGACGGGGAGATCAAGGTTTAAATCTCAGTCTGGTGTACCAAGGTTTCTCAAAAATTGTTTTCCACTCTCCATCCACGCAAATTCTGGTACTTCGTGAGAGCGAAAGGGCCCAAAAATTTTGGTGTAAAAGGTATATTCACGTACGTTCCAGGGCTCATAATGGGAACGACGGCTTTACTTCCTCTCCAAAGGAAGTTGTGCTACGGATTTTTATCACTGAGGGGAAAATTCGTCTATATTGGTTGGGTTTGAACCCACGATCATTGGGTTCTAAGGTGAGCGCCTTACCTCAGAACCATGGAAGTGGACATAAAACTATTTACATAAACCAAATATATATTTTCTTATAAATGACTGAAATATCTTAATGATAGTCTAGCCTGCTAAGCTATGACCGTAAAGGTCGAGATTACATTTGTATCTTGGCCAGGAGAGCTATATACAGGGTGGTAATAATGTCCCATTTCATAGGAATACACCATTATAGTGGCATTTGTGTAGATGTAGAACAATATAAAGGAATTCACTTAGAATTCATCCTCCTCATCCTGTATGGTATTTATTTAGTAGTATACATTTCAAACATTGAGAAATATAATAAGAGGCGTGTCACCAAAATAAATGAATACTAAGATACAATTCTACATAATTTATCATTTAGTCTATTGTGATTGGAATTACATTTTTAAAAATCGCATGTTATTAAACAACTTTTAAATTATTTTTTCTCAAAAATAAAAAAAAGCACTATTATTTACTTTGATAATCATCTGAATTATTCTTCAGATATGAATTTTGAGCAAATACTATAAGCATAAATTATTTATTTTTTGATTTTCAAAAATTAGTTTTTAGTAAATGAGCCTCAAACATCTAAATATCAATTTTGAATGAAATCTATCAACTCATTTCGGTTATAGCTCTAGTTTAGGACAGAGAGATATATACAAGTATATAGACTAGAGGGGCAGACAGACAGACAGACAGGAGGACAGCCATACAGAGAGAGAGAGAGAGAGATAGACACAGTTGTAAGAACTTCCTTTTTGAGCTCGAGGCTCGAGGCTCGAGGCTTTTAGTCTCTAATTAGAAAATGTTCACAATCACAATACCTTTATCTATATGAACAAGCAGAAAATTTAATCTCACTCAAAGTAACCAAGCTCCTACCAAACGTGATACTGTGTGTGTTTCTGGTAGTTCCCTTTTAAAGTCCTCTTTGGTTTGAAAGTGTTCCCGTACCACTAAGCTATTGACTAACATATTCTCTGTGTAAAAGGCCCACACAACAGTAAAGTACAGTGGTTTCGTTTGAGACGCTCGTTGGTTACTTGTGAAGTAGCTCAGTGGTTTGGGGAAAACGGGTCAAGGGGTCTTGTCCAGGGCAGTAGAGGGAATCAAGGTCGGACGTATCTTGACGTGTTTTTTGTTTGTGCCAGATCCCACGTCCTTTTAAGCCTCTTCTCTCCTACAAAGTTCAGTAGGGCATTAAGACCCAACTTTTTAAGAGAACCACGCCTGAAAGTGAGGTGGGGTTTAAACTTTAGACTTGAAAGTAGATTTTAAAGGGGATAAACTACAATAACTGCAAGCTTTGTAAACCAGAAATATAGAGATGATAGCCAAAGTGTCACCATATCATATAAATAATTATCTGGAATCTCTTAGACTTGGAAATATTATAAATAAGACTATTGAACCCTCAAACCCTCGTATTCTTGAACTCTCGAATCCTTGAACCCTCAAATCCTCGAACCCTCAAACCCACGTATCCTTGAGGCATATAATCCTTGAACCCTCATATTCTCAAAACCTCAAATCCCTGAGCCCTCAAATACTTGAACCCTTGAATCTTTGAACAATCAAGTTATTGAATCTTAAAATCCTCAAATCATTGAATTCTCGAATTCACAAATCCTTAAAACCTTGAATCCTTAAGAATATTCAAAATTTGAATATCTGAGAAACTATATAATTTAACTCAGCTTTTTTTTATTTTGAACTGTAATTTATTTTATAGCTTTAATACACCTTATTGACAGTTCAGACTCATTATTATGATAGGATGAACTTAACAACAAGACCCCAGACCAGTAATTTAACACTTAACTGAGTGTATGAATGTTATAATTAAGATAATGCTAACATTTAGCTACTATTTGTATTCTCTATAATAACTGCTCTATATTTATATTTTCTCATTTTTTCCATAATTTTCACCCGAGATTCAGACTCAAATTCGAGATTCATGGGTAAAATAAAGATTCGGATTATTTCTGAAACGTAAAATGATAGATCTGACCCATCTGTTGTTTAAGCGTATCCACACCAAGGAAGGGTAAAGGAGAAGAATAGTGGGAAAACAATAATTCTAGAAATTTAAAGCAACACTTTGAATGGATTGTTTTTGAACCCTGATATTTCCATCACATGACTTTGTTCCCGTCCCCACAGGAGAGGTTTTTAGTCACGGTTTGTATTTAAAACAATATATGTATACATACCTATACTAGTGGATCGTTGCAGCCTTGGCTCATACTTATCTCGTGCTAAATCAGTATTCAAAGCTTTTTATTGGATACATTTTATCTGTCCTGTCTCTTTTTTCACCGGTCTCAGGTGACGGTTGGGGGGTGAGCGTTACCATATATGGCTTGGATCCAAGTCCAGACATATATCAATATGAACCTGACCACACATTTTATTCTCGGGTGAACTCAGAGGAGGTTTTTAGGGGATTGGGTGCAAGTTAGAAGTAAACTGTTACTATGCCCGGTCCCGTTGCTTGAGATGTGTAAAATGTTTAGTTTACCAACGTCCTGGGACTTTACCAAATCACACAATTTATAGCTGAATATATAAATTACTATAACTATATGTATTTATAATAATCTAAGGTGACCTGGTGGTCTAGGGGTAAGGTGTCTGACTTCTGTGCTAGGGGTTCAGGGTTCAATCCTCGGTCCCGGCACAGATTTATCTGATTGCCAAACGCTTCCTTCACCTCTGACAAGACGTGTGTTAATCGCAACTTGTGAATGTGTGGAATGCCAGGCCTCCACCGTGGTTCGGATCCCACGTTAAACTGTAGGTCCTCCATTTCATCTCACAATCACCCTACCATTACACATTAGCGTAAGTGCGTATAACCCGAATGTGTAGTAAGACGCGGTGCTATATTATAGTAATCACCACTACTTTTATTAATCAAGGAGTCGGTCTCGTCTGGTTACTGGTGACGAGTGTATTAGTGTTCAAATCCCGAGCTGAGTGTTTTGGGGCTGTTATATTTTAAATAGTCCTGTTAGTCTTAGGACTCCTGTTGTCAGGATCGGTGGACATGGGGACTAAGTGTCGGTTTATATAATCTGGTCTGCTAGTGAGGAAAAGGTCCGGGTTCGAATCATGGCCTAGTATATTGAAAATGTTATATTCCTAAATTCTTTCTCACTCTTCTTCTACGCAAGTTTTGGTATATTTACTCTAAATTTTACCTCAATTTTAGGGGTAATTTAAGGCAGATATATCGAATCAGTGTTAAGACGTGATAAAAAAATACTCCAGAAAAGAATAAGTCCGTTATTCATTTAAATATATCTCTCTTTTTCAGAGAATTATGTGAGAAAAATCTTTCTTTGCTACTCGGAGTTTTGTGTGCAGATATATCTTGCGTATTCACCTCCCCCCCCCCACCCCCCTCGTACTGTGGCGTAAGAAAAAGCGACGTCATTTGTCAGACAAAGTCCTCCTTAATCCTTCTTGGAACACTTTGTGTAGCTCTGTAGCTCCACTCCTATTCCTGCCGGGGCTAATAAGATCTCCCGGGACGTCAACTAGAACTACATAGCTCCAATTACATCGCTTGCTTCCTCTTCCCCCCCCTCCCTTCAATTCTTTACTCACACGTTTTAGAGATGGCCTCGTATGTTTGGAGATAAAGAATTAGAGAGAAACTGTTTCTTTGTCTATTTGTCTGCCATTTACGGGTTATCGGTGTTTACTTTCCTCATCCTCGGGGCTTATTATATACCCACGAGAAATTCAGTGGCGTAACGTGGAATGTTCCCAAGGAAAGCAGAGCTTCTTAAAACAGTAATAGTGATATGTTGTTGCCTACCAACTCAATCCTGTACTATTAATGTTCATGTATCCACCGAATAACATAAATAAATATTAATCTATATTTAATCTATTGAAAGTACTTAAGGTTTTATATGATTTATCTCAAAAGTAAACCCTTTTATTTTTTTAAATTAGTATTTTAGAACACGAGAATTTAATGTTGAGATAAATTGTACTTTTCTGATATTTCAACTTTACCTACGGGCATGCAGTTTCTCGATGTATAGAAGTCCATTTAATAATAATCATAAATTGGTCATGTATAACTCCAACAATCGATGTAAAAAATAGTTGCTTCACGTTTTAAACAAACAGATTAAACATAAATACAGAGTTTATAATTTTGTACCTAGTACATTTATATAAGCTACACATAGCGCGTGTGCTGTAACGCCCAAAACTATACATTTATTGACCTCTATTTGAAAAAATATTTTGTAGATAGATAATATAGTATTTTGTACTGAACATAATATTTAAGAACAAAACAAATGTTAGCTCTAGTGCTTATAGAGATAAAAACTGACTAACATTATTAATAAGTAAAGTATTTAAAAAATACATTTTTTTAAAATTTAATTTGTCTCACAAGATAAAGGTAATCCAATTTTTTGTTATTACATTGCATCTCTGACGTGGAAATTGTTTCGTCTTGGAAAGTTTTAAGTCTGTATCTGCGAGCAGTAAACAAAGTCATCCTGATGTCAAAAGAAATAAATAGTACTGGGTAATTTGGTTTCAAATACATTATAAATATTTCTTCTAGAAAGACAAAAATTTAATTAATTTAGTTTTAAAATGAGATTAAATAAAGTATTGCAAAAACATTTTTTAGATAAAAAATGAACCTTATCGATTTGAGTAGCATAAAATATTCTATATATTTTTCAAACATATTTTTTAGTAAACATTAAAAAAAGTTATAAACCTTAATCTAATAACTACTTCAACGAAAAATGAAATAACTTTTTCTTAGCTTGACATTCTTAAAAAAACTTCCTAACATAATTTTAGGTAACAATATCAACTCCTTAGTCTTACAAAAATAAAAATAAATGATAAATTAAATGTTCAAGAACATAGAATTATTTTTAAGAAAATTATCACAAGACCTAAATAAAAAAACTCCATAGCCTCAGCACGCAATCAAACCATAACAACCATGTGGCAGACGTCTGTTGGCGAAGTTAGTGATTAGTTCTGCAGATAGATGGTGTAGTGTTAATGGTATCATCAGAATTACTCTCAGTTTTCTATAGCAGAGCTGCTACATTTTTTTATTCAAATAGCTCCTATCTTGTCCTCAAGAGGTTGAGTAGACTGTTATATATCCACTTCGTGACAGAAAATCTGAAAGTTCTGGGGTTCGAACCTGGGAGCTCTGTATCTATAGCCATGAGTTCTGACCACTAGACCACAGAGGTTATATATATATATATATTTATTAAAACAGTTTCTAATCAACTGTTAGGGGTTTTAGCTTATGTAATAAAGACCCTTATGTTCTAGGTAGGTGTAAGTTTGAATTTAGAGGAAGTGTACCTGCATCAGCTTGGAGGGAGATCGAGAAAATATTAATGAAAAGACTCCTCAGTATATGCAAACGGGATTTAAACCTAGAGTTCTACGTCATCGACTGACCAATCTATTGTGACTCTATTATGCATTAGTACGAAGCGGGTTTATGATAAAAAAAAACATGTTTGTTAATTCTAGTTCATTTGGAGTAAAAATAATTATATAAATCCTATTATATTTTAATTCTAAAATGTGTATTTTCACATTAAGATTATGAGAGAGTAAATATATTCTTGAATTTTTTGGCCAAAATTCCAAGGAAATTTCACAAATATCTTCCAACTACCAGGAACTTGAAAGCCAAAAAAATCAGAAACACAAATTGTCACCTAGTGCATTCTTTCTAAAGTTCTTCAATAAAATTAGCGAAATTACTCCAAATTTTCTAGCAACACAAATTCAAAACTACATTTTATGAAAGATATGAATTATTTAAATATTTGAATCAAATATTGATCGGATTGAACTCCATTTTGATCTCAAACATAGTAGGATACAGTTTTACGTTAATCTGTACAAAAGACACAGATCTTTTTGTAACAGCCTCAGCTCGTATCACAATACAATACTATTTACATTTTACTACTGGTATCTCATCCGTTTGATTGTCTTAAGCAATTCTCTAAATATGAATTTTAAAAACTCTTTTCAGCAAGATATTTGGATGATTTTTAAGTAAAAAAAGATTCTCTTTAACTTTTTTTTGTATGATCAAGAATTTAAAATATGTAATTTATTCTTATTTTAGTGAGCTTATTTCTTTAACGATTGTGTTACAAAAATATCATTTTTTTAATCAAATTCTAGATTATTTTCTTAAAATTTTGATTATTTCGAGTTTTATTTCAGGGGTCTATATATATATATATATATATATTCCCACAACATTCCTTCAACATTTTAAAAATTTTATCTGTCCATTCAATCGATCCATTCTTCTCATTACATCCCACTTTAAAATAATTTTGAATTTTTAAAAAAACATTTATGTATATATATATATGAATATTTGTATAAATCATAGTTCCATATAGTAAAATAAATGCTTGTGCCATTTTGGCTTTGACGAAGTATTTTCTAACTCTAAAACGAGTAGATTTAATTATTTAATCGAAAACAACATTTCCCTTCGAATCAAAATAACGATCTCATTAAAGCGAAAAACCGGAACTAGAGTCTGTGATGAGGGTTCTAGGCTGAAAGAACTCCCGGCTAAGGTCTCATTGAAATATCATTTTATGGCCAAATCTCGTCGATTAACGTTACTGTGATGTACCTTTGAACAATGGTTGGTGGTTTTAGTGCAGTTTCCAGGTAGTTAGGGAGTATTCCGATATCCTGAACAAATGTTCTTATCTACCTTAGTGGCTTGGTCATCCATAGCGAGGACTGGAAACCTTCTTTCAAAATGTATGCTAAAGGAGCATAAGGGCTGGGTTGCTCGTATGGCCTGGACAACTTTGAAAAATGAAAAGGACAATATTCCTCACATCTGTATGCTACCTACAAGTGAAACATAGAGTGTACTTTAAATAAGATACTCATTTTTGAAAACTGTACTACATTCACAATGTTAATTAAATCGCTCGTTTGATTAGTTTTAAAAACCTACTTTTTAAGTTTGAAGCTTTGTCTATAAATATTTTCCTTGGATCAAGATTAACTCTAGTTTTTAATTTTAGTCTTGTTTGAAGCAGAAATATTTATAAGTGTCCGATATGGATACTTTATTTTGACGTTATTTATGAAGCTCAAGAAAATATTATTATGCTACATGTTAATTGATAGAATTATTTTATTATGCAGACGTAGGTAGAAGTTAATTAGAGTAATTACTTAATATTTCCCATGTACTGAGTCAAAATATGCTAAGGTACTAACGAATAGTATTAGGAATAAGTGTGAATTATTTTGTGCCATTCTTTTATAAATTCCATATCCAGCCATAGGTTCAGGAAGGATGATAAACTAATGATTACAAAAAATATATATTTAATTATATGTATATGTATAACCAGCCATCTACCTATATATATATATGTATGTATATATATATACATCTATTTATTTAGTTATATATATATATACATCCATTACCATCCATTCATATAGCTATCTATCTATCTATTAAATATAAATCTTGGTCGATTAGTAAAATGACAAAATTTACGTTTTTCTTACAGCAATTATTACATATTTTTTAAAAACAATGGAAAACTTTTTAACTCATTTTTTATGTATAGAGTGAATTTGATTTTTTTAAATAATTAAATCTAATGAATGTGTTTTATTTAACAAGTTAAAACACAAACGTGGCTGCATATGTCCCCGAAACTCACCCTACTCCACACGTGTGAGATTCTTCCCTCGATATGTCGGCAAACAATTGATATGTGGGATTGTTACACCAAGAAATCCAATTTCCGGGCGTGGTTCAAACCCAACCCCCACCTCCTCCCAGTACCAATTTCTTCTTCGAGAGGTTTTTTTTCCTTTATTTTTTATTTTTTGAATGTTTTTGTGATATTTTTCTCTCTTTTCGTTTCGTCCTCTCTTCCTTGTTATTTCCTCCGAGCTGAAGGATTCAGGATGTGTGTGGCTCGCGGGGTGTCATTCTTTGGAGAGGATAGTTTTTTCTTCTTCCTATATTAGCAGAATGGCTCAAGGACACACACTATTATTTTATTTTTACAAAAAAAAAAACTCTTGGAAACGGTGTGAAAGTGTTGTGGTTGACTTTAAAACTTTTAATTTTTTTTCAATAGGTTTTTAATTATCAATCCATCAATGCTTCTTTTTAAATACTTACTTTAAAATAAACACTATTCTTATTCAATAAGAACGTTTTAATCAAAATTATATTTAACTAAAAATAAATTTCAATAAACTGCCATTTTATTACACTTATATTTGGGATATAAATTAAAAGGGTAAACAAAATGTGCGTATTTTATTGTAATCCCTCACTAACTACACCCTTTGTTGAGCTTTGGGTGGGCCAACATAGTCCAATATGTTTTGTGTCTCTAATTACTGAGGTTGAGCGGACTTAACACCTAGTGGGGCTCGATTCCAGTCAGACAATTTCAAAGTCACAGCTCAAGTCATGACAGAAGAAAACCAGCAATCTTATTTACAAAGCTTCCCTCGAAAAGTGACGTGTTAATAATCTACTGAATTCAATTCCTCCGCACAAAGCTGGGGGATCTCAAATAAAGTTCAATATTTGAATTTCTAGAATTTTTCATCCCTCAAATCATGTGGCACTTCTTCTCTCGTACACATCCGTAATAATTCATGTTTTTATCGAACAAATAAAGTCTTAGGAGAAAGGTATTTTATTTTTAAATCTTCATGCATAATGGAGATACTCACAAAACACAAAGTTACACATTTAAATTAGTGTACAGTCCCCTCCAATGTGAACGTGAACCATGAATTACTACCCATCTGGTACATACACATATTTACACTCATGGGATAAGGATAAATACGGTAGAGTCTAGAGGAAATGAGCACACATTTGCGTGGAGGGAGAGAGGCAGACAAGTTTATAAAAATATATCTCGGTACACCCAGCTGGGGGTTGAGCTCTGACCTCCTCGAATCTGGCCAACCAGATTATACATTGACGTCCGCGTGATCATTAGTGTGAACGAACGTGAATAGAGAGGATATCAGATCTACGAGACTGGTAACCAGGAACCCTGTGGTCATGTATCATATTAAGGTGATCTTCTCTCCTTGTGGACAGAAGCTGTAGTAACGATAATAACATGGAGGTAGTTCTATTATTCATAGAACTGACATAGAATTCATTAAAATATCAATACCGTAATATATTATTTCTTTATGGGAATATGAACTAGAAACGTAGCCCCTCCCCCGCCAGTATATTGAAAACTGACAGTGGCAACATGTTTTTCTCAGTTCACGGGTCTCGAAACTCCCCCCCACCCTCCAACTGTTGTTTGTTTCGAGGTCTCGCCAGTTCTAGATGTGAGTGGAGAGAGGGGCTGTCATCTCATTGTTCCTGAGGGAGGCAGTCGGTCCTTGCATGTAGGCTTCCCGCACGACATAGTGTGCACAGATCTAACTGGAGCACAAGGGTGGGGGGTGTTTGGAGAGGGATAGTAGGGTGGGATTGAGAATGGGTGTGGTGGGGTGTTTGGTGAGGGATAGTAGGGTGGGATTGAGAATGGGTGTGGTGGGGTGTTTGGTGAGGGATCGTAAGGTGAGATTGAGAATGGGTGTGGTGGGGTGTTTGGTGGAGGGATAGTAGGGTGGGATTGAGAATTTGTGTGGGGGTGTTTGGTGAGGGATAGTAGGGTGGGATTGAGAATGGGTGTGGTGGGGTGTTTGGTGGAGGGATAGTAGGGTGGGATTGAGAATAGTTGTGGGGGGTGTTTGGAGAGGGATAGTAGGGTGGGATTGAGAATGGGTGTGGGGGAGCGGGGGGGGGGGGGGGGGAGAAAGAAACAATGACAAGATAACTAAATATTTCGAAAGACAATGCTTCTATTATTTAGTGTTTTTGATGTATGGGTGTGCAAGCCTCATTTAATAGTTTTGTCTATTCACCTGATAACAATGATAAGGTAGATACGAGTAAGGTATACATGCGATGAAATGTAACCACATTAGAGTGAAATTGAGAGATCATAAAGGAATAATTATTCTGAGTACAGAAGACCGGGATTTGACTCACAATCTTCCCGTCATCGACAATCCATTCTTCTGTTAGAGTGATGCCTTAGACATCAAGACCACCGATGCGGGTAATACAAGGCACATAGAAGATTTAATCTAAGGGATATGATGAGGAGGAGCCATCATTGACGGGCGTGGGGAGAAAGGCGTCACTTTTTTTCCAGTGGCAAGGAGATCAAGGTTCGAATCCCGACTGGATTGACTTATTGTGTGTGTTCTTATAAAATATATGTCACTTTTCCTCCACGTGAATGTGGGTACATTTACTATTTCGTATACCCTACTCATTCCACCTCTATTTATATAATTAAATCCGTATGAGACAGCACGTCACTCTCTCAACAGCCTGGATCACCGATGATAGGTAGGTATGGGTTCAAATCTCAGTCAGATGTTCTGATAATTTTCTTAAAGGGTTTTTTATTCTCTCTCCACGAAGTACCCTTGGGGTATAGGGATTTTTGGTGACCTGGTGGTCTATGGGTAAGGTGTCGGACTTCTGTGCTGGGGGTTCGGGGTTCAATCCTCGGTCCCGGCACAGATCTATCTGAGTGCCAAACCCTTCTTTCACCTCTGACAAGACGTGTATTAATCACAACTTGTGAATGTGTGGAGTGCAAGGACTCCACCGTGGTTCGGATCCCATGTTAAACTGTAGGTCCTCCATTTCATCTCACAATCGCCCTACCATTACCGAAAAGGTAGTAAGACGCGGTGTTAATAATAATATAGGGATTTTTTTCACCACACATTACCACCAGTCCTAGTTATAAGCATATGTAATAAATTACGCTAGTGTGTTAATGATGAGCAAGGTTGAATTCAGGAGAAGTGTACCAACGTTTGCGCGAAGGGGAGAGTGTAAAACCCCTGAGACGCGAAATGAAAAATAATTATTATTTCTACCCGCTTTGGTGGCCACGTAGTCTCTATTAGACTATACTGCTGGTGGCGGGTGGATCTAAGTTCGAATCTCGGTCATGTTGGTTGAGGGTGCTTTTCCCTAATGCGATTTCCCCTTTACCTCCACGCAAATGCGGGTACATTTCTGTAATTTAGCCTTCTTTATCCCTAAAACCATTAGCGTAACTAGTACATCAGCGTATAAATGGAACGGGTAGTAAGATGCAGTGCTAAAAAAAAATTAAAATATTGTTACTTTTTTGAGATATAAACGGATTTTATATCATCCAAAATTTTCAAAATAATTCGTGACGCGTTTGAACCTTTCAAATCTTGATATTCTTGTTTTCAAAGAAATTGCCGACTATCGAATTGTGTGTGGAGACAAGGGTGGTGCCCGGAAACACCCGAACTTACCCGAGCGGTGGCGAGTTGGTCGGAGGGTGGAAGGAGGGGGAGTTAGAACGCAACCCCCGCCTGTATTGAGACTCAGTTGGGACACCACCTACGACCCGTAGAGTCGATATCTGACGTCATCGTTGGATGGTCCCATTTGACGCGACCATTCTCATTTCACGCGTAACTTATATCTATAATAAATATTATTATTATAATCGTTATATTTTTGCGAACGTAATATTAAAAATTTTGTTTTGACGTGATCCGTTTTTAAATATTTTGTATTTGCGATTGTTTTCATTTAAAAAGAAAATCTTCGTGATCGTTTTTATTCCTAGCGCTATGGACTGACCTAAATGCAGGGTGTGGGACTAGCTATTTTAGAGGTATAAATTTCTATCTGTTCTAAAATACATCCCTAATATTTAAAAAAACATATATATAAAACAAAGTGTGATCTTTGTAAAGAATTTTTTTTTTTTTGTAAATAAAAGTTAAAACATGATTTTATCCACAGCTAAAACATAACCAAATTTATAGTTTTTTAGTAAACCTAATTTAATTTTCATAGCTACATAAAACGTTTTACAATTATTTAATATAAATCATTAAATGTACTATATCATTTTAATTTAAGATAAAATTAATGTTAGTAGTCAACTTCAACTAATGTTTAGTTTAAGATGTACTTAAATTAATCCTAGATTGTTTTAAAACTAAATTAAATGAAATACTTAAAAAGCTACGTTTAATGATATACTTTATACCTATCCTAGTTAAATCATTTGTTTGGTAACTTAAAGGGCCAAGCAATTTATTTGCACACATGCATCTAATACACTCGGAAATAAATATATTTCATTTGTTTCTTAAAGTGGACAGGCACTTATTTTTAGAAATAAAAATTCTACGCACGATTTTTTTGGAACATAAATACTTTATCTAACTCGGGCTGAGGATTTCATTAAAATTCCTCAGTGTATAGGGTTTGCGCGGTAGAAGAAAATGAGAAACTAAAAAACAAAAAAAAAAACGGCAGTTTCTATTCATGTTTTATTTATTTATTTTTTATTTTGGGATAGCACTTTTTTTATATTTGCTATTACATTTTCAGTGATACAATGGTATGTGTTCATTATGCAAGTAGCAGAATGCAAACATTTTGTTCGAATGTTGGTTCAAGAATGTTGGGAATGTTAGTTTCTAAAAGGCTACAAAAACCGTAAACAGATATTTAAAAGGCCGTTGAATATTTTATCTAGCCCTACATACTATATTAATATTTATATACTATAAAATATCGTATGTACATTAATTTCAGAATTGTTATCTGAGAAATAATTTAAATGTTATATGTTTTATGCATAGATGACAGTTTTAGATTTATACGTAGACTTTACTAGTTAAATATAATTTTTTTAAATATTCAATATAAAATAATGTATAATTGACTTATTACAACATCCTCCACACAATTTTTACCCAGTTTTATTCGAAAAGTATTTACTTGAAGAGATTGTGCTCACGACATATTATTTATTGTGAAATTTATGGACTGCTATTAGTCACGATATAAAATTTTAAACGAAACATTCCATCGTTTGTTCTGTCACTGATGAGAACTCACATTGAAAGACTTGTGTAAATTATCACGACTCTCACAGAGAATGTGATGTCTTCCATCTATTCAGGATGTCTTCAACAAATTCAAGGCACGTAGAGAAAAGGTAAGGAAAGCTCTTTTTATATTTTTTCTAAAATATATAAATAATGACCTCCCTTTTTTTTTGGCATGAATAATTTATGCTCGTTCTTTTTAAAGTGCTCTTTGTCTTGTTTCTTGAATAAATGCCTTTAGATAGAGAACGAGTTTAAAAGCTTAACTCAATATTTTTTTTTATAAAGTGGGAGGATTGAGGAAAAGATTCAATTGAAATAAAAAATGCACTGAATTAATAAGAAAAAAAAAATTTATTATGCATTATTTTAGGAGCCGAATTAATATATAAAATAATGGTCCTACGGAAATGTATAGATGTACTTGATTTTTCTTTTAAAAAATACTAGTTTTCAAAATTGTTAGCAGTAGGCCTATTTTATTTTCTAACATCTATTAAAATTTACGAATAACTAAATAACTAAACAAATTTAGTATTTATAAATTATTTAGATAACATTTGATTTATATTTTTAATATTACCATATGCCATCAATACCCGAACAAACCAATCTTTTAAATCACAATTTACATTTACACAAGTAGACAACCATTTGATAGTTTTTAAGAAATATTATTAAATCTATTCAATTGAAATAAATTTAAATCTAACAATGTTTCAATTACTTTTCAGATGGTTAAATATATTGGTTTTTAGGAATATAGAACAGAATTACATTTATTATACTTCAAGATATGAACCATGACAAAAGAGTGATCTAATTTTCTCATAATAGGAAGTTATATCGTAAAGTATAGTTTATTCACTCATTTAAAAAAATATAAGACGCTAATGACAGACATATTCTCATCTATTACAACCCCAAATATGAATAGTCTAGTGTCTATAAACAAATTATACCATTTACATTTACATTTACATTTTTAGCACCGCGTCTTACTACCCGTTCGGGTTATACGCTTAAGTACTAATTACACTAATGGATTAGGAATTGGGAAGGTTGAATTTAGAGGAAGTGAACCCGCATTTGCGTGGAGGGAGAGTGGAAAACCATTTAGGAAAAACCACCCCCAGTTCACCCGACCGAGATTCGAACCTCGATCTCCCCGTCCTCAGTGGTCTGACTAAACACGACTGGTGCGTTAGCCAACTACGCCACCGAGGCGGGTAATTATACCATGTAAGCGTTTAGGAATACAGGAGTAACTATTTGGAAACGATAATATTAGCTTTTTTTTTGGTAAAAATTTAATAAATTAGTAAATATATTATCAACTAAGTTAATCAATTTAGGAAAAGATTGTGACATAAATGTTAAACTATTGTGTTTTAAGAGTTAAATTGGGCTCTATTATGTTAAGTTAGTTTGTAAGACCATATCCCTGTGTATGTGTTCGTGTTAGGACTCAGATACTACAATTATTAATGGTGATAGTGTTGCTGTCTTAGGTTAAGTTAGTTTGTAGATCCATATTCCGGTGACCCACCTTGGTGGCGTAGTTAGCTAACGCGCTAGACGTGTTGAGTTAGACTGCCGAGGACGGGGAGATCAAGGTTCGAATCTCGCTTGGGTGGTATAGGGGCGGTTTTTTTCTAAATGGTTTTCCCTCCACGAAAATGTGGGTTCACTTCCTCTAAATTAAACCTACCTAATTCCTAACACAATAGCGTAATTAGTACTTAAGCGTATAAGCCAAACGGGTAGTAAGACGCGGTTCTAAGTAAATAAAAATATATTTCTGTGTATGTGCTCGTGTTGTCACCCAGATATTACAATTCGTGGTGCTAGGGTTGGGTGTTTAGTAGTGTTGTCCTAGGTTAAGTTAGCCTGAATGGAAATATCAAACTAAGCTACACGAACATAACTATTTGCTAGTGTTTCTTTCTCCCTGTGGTGACTTTTGTGTCAGACTGTACCTGAGAGAGATCGGGGCAAGGGGGGGAGAGAGGTAGTAATTAACGGGACAGAGCGACCAGAAGGTCTCAAGTGCAGTCCTCCCCCCCACTGTACACCACAATTCCCCCCGGGGACTACGCCCTAAGCAGAGGAAGATAATCTTGTTCCCCAGCCGAGAGGCCATCGCTTCATGGACTGCAGATACCTTTTAAACATATATTAGACTTGAATACAATTCACACATACATGATTTCTTAACATGACCAGAAAAGGGCCATTTATCTTGCATCTGAGCAGAAAAAAATATTCTTTTATCCAAGTCTAAAAAAAATAATTAAAAATGAGTTTGACGTTTACTAACTATTAATTTAAAAAAATACTTTCAAAACAACATGATATTTTAACACCTAAAGGAAAGGATGTGGAATAGAGGCATTAGCGTGGAGAGAGAATGGTAAAACCGAAATGGTAAATCAGCCGCGGAAACCCCGAGCTGAGAGTCAACAACACTTAACCTCCCAGGCTATAGATGATCCAAGATATTGTGCAACTGACTCCTTAGATGGCGTGAGCACCTGTATGAGTCTACAATGTTGTAGTAAAATAAATCACCTTGGTAAAAACCTGGCGACATTTGAACCCATACCTCCCGGCCAACAGCAAATCGGACAAGACGAGACTAATACCTTATATTGCATGACCCACATGTTTGTATTAGATAATAATATATGTAATATTTAGATATGTGTACAAACATTTCCAGTCAGTAATTATTAGCTATTATTTACGGTTTCTCAAATGTCAAAGGGAAATAATTTAGCCTGATTTTCGAGCTTGTGGCGCGGTTATTGGGTTTGTAAAACGGATCGAATAAGAAGTAATCCAATGTTTGCGTGGACGGACGTGAGACCGCTCTATCAGCCTTGTCCGGGACGAAAAAACAGACTGATAGCGTGACCCACGTGGTTTTTATCTTTCAATTATTCATGAAGCAAATAGTTTCATGAGAGGCACGATTTGATCCGGGAATAAACGATTTGAACGCTTTATACTGACCCAATTATTGCCTGGTAGAATATACAAGGTGGACAGCAAAAAACAAACAAAGCACATTTATAAGTTTTATTTAAATTTAAAAAATATTTTTTAGAACCAACTTCGGTGGCCGCGTGGTCTAAGGCGCTACTCTCGCAGTAGACTAAGCTACCCCTGTCTGGGGAGATCAATGTTTTAATCTTGGTTGGGTGTAGTGAGGGTAGTTTTTCTAAAATTGTTTTCCACTCTTGGATAACAGAAATTAGAATAAACCAAAAAATAAAAGCTAGGAAATATTTAGAACAAGAAGAAGTAAGAAAATTTCAAGATCTTGTTATTAACTACAAAATTGGTGTCAGTAAGGCGTGTGCATCTAAATGGAACATTTTATTTGATGACACTGCTTGCGACTTCTATATTCTTTTTTTTTTTTGTGATACACCAGTAACATCCGTTGGTGCGAAGATTTTAAATGATACGACTTTGCTCGTATATGCCGAAGAGAATCTACCAAAAACAGAGCCAATACAAACAGCTGTTACTAAATTACGTCAGTGGTCTCAGCTAGAAGACATATTAATAAAATATTGTAATTTTGATCCAGAAAAACAAGAATTAAATCCTGTTCAAAAGTATAAGGAACTATCTCAGAATGTCAAAGGAGATTTGTCCCAAATCAAGAAATTTATTCAATTGAACACAGAAGAGCTTTTTCCAGATGGAGCACAAGTTCAATTTTTAGCAGAAGAGTTTGCCTTGGATTGTTTTAGGAGAAGATATTCATCATAATTGTTTTTGACATGACCTTTCATGATCTATAATCAGTCTGCATTATGCTATCAAGCCATTCGGAGTAGCAACTGTTTGTTCTTACCTCATCCTAAACATATATATTTGCAAACTTGCATCCATACTTCACGTTTCTGTTAATAATAGCAGTTCAAAACATGTTTTTTAGTTCCTTTTCGAATAATTTTACAGAACGAGAAAAATTTGCTATCTTACAGTTGGATGAAACTTATGTAATACAATCGTTTACTTACAGGGCAAGCTCAAAACAAAAATATCGCAGCCAAAACAATACAGGCTTTCATGATCAGCTCAGCGTGTGGAAGATTTCAACAATTAGCGGCTCTCATTTCAGTACAATATTTAAAAGTAGAAGAGCTGAAAGAGTAGAAAGCTGTTACACTAATAAAAGAGTGCAGGTTTGTTGTCATAGCCATGATTTCTGACAACAACAGAATCAATAGAACAATGTTCCATATCATTTCAGGTGGTAGAATGAAAGTAAGTATACCTAATACGAGTTTTGAAAAGTTCAATATATATTTATATACGGAAGCACTGGTTGCTGTAATTAAATTCCTAATTACGTTAAAAGATGTTAATTATTGTTCACCAGGGAAGTTTCAAACTGATTACTTGGAAAAACGGTTCATTATGTACAGAAAACTTTGTGGAGGCAATTATAGTGTTTCTGTAAACCAGATACTCGAAGCTGAAAAAAAAAAAAAGATTTGAGTTCAAAATTTACTAGGTCTTATATCTGCCAAGTGTGGACAAATAAAAACAAAATTTGAAAGAAAAAAAAACGTGAACTTCAGAACTGTGATCAAGACAGTTCAGAGAATGTGAGCTCTGAAATCATTGAACGTTCATTTAATGATCTTACAACAATGCTAATACAACATATGAACATTGATATCACTGAAATGTATCCGGTCGTATATGTTTCTGGATATGCTTCTCACAAAGCAGCAAAAAATATTTAACTGTGAATCATGTGTTGAAACTATAATAAACAAATCAGAAAGTGATGGTGATGCGTTCAAACAAATAAACAGAAGTGGTGTGACAACTCCATCAGATGTAGTGTTCAAAACCTGTACTATTATGAACAAGGTTTTGCAAGCTTTGCTTTGTGATAAGAACGAGCAAATATTTTTTATAATCAAATCGGCAAAAACTTGCACACATAAATTTAACTAAAAAGGTTATGTGTATGAATATATATGAGATTAATTAAATTTTTGTTTGTGGAACTACTGTACAAGTACCCTTTTGCCGACATTTGCCAATATTTTGCTCAACAATCAGACTAAACATAAAAATGACGTCATTTCAGCATTAAAATCCACAAACAAAAGGCGAAAGTTGCAACTCTTCAGTGACTTCTCGTGTTTTTTTTTGTAAAGTCACACAGTCAGTATCAAGTTGGTTGGACCATTATGTGTTGTAATTTTTATGAAACAAACATTACAATATTTGTGTTTAATTAAGTTGATCATGTGAAAATACTGTAAATGATTGTAAAATAAAAATGTTTCTAAAAGGATAGATTACACGAGCAAGTTTTATGAATTAAATTAAAGTGCGTACATGACAGTAATCTTTGTAATGTGTACACAAACATAAGACTTAATAATCAAGATACATTATTTGTAAAAAAAAAAATTACAGACAATGTTTGTACTAGACACCAAATACCAATCGCTTTATTATATCAGTAAAGGCAGTGCGCTCTCTACCTGCCAATGGTAGGACCACTATTTGGAGTTCTTGCGATGTTGCCAAGTCAATGCACCGGCCTGTAACTGTAGACGGCCGTGGTCAAATGGACGGTGAGGGGAAAGTGGTATTTTAATAAAGTAAACTCTTGTCAAGAATTGGCTGCCCTGCAGGGATGTTATGACCATTTGACACAAAGTTATTTGCTGTCCCTAATTAGCTTCACTCTCGAGGAAAGGATGGCGCTTGAGTTACTATGACCACCACACTCTGTATCGTCCGCTAGTTCTAGCCTTGACTTTGCATCTAGCGTCAATGCATAGAATAAAAACAGTTCCCGCCAACTGTTAGCAACGTTTTTCCAAAGAAGACTTCCTTTAAAGAGGTTAGCTGCTATAAATTTTGTGAATATTGTTCAAAGTACCAACAATCTCTCTTTGGATTTTATGTTGAAATATCTCATATAATTTTTTCTTGGACTTTAAGTTGATATTTTTCTTTAGTAATCAAGTTAGACAAAAAAAGTGTTAATACTGTTCAATAAAATATTAGATTCATAGATAATAGCAGTTACTCCCGTGGTTTAAGTCATCAATCTTGATATAGATGTCAAAATTTTAACAAATAGTACATAGCTTATGTTTTTTGGCTTAACTCTAAAGAATATCATTGCCAAAGTTATTTTAAAATTGGGTAACGTATTTGGCAGTAATCGGGGAATAAAAAATAGATTTAAAGACCAAAAGCTAAATGGTCGAATCAAAACAAGACCTCACTAGTCTGGTCCAATAAAATCTTATATTTATATAAAATTAGATATACATTAATTAAAACAAATGATATCAAAACATTCTTTTTTCTCAAAAACTTCTATTAATAAATATTTTCAATCAAATATCAGCTATTGACTAATAATTTTGACAATAATTAATATATCTAAAAGCAATTGGAGCACTGTTCATATGCTGGCATGTAATCCTTTTGTTTATGTCTGCACCGTGCCTTACTCTCCACTCGGGCTGTCTGTATATTTATATCAATGGGATAAGGTTGAGAAAGCTTATAATAAAGTAAATGTACCCGTATTTGCACGGAGGTAGTTTAGAAAACTATATAATAAAAATACATCCTCAGTACACCCAGCCTTGACTCGAACACTGGACTTCCAGTCATCAGAAATTAAGTCTATGTCACATTATTTGGAGAAATTCCTTGTACATTCCTTTGAATCTTTTCGTGAAGCATACGGCTGCCACATACCTTCTTCATTCAAGTCTCTTTGACACTTGTGAGCTCGTCCCATGATATTCCATATTTTCGGCCTTCTTCATCGATTCTCTTCCACTAAATTCATCCTTAGCCTCCTCTGTCATCAGAATCCTTTTGGTTTCCAATCCAGAGCTTCTCTTGAGACGTCATCCTGGTCCTTAAGGAGAGGGTGGCCAAACCAACCTCACCTGCAACTTTCCCATCTCCAATTGTCTGTGCTTCTGGTTGGTTTTGTTCCACATCTCTTCATTTGACCCTACACCTGTCCACCATAGACCCTCAATATGTTCCTGAGACATCTGATCTCCAGTTGTCTGTACTTCTGGTTGGTTTTGTTCCACATCTCTTCATTTGACCCTACATCTGTCCACTATAGACCCTCAATATGTTCCTGAGACATCTGTTGACGAACGTCTACATTCTTTGGGTTGGCTTTACGTCTCGCTTATGTAGATATATTTTTCTTTGAAAAATCTGTAGTTTAATATTTATTCTTAATTCTATTGGCTTCAGATTGGTCTCAAGAGGTGTCTTAATATATAATATTTAAATAAATATGTATCATGGTGCCCTATTATTAAGAGATGAATATTATTTAAACTTGAAAACGGAGCGAATTGTCAACTAAATGAACGCAAACAAACCAGCACATGTGAACACGTGAGTCAGGACGTCAATTTCAACTAGTATTCCTTGCCAATAGCAGCAAAGCTTGGGTTTGATTCCCTTCTCTGTGAACTGAGAGTGTTTTTTAACTGAATGGTTGTCCATTTTTCCTTCAAATATATGCATTTACATTTCTTTGAATTTCTAACTAACTCATCCGTATACCATTAACGTAATTAAATTAAAATATCTCAATGTAATAAATAAAATATATGTACTTAAAAAATATAGTGAGATACATTTTGAGCCATTAGTTTGTTTAGTCTTGAAAATATTTACTAAGTAAAGAAGGACTAAAAACATTTTATTTCTTAATAAAATATTCTCTATTTGTTTAATTAAAGTGTTTATCCGCTGAAAGAGTTAGGACTACAATCTCCCTGTATTCCATTAATTAGGTCTCCAGAGCCAGTCGTGCTAAGAAATAATCTGCCACCACTGGTTGTAATATAATTTATTTGATTTCACGTGCCCTTAAAACTGCCTATTTATCAAACTTACTGCGTTAATAAAGCGATTAATATTTTCCTTGCACGAGGCCAGATTTTGTTAAACTGTTTTAGTATTTTTTTTTATTTTTCTGCCATCTCATGAAAATAAATAATTTGTATGTGCTGCAGAGCTGTTGAAAAGTGAGCTTAGGATCAGAGTGGCATAAGGACCAGTTCAAGGGTTAGCACCTCGCGTGTAGTCTAGTCTCAGGGGGCAGTGCAACCGGCAATACAATTCTCATAGGAAAGAACCTAGAGGAAAAACAAGCTTTTATTTGGCGGCCATAAATGTTAATAGTTTTTTTATCTGTTTTATTTTTATGAATAGTTAATATTAATAAAAAATTAAAGCCGAATATCAATTGACTTGACGAATGAATACATGATTTTGTGTCTTGTAACTTTTCTAGCTGTCGAATTAAAATTGGGCTGGAACATAATTCTTTTTTGGGGGGGGGGGGGGGGGTCATAAACATCTCCTCTGATTTATACAAACGTTATACAACAATGACTACACAAAAAAAAATCCAAAGACAAATATTTTACATGTGTGTGGATTTAAAAAACTTCTTAACCTAGAACAACGACGACGTTTACCATGAAACTTCATACTATATTGCTATAAATGTTATAATTGGTTGACATGGTGAGCCCAACTAAGGGTCCTGTCTGGTTGCGATCAAGTTCCCGTCTTTCGTAATAAACCTCTTCCCGTCCTTGGGAAACTTATACAGCCAGATAAACTTCAACTTGAAAGAGAGAGTACTATTATTATTTATTAATTAATACAATACAATACCATGCAATACAAATTACAGACTTTCACTATATCTAGTTTTATATCCATCGCTTTGAGTTTAGGTTCTCTATTAATTTCAACAGTTCTAACATCAAATACAACCCACACAGGAGGACACGCGGACTGAACGTCAAGATATTATAGTCTGGTTTGATCAAACAGGAGGTTGGGTTTCAAACCTCATCTCAGTTTATTACGCTCATTTTTACTTTATAGCTATCTATCAGGTTGACAAATTAGTATGATCATAAAAAAAAAACTCAAGATTTTGATTAATTTTGACCTTTCATGACACCCCCGAATCCGAAAAAGTTGTTTTTGAATTCCCGTCTGTCTGTCTATACCTTGGACTTGAACCTAAATTATTTTACCGATCGGGCTAAAAGTTGGTATCTAGGGTTTTCATAGGTTTTTGCCGAGGGATTTTTAGAATTGGTTATCTAACCCTAAAATTAAGGGTAGTTTAGTGAAGGGGAAAAAGAAAAAAATCTATTTTCTTCAAATCGGCTCTAACGATTTTAATTATATTTAATTTTTAAGCATTGATCAATTAAATGAACAAAATGGCTACTCTCATTTTTTCGGCAAAATGACTTTAAGGGTTCTGGTCCGATGAGTAAATTCTTATTTCTTATTACATCTCCGAAACTATTTATCATTGCAAATAATTAGGTCTATTTATGATACAAATATTTTAATTGAAGCATATTTTTATATAATCAATAATTCTCAAGCTTAACGCAAATATATATATTTTTAACTTTTTAAACACTTCAGTTCAAGTATTGCGACCGTAAAAAAATCCAACTCGAGATGGGGATGGATGTCGACGTTTCATGACCCCTCGAAACTTAAAAAGGTGGTTTTTGTAATACCGTTTGTCTGTGTGTCTGTTTAACCCTGAAATTAAGAGCAGGCTAGTAAAGGGCAACAAGAGAAAAAAACATTTTCTTAAAATCGGCTCTAACGATTTTGAATAAAATTCGTATCTAGGCTTTGATTAAGATTTTAAACAAAATGTTTATTTTCTTAGTCCTAGGAAAATGAATTTTAGGGTATTTTACAGAAGCTGACATTTCCGTATCCTCACAACTATTTAGGATACTAGATAATTTACCATTGCAAAATTGTAGTACTATTAAGAATATAATATTATTTGAAATATATTTTTATAAAACCAATAGTTTTGGAGATATTGGCAAATATACTAATACAATTTTGTGAGCTTTATTTGTACAGATATACTACTTAAGTTTTAACGCAATAACTCTCTAATTCAATGAGTAAGTAGATAAGTAAATCTCTCAAAATTTTATATTCCTTTTTCTTTAACCTCTTATGGGAAATATCTGTACAACAATGATCTATCTCTATCATTTTAGACTCAATAGTCATTATTTACCTTCTTTTTGGTCTAAATTTGTAAATGAGGATTTAATAAAAATTAGATAATCATAAGATATGCAATCCCTAATAAAATGTCAAAATTTTAACAGGAAGTTTAAATTTTAATACGATGTATTGACCCTTGACCCAATATCGATCTTTGTTTTTATTTTTTTGGTTCAAATATACTAGTGACCACATTAATTCATTAAAAAGAAAATCTTAAAATTTTAATTTGGGAGTCATAAAATGTTTAACGTAGGTATAACGCAATTTTTTCTCGGGTTTGCTAGTGTATATTATTTCGTTTCACATATACTACGTGTTTTGAGTAAATATTAAAGTTTTTAAACAATGTATTGAGAAATTCCGTGCAGAGTTCCGTACCATTTATTTAATAATATAACTGGATATTTAAATAGTGATCATATAGGTTAATACTAATTAATTAAACTTTTATTGCATTAGATTTTCATTCAATCTATATATATGCACAGACAAATAATATATCAAGACACTCAACCTCCAGGTTAAAATGGTTGCGCTCCTTTTGGAAGCTTGAGTCCTTCAACACTAGGATCGCTGCAGTTAGTCCTATCATCACCCAGCAGACACTAGCGAAGCCCAGTGTTGAAGGACTCAAGTTGGCAAAAGGAGAGCAGCAAAACACTCGTAGGGCTGAGAGTCTGTTTCTTACTGGTCTTTGATATATGTTAAAACCCTTTCAAACACAGATCACCGTATTTTTCCGAAACCTGGGCCTGGAAACTTGAAATTTTGCTTGGAAATATCTAAATTTTCGAAATTTAAAAATGAAGCTTTTTGAAATGGGAGAGTGCTTAAAGTTATATAATTTTTTTTTAAATATTAAGCCAAAATTTAACAGAATGGTATAAAGACAGCTCCAGATAACCAAATAAATCTTAAAATTTAAAAGTTTTAATTGTGAATTGGAGAATAGTGATAGGCTTTTAAAATTTCAAAATCTAATACTAAACAACTACTTCCCAGTGTGGTAAAAAAATGAATTTGACTGGCACTTAGATAAATCATATAAATAATCAAACAAGTCTTAAAACTTAAAAATGTGAAAGTGAGAATTTAAAAAAGGGGGGAGGTGCAAGTATCTTAAAATATTTACAAACTTACTATAAAATTAATTTTCATCATGGAAGGAAATTTATATTTATATATTTGTCAAGTTTGTAAAATGACCACCCCACAATAACTATAAAAGTTGGAAGTTCGAAATTTAAAAAGAATGTCGGGAAATGGCTAGTAAGAAAATAAAAAACAGACATCTCGATATGGTAGAAAATTTGAATTTTGTACAGGCAGAAGAAGAAATCTAAAAATTTACGAGTACAAAACCAAATCTTATCTTAAAGGGGATCCATTAGCGTTTCAATTACGAATCTAAAATTCGAAGAATGTACTAGGGTCTATCTAGCAGCAACATAACACTTAAAATAAACACATTTTGGCCACAGTGCTAGGCGAGCTTTGATGCTCATTGGAAAACCGTGATGATTATTAATAAATGTATTTTGTAACAGAGTATATTATTTATTTGTACTTTTAAGTGAGCTGTAATGCTCTTTCTTCCAACGTTTTTCTATAAAAATGTACCTCTCAAATATACTGATTTTTACCATAATTTTCCAGTCAAATGTGGGTACAATATCTAAAATTCTACCTTACATACACATATTCCATAAGAATAATTAAAGTATATGTATAGCCTAAACGTGTACTAAGACAAGTTGGGAAATAAACAACCAAATAATAATTAAATTATATTTTTTGAAGGACCCTTAAATTACTTTTCCTATGCGCCCCGCAATTATCAGATAAAGTTATTGATTTATTTTGGGCGCGCTTGGAACTTGCTGATCGCATTTCATTTGTTGAACAAACATTTTTCTTGCTTCGTTTTCATATCTACCTGGGAAAGTAGTAGTAATAATAATTACATGATATATTTATAGATTTGTGATCAAAATAACCGTGTGGCTGGCTTTAAGCTGATAATAACGCGTCCTGGCAAGGTTAATTGAAATATGAATGATAACATTTGATTTATGATATTTGTTGCGGTGGAAAAAGAGATTATAGTTTATTTATTTTTCGTAGGGAATATAATAACTGTTCTAATACAATATTATATGTTGTTTAAAACTTTGAGGTGGGATGGAAGGGGACGAGAGAAAAGGACAGTGTTTTTGAATTTTCATGGCAAAACATTTTGATGGCTAAAATAAATAAAATTTTGCTCCAGCACAAACAGAGAGTTTAATTTTCTTCACATGTTGATATTAAAAGTTTCTGAATATCCATAGTTACTATAGTGACATTAGAAGAAAAAATTTTTAAATTAATAGAAAAAGTTATCATTAAATTCCAGGACACCCTTGATAGATTTTCAAGAAATATTGATGCCAAAATGTGAAGAAAACTAAATTATATATTTATATTGAAGCAATGTTTTATTTATTTTGGTCAAAAAATCTTTTGGAAATAAAGCTGCAAAAACATTGGCTGTTTCTCGAAATCGATTCAATCCCACCTTAAGAACACGTGTATCAATAAGAAACCAAAATAGTGACTCATTAATATAAGTGGGTACAAGAGTAATATTAGATGTGCTAAAAGTAATTAATGTTTTATTATTGATTATCCTATTCCTGCATCTACTATTGATATCAATATTTAATAGTTTATTAATTATCTGCGTGACACTACCCTACACCTGCACCTACTATTAATGTAAATAATGTCAGGCAGTTAATTCATGCTGTAATTGTTTTAAATTAAAATGTCCCTCTTAAAACTCGTTTGGTTGGATTAGGGGTAGTTTAACCTCGACTACCCTCCAACTCTATTTATAGATGAGTGATGGTAAATTTTCTTATAAATCACCTTTATTTCCTGTTTCCTTATGTTTGATATTGTAATTTCCTGACTACATTTACATTGAAAATTAATACTAAATCCATTCAAATTGGAAAATTTAGATTGTATTTTATTTATATAAAAAAACACCAAATTGAAATTTATTTCGATTGTAAAGTGGAGAGACTGACTTTTTGTAGTGGTTTTGTTAATGAACTAATTAGTTCTTGTTTTGCCCTCTTTAGAAAATACTTCAAGCTACACAAAGTATAAGAAAAAGTTTTTATTCCATCATACCGCAGACAGATAAGCTCACATCTAATTAGTTTTGAGAAGAGTTTTTCTTTCAAAATAATATAATGCAGCCTTAGATGGAAAAGTTATTCTTAATTTAAAACACTGCCTTTTATTGTGAGTTCATATCCAAAGGTTTCAGAAATCAAATAATTATTTAACTTCAACTTGAATATTAATACATTTTAATCCTTTAATTTATATTTAAGAATGGAAACTATGATTTTTTTTAACTTTAAATTAATGGAAGTATTCAAACAAATAAAAAATTTAAGGAAATAATTTTGAAATACAAATATAATTAATATAATTTGTCAAATAATGGAACAAGGACTTTATTTTAGCATCGAATTTTACCATTCGTTCGGATTATACACATATTAGCTAATTACACTTTAAAAATTACTAGATCTACTTTCATAGGAATAACCTTATGTGACAGCTAGAAAAGTTAATAGATTTACTTTCATAAGAAAAACTTCTTCTGACAGCTAAAAAAGTTACTAGATCTACTTTCATTGGAAAAACCTTATCTAACAGTTATAAAATCTATTAGATCTGCTTTCATGTATTTAGACGTAGTCATATGGTCTTCAGCTATCACTTTTGATCTATCATATTAATCACAATGAAAATAATAATAAAATATCAATAGATTATTAATGTTGACAGCAATCAAACAATATCTGTATTTACTAAAATCCCTTTATTGAAAAAAATTGAACTATTTATTACCCGATCATCTGATAGCTATATTTTTAAAATACCTATTTTATTAGCTTAATAAAATAAGCAAGCATGAAACATTTAATATGGATATTCACTTTTATTTTCTGGTCACATATTGTGATCAATTCACCAAGCCCTAGAAAACATTTTGACACTTGATAAAGTAAAATCAAATGAGCCTATATAAAAGAAAGAAAAAGCGTGAATGTAAATTTTGTCAAAATTTCGGTGTCGTTCTCTTGGTGCTATTCATTTTGTTTTGACTTAATTAAAATGTTATCAAAAGGCCTCTTTTAAAAACTAATCGAATTACGTTTCACGTTGAATAGAAACATATATTTCTTTTCAGATACACCCTAAACAAGCAAATAAAAAATATTCAATGCATTTGTACACAGATCTATTTAAATTACTGATGAACCTATTTACCGATACGTACATGCTTTTATGGATTTGTTTTTAATATTTGGAAAAAATTATGGAATCATTTTAATTAAATCTCAGTATGGAGAAAAAGAGGTTTGTTAACAAAGGCGTAAATAATTTCAATGAAGGATTATAATGGACTAATTATTTGGAGGGAAAAAAAACATCAATTATAACGAAGGTAATTTTAGAGGAACGTAAAAAAACATTAAAAAGGTATGTAGAAAATTTGTTTTTCTATATCTTTCAGCGAATAATATAACCCTCAGGGACTCGCATGGTTAGCGTAAATTGTGTTTATTAAAAATAATGAAGGGTATTTTCATTTAAATGAAAGCACATATTTCTAAATAAGATATGTGTTCTAGAAATCTACTTGGAGGCAATGTCCGTGTAAATATGCCCTAGGAATATATATAAAATTTAAAAAAAAACATAGTGTATAGTCAATATTATTGTTGGTATTTTAAAAAAATTTCATATTTTTAGAAGGTCGAGTTTTCAATATAAAACTGTTGTTTTCTTAATTATACTATATTTCACATAGGTTTTCTATTTATTTTTTATTAAATTGTTTTTTTAACCAATTTTTGTAGGGCAAAAAGACTATCAAAATTGTGTGATATACTCTCTTATATAGTACAAATTTCATAGGAAGTATCTTTTATAGTTTACAAATATATTGTGGCCAATTAATAACATTTTACCATATTATTAGTTTTATTTAATAAAAATGTAATATTATAATTTAAAAGTGAAGGATGCAAATCACATGACCTAAGTATGAACACGTGAAAATAGATTTAGTAACTCTTCTAGCTGTCAGATAAGGTTCTTCTGATGAAAGTAGATCTAGTAACTGTTTTAGCTGTCAGATAAGGTTCTTCTATGAAAGTAGATTTAGTAACTGTTCTAGCTGTCAGATAAGGTTCTTCCTATGAAAGTAGAACTAGTAACTGTTCTAGCTGTCAGATAAGGTTCTTCCTATTAAAGTAGAACTAGTAACTGTTCTAGCTGTCAGATAAGGTTCTTCTGATGAAAATAGATCTAGTAACTGTTCTAGCTGTCAGATAAGGTTCTTCTGATGAAAGTAGATCTAGTAACTGTTCTAGCTGTCAGATAAGGTTCTTCTGATGAAAGTAGATCTAGTAACTGTTCTAGCTGTCAAATAAGGTTCTTCCTATAAAAGTAGTTATAGTAGGCCTAACTGTTCTTTCAACTTCCTATTAAAATTAGAATGTAGTACAATGGGCTGTTTCAAAGGAATTTCCCTATAAATCGGTATTATTGGTATTGCTTGCTACCGATAATTAAACTTGGTTTAAACTAATCTCAAACTGGGATTACTGTGTCGCGGAACGGTTTGTCTGATTGATATTCGCTCACAATCGCCGGCTGTAATATCAAACTCTCAACCTCCTCCCCCAACACTTGAGCGGAATAATTCCCTTGAGCGTGATGAGAGTGGTGTTAGCTGGGAATTACTGACCTCCCTCCCCCCCTCTGTTTCACTCCTAGCTCTAGAGATATGGACCCAGCATCGGTTCCCGTGAGATAAGCGGGACAGACATAGGACTGATTAAAAACTATCGGAGGATCTAAAAAACAAGGTGTTCCGAGCCAGAATTGACCAACCAGAACGTTCTTTCTCTCACAAATAAATTATCGTATTGTTTAGTGGACTACCCAAGGATCAAAGTAAAAATTTTGGGAGGTTGGGGGTTCAATTACTGGCAGGATGTAGCAGGGGTTCGTAAAATGGGTGGTGTCATATTCTTTAAAGTATTCGATAATATTTGTTTAAGGGTAGGTTGTCAGAATCAAAAATTATGTTTTTTATGAAGGAAAAAATCTTCAGTAATATATTATAAATGAACTTTTGCAAATTGGAATTAAATGTGTTGAGCTCTAAATCTTTATATAATTCCGTGAGTGCTAGATAGATCAAACTTTGAGAATATTCTTATATATATGGATGGGTCTACCTTTTATGTGATCTCGAATTCTAAAAACGTAGGTCTGACAGTTTTCTATGCTTGACCGTCAGGCAAATACAGAGAGAGCAGACAGACAGACAGTGGGTATCGTCACTCGTTTATTCTCTAGCCCCATAATTTGAGCACCTCCAGACTTTGTCCCGATCACAAGGGTGGTCCCTCTGTCCATTTGTCTATAACAACACCACAACGTTGGTCTAGGAACCGCAGTGCTCAATTAATTGCCAGGTTTGAATCCCAAACTCTCTCGAGGAGCTCATCATGAATCATTAGTTGGGTGGTACACTCCGTTAAAATGAGAGGACCCAGTTAGATCCTCGAATGTTCTAAGGCGTGACTACCGTAATAAACTAGACTTCCGGTAACGGGGAGATCTGGGTTTCAAATTCCGGTTGGGTGTACTTTCCTAAATGGATTTCCAATATTCCTCTACCAATTGATGATACACTTCCTACAAATTAAGCCTTCCTCTACCCTATTACAGTAACTTAATCAGTACATATTAAGCGTATAGCCGAAACGGGTATTAGGACACGGTAGAACAAACCAAGGTATCAGTCTTACCTTGAATGATTACACTATGAACCTATCTTATAAGCTACACCATAGTGGAACCAAGCAAGGTAGCAGTCTTACCTTGACTTATTACACCATGAACCTATTGTATAGGCTACACCATAGTGGAACCAAGCAAGGTAGCAGTCTTACCTTGACTGATTACACTATGAACCTATCTTATAAGCTACACCATAGTGGAACCAAGCAAGGTAGCAGTCTTACCTTGACTGATTACACTATGAACCTATCTTATAAGCTACACCATAGTGGAACCAAGCAAGGTAGCAGTCTTACCTTGACTGATTACACTATGAACCTATCTTATAAGTTACATCATAGTGGAACCAAGCAAGGTAGCAGTCTTACCTTGAATGATTACACTATGACCCTATCTTATAAGCTACACCATAGTGGAACCAAGCAGGGTAGCAGTCTTACCTTGAATGATTACACTATGGTGATTTTACTGCTGGTAAAAAGTTAATATTGTAAAACCAGCGAAATTGCTAACCATCAGTTACCCGCTGTGCTTCTAGTTAGCCAACGAACCTATACGTTCATCACAGGCTCAGCCTTAAACATTTATTTATAAGTTTTTAATTTAGCACCGCGTCTTACTACCCGTTCGGGTTATACGCTTATTTATAAGTTACCCTGATCAAAGGACAAATCTTGGATAGATCAGGTGTAGATAACTGTTCAACTAAAATAAGTGTCTCAGATTAAATTACCATGCTAAAATGTAATTTTTCATTTTTATTAGACTGGAAAGGAAACTATATTAAGCACAATTTTGTTCACATAGTTCTGTTTTAAAATTTCTAAACAACTTTTCTTCATCTCACCAATATTATTGAAAAATGATATCTTCCGATTTTAGGAATTTCTAAAGCACTCAATAATCTTGCAAACTTTGAAGAAGTCAGATAAACTTTTTAAGTTGTCAGTCATTAATTTCATTTATTTTACTATTGAACCAATCTTTACTTTTGAACTTTTTTTTCCCAAATGTCAAAGAAATCATTTAAGTTTTTCTTGAGATTCAAAATTGATTGATAATTTCAAAGTTTTTGAGCTTAAAACAACAACTTACATTCTTTAAGTGTTGTAATAAATTAAACTCAATAGATTTTCAGATGCTATAGAATAGAATATATCATAACTCTGACCTGTTTGTAGAACATACGATTGATTCTGACTGAGTGCATTGGTCCTAGTTTTGCCTAGAGTATAGTTGGATTAACTTCTTTTCTAGTCAAGTAATAGTGCATAATTATTTATACTCTTTATTGCGCGTTAGCGCCAATTAACTCATTATCTAAATCAATTTTTACTTTCAATTAAATTTAGATGGTTTTCGAAAACTACAAACTCACAATACAAATAATATTGTAGGCTTAATACAGTGACCTGAAAATTAGCATTCCAATTCTTGATCTAATAAAATATTACGAGGATAAATATGTTTTAGCTAGATATTTTATTAATTTTTTATATTAGTGTCTTATAATACTTTATTAAATACTTATAGTTTATTGTTTTATTCTAGCTAACAAATTATTATAAGAAATAGTGAAAACTAAACTTTGGTGCTAAAATATATTTTTAACCCAATATATTAAGAGCTTCTACTTAGAGATTTCTGATAATTTCCAAATTTATAACCACAATAATGTTTATTATTTTAGGACCTTGTCTTACCATCCGTTCGGGTTATACGCTTATGTACTAATTACAATAATGGTTTTAGTGATTAGGAAGGTTATATTTAAAGGAAGTGTACTCGCATTTGTGTAGAGGGAGAGTGGAAAACCTCCCTCAGTTCACCCAACATAGATTCTAGCCTAGATCTCCCCATCATAGACAATTTAGTCTACAGTTGAAGTACTGCCTTAGGTCATGCAGCCATATAAGTGGGTCTATAATTTTTTTTTATCTTAATAATTTAATTTGTTACCATTAATTTGTAAGTACTACCTCTGGTGAAATTAGTACAACTTCTTATAAAACGCTACCTAGAACTCTCCTATCATATTCTCTGTTAATGAAGGGGAGGTCAGGCTTCGATTCCCGGTCAGGTGTTTATGGGTAAATTGTTTCCCCTGTTCTTTCGCCCCAAAATAATGCAGACACGTTTTATTCTAATATTCCAACATCCTCATATCTCTCCTATCAGTGTGTCTATATGCAATTATTTCCGACTGGGTGAAACACGTGATAATAGGTATTATAGAGCAGTGTTTCTCAAAGTGGGGTCCGCGGGACTCCCAGAAATCTTCTGAATATAAATGAATAAAAGACTATTGATCAGATACAATCCACAAATTTGAAAAGTAAGTTGTAAAATATCCATATTATGGTGTAATTTATTTTATCAGTAGAAATGTCATTTTTTTATTTGAGTTATTTATCGTGCACGTTCTGAGCAGACTAATTATATCAGCATTTGAGAATGTCTATGAGCGAGAGTGAAAGGTCCTACCAATTTTGCCAAGGAAATATTTTTACCCCAGATATCTTCCAGGGTTCTTTTACATGTCCACAATCGAAAAGGGACCAACGGATTTACTTCCCCATCCGAAGGAAGTTGTGCTACGAATTTGTATCGCTCAGGTAAAAATTCCGTCGACCCCGGCTGGGTTTGAAATCACGAACTTCGATTTTTGAGTTGAACACTTCACCCCAAGACAACCAAGGTCGAACAAATCATATAGATAAAGGAAGTATGTGCCAACCTTGGGTACATAAAAAAACTTTACATAAATTGAGGATAAACTATATGATATTTTCTTCAACACTTTATTTTTTTAAATTATCATTGGTCTTGTATTTTTTAGGTAGTCATTACCTAAAATAAAAATGACCTTTAACGATGCTTCTCCTGCATAAGTATCTCCCCGCCACTTTCTACCAGGCTCCCTGGTGTTCCTCCAGTGTGCATAGCCCCCATTTGCTGGAACTCCACAACCAACACTTTGAAGAGTACCGTACTAGAGCAATGCTGTCATGGATGTGTACATACGCCCTTGTTTCCCAGAGCTGTTTGCGTCAGGGTGAAGTGGCGGTGAATAATGTTAAGTGAGATCTCCTTCCAAACTCTTGATATATTCTGTCCCCTTAAAGTTCCGACAGAGAAATAATGCGATTATTCATATCCTCTATGTCTTAAACGCTACACTTAACACACTCAGATTATTTTTAATGCGCCATTTCCCCTCTCTCTCACTCCCCCCCCCCTCAAGAATAGGAGGGAAAGAGGATGAAAATAAATTTCCAGTCTGTTATAATCAAGTAGAAAACTTTTTATTTTTGAGTGATGGTAAACTTTTGTGTTTTGTATACACGTTCTGCCTATCTGAATATTCAGATAAATTGGGTAGGGGTGAGGAGGGCAGAATTAAGAGGAAATATACCCACATTTGTGAAAAGTAGGGGTGGGAAAACAATAAGTAAGAACTACTCTCAGTACATTAGACCAGGATTCTAGGAAATCCATTCTCTGACGAGAGCTACGCCTGCCACCATGCGACCATCGAGGTGGGTAGTTTTGTAATTTGATTTATTGTAATACTTTAATAATATAAAATGTATCTTACACTAATTATGGGGGAGGGATGTGGAAGGAGTTTAGAGAATATTTGTCCAAATTCACGTGCGGGAACAATTTAAAAAAATAAAAATGTACTTTCATTTCACCTAGCCTAAGATTGCAACCCCGAACTACTCGTCAACAGTGAGCTAGGAAAAACGAGACTAGCGTTTTGGACCGCGTACCCGTCGATGTGAGCCCACAAAATTCGTCTTCTCTTATTCGTGATTGTTTTCGCTCACTTTCTTATCATTTGACATTCCTACACACACACTCACACACACACACGCACACACACACACATATATATGATATAAACAGCTGTCCTGTAAATTTAAACATTTATACATTATAAATTAGTTTTCTCTTTCTTTAGGAAAAAGGCTTCCATTTTATTTTAAATATAAATCTAGAAATTTTTATTAAATTCTTCGCATTTATAACCTTGTAATATAATTATTATTATTAATAATAATAAAACTAAATCAGCTTAGTAAATAACAAGATATAAACCAATAAAAATAATCAAAACATAAAAAATTCACAGCTTCAACTCAGGAATTAAATATTGGCCTTTTGGAAGATAAACAAACATGATATCACAATATAACTTTTCAAATATTCTCTTTATTATATGATATCTTGCCCTAATATACTATATACATTTATGTACTGGCATAAAACTCATTCCAATTAGGTTACAATTTAATAAACAAAACTATCCAAACTGTCAAAGTAAAAATCGTTGCGTTTAGGATCGCTTTTATGTTATGATACAAACGAGATATCACATTATGGGTCATGAAGCATTAATTAGTTTATTGAAACTTTTTTAATTCGTGCTCTAAGCGTATTTGGAATACCTGCGGTATGTGCAAATCCTTTGGAGGTCGATGTTTTGGAAATGTAAATGCTTTTTAATTTTTGTGCGGTCGAGCGACCTCGCTGGATCCCATTAGAGTAAAGCCTGGATAGTCAATTTTCCAAGAGATAATCACGACTTATAAAATTAAAAAGTACTGTACATTAAATATTAGGACCTTTAAACATACATTAAAAGTTTTAAAAGTCGTTTTAGTAAATTGCAACCGGGGAAATTTACTGCATGTGTATTTTTTTTAACAGAAATATTAAATTGCTTATTTGGATATTTTATTAATTCAAATTATTCTATATGTAATCAAAGTTTCATATATAAATATGTGAGAGGTTTATTACTGATAGAAAAGTTACTAGTTCTACTTTCATAGGAAGAACCTTATCTGACAGCTAGAAATACTACTAGATCTACTTTGATAGGAAGAACCTTATCTGACAGCTAGAACAGTTACTGGATCTACTTTCATAGGAAGAACCTTATCTGACAGCTAGAAATACTACTAGATCTACTTTCAAAGGAGGAAGCTTATCTGACAGCTAGATTAAATTATTAGATCTACTTTCACAATAAGAACTTTATCTGGCAGAAATATTAATGTTACTAGACATATTTTATGTGAAAGAAACTCACTAAAAACTAGACCAATAACCAGATATACTTTGACGTATTCATACGTCAATTAATGTGATCTGTAATCGTCACTTTTGATATTTATTATCAATACCAATATAAACAATAATAATATAGTTAAGTTCTAATGGTTTGAGCTGTTTAACCTACCCAAGTCTCTTAAGGCACCCTATCTGGCTTGGTATTTACAAATCATATAACCTAGCTATATAGTTAGCTATAAATATATACTAGTCAATAGAGGCTAAACCTTTTTGAACTTCTTTATTTTTCCCAGAACTGGGTTTCAAAGGGACCCGGCTCATAAAAGTGTAAAAATATTATTTATATAAAACATCTAATTGTCCTTGAACCCATTCTAGACTAAAAGCCAGGTATTCTATCGGTGCGTGACCAACCCTGCCAGATATTGATGTATTAAAAATGTGCCTCTTTATAATATTGGTCTGAACCAGAAGTCGAAACGAACTAGCGGTGACTTATGTTCACCAATCACGACAAGAGCACACCGGGAAATGTCTAGAGAGACAAAGTTCAACCGTTTGTGACCAGAGAGTTTCCGTGTTCCAGTAAACATTAATATGGTTTGAGAGTTAGAGTAAGTTAAAGAGGAATGGGAGTCACCAATAGTCAAGGAGGGATGGGGTCACCAATAGTCAAGGAGGCATGGGAGTCACTAATAGTCAAGGAGGCATGGGAGTCACCAATAGTCAAGGAGGCATGGGAGTCACCAATAGTCAAGGAGGCATGGGAGTCACCAATAGTCAAGGAGGGATGGGAGTCACCAATAGTCAAGGAGGCATGGGAGTCACCAATAGTCAAGGAGGCATGGGAGTCACTAATAGTCAAGGAGGCATGGGAGTCACCAATAGTCAAGGAGGCATGGGAGTCACCAATAGTCAAGGAGGCATGGGAGTCACCAATAGTCAAGGAGGGATGGGAGTCACCAATAGTCAAGGAGGCATGGGAGTCACCAATAGTCAAGGAGGCATGGGAGTCACTAATAGTCAAGGAGGCATGGGAGTCACCAATAGTCAAGGAGGCATGGGAGTCACCAATAGTCAAGGAGGCATGGGAGTCACCAATAGTCAAGGAGGCATGGGAGTCACCAATAGTCAAGGAGGGATGGGAGTCACCAATAGTCAAGGAGGCATGGGAGTCACCAATAGTCAAGGAAGCATGGGAGTCACTAATAGTCAAGGAAGCATGGGAGTCACCAATATCAAGGAGGCATGGGAGTCACCAATAGTCAAGGAGGCATGGGAGTCACTAATAGTCAAGGAGGCATGGGAGTCACCAATAGTCAAGGAGGCATGGGAGTCACCAATAGTCAAGGAGGGATGGGAGTCACTAATAGTCAAGGAGGCATGGGAGTCACCAATAGTCAAGGAGGCATAGGAGTCACCAATAGTCAAGGAGGCATGGGAGTCACCAATAGTCAAGGAGGGATGGGAGTCACCAATAGTCAAGGAGGCATGGGAGTCACCAATAGTCAAGGAGGCATGGGAGTCACTAATAGTCAAGGAGGAATGGGAGTCACCAATAGTCAAGGAGGCATGGGAGTCATCAATAGTCAAGGAGGCATGGGAGTCACCAATAGTCAAGGAAGGATGGGAGTCACCAATAGTCAAGGAGGGATGGGAGTCACTAATAGTCAAGGAGGCAGGGGAGTCACTAATAGTCAAGGAGGCATGGGAGTCACTAATAGTCAAGGAGGCATGGGAGTCACTAATAGTCAAGGAGGGGTAGGAGTCACCAATTCTTAAAAAGGGTTGAGGTCGGTGGTCTTGGGGTAAGGCGCTCACCTCAAGATTCAATATTCATGGGTTCAGATCCAGCCGAGGTCAACGGATTTTTAATGAGCAATAAATATCCGTAGAACAACTTATTTTGGAAGGGAAATAAAACCGTTGGTCCCATGTCGATTGTGGCATAAAAAAACCGGGAAGGTATAGGAAAATACCTTTCACGGAAAAATTTGTAGGTCCTTTCACTCTCGCTCATAGAAATTCTCGTGTGCTGATTTCATAAAGTGCACGTTAAATACCTTGTATAAATAAAATAAGTTAAGAAGGAATGTCTGTTCCAGTAAATTAAAGATTAATGAAATTCACCCCGAAAGTCCCATCATACCTTAATGAAAGGACCACTATAATTGATGCTTTACCTTTTAAAACTAGATATAAACTTTTACAGGAGTCTGTAATTAGCAAGGCTGGGAGAAAGAACGTCAATATAGGTATATACATACATATATGTACACATTCAATCTAACTTTAATAATGGACATTTAATTTTCGTGCTAATATAATTATCTTTTAGAAGAGAAGCCTGGTTTAAAATTAGAGTTAAAAAAGTGTCAGTACTAACTTTAAGTGAGTTATACTATAAAGTTTGAGGAAACATTAATAAGAGAACAAATATAATTGACACCTATCATCAGAAACGTAAATTAAATAAATTAAAGTAGTAGAATGAAAAGTGTAAATAATAAAAGGAACATAAATGATTGAACTTTAGATAAAGGTATTATACTTGTGAATGTATAACTTACCGTGCGTAGCAGAGTCCTGTTTTAACATAATTTGGAATATCGGCTGTGAGTGCGGAATTTCTCGCCACGGTGACTGTCACTTTAACAACACTTGACTGAGACATTCTTAGAACCGGGGCTGAATAACGTGTGTACGGTACAGAGTTTTTAAATTTAACTTTTTTTTCCAACATGGAAGCCACTAAGATGTCAATTGAATATAATTTAAAATTCCAAGCAATCTACATAAAACATAGGACAATTAAAAAAAAAATATTTTGACACAATCATATTGAGAAACTGATGCATTTAAACACGAAAATATAAAATCCAAGGAAATTATTGGAGATATTTTAACATGATATCCAAAGATAATTATTAAGACTATAGAAGAGATAAGAACACGGAGAGATAAAGAAGGTAATTGTGTACGTAACTACTAGTTACAGATTGATATAGTTCTAGAATATATCAATACCACAACATAGAGAGATATTAGTGAGCCTGATAAAGATGGCGTAGTTTGTGTTCTAATACTACAACTTCCACCAATATAGTGGAGTTTTGCTAGGTTCATTTATTGAGCAATGAATTTCACTGCCCATTCAGGATGCTCGCATTTTTAAATTAAGGGTTGTAGAGTTTTAGATAAACTATACGTGAATTTGAATGGATACAGAGTTGATAGCCATTTAGGATAAGAATCCTCAGTATATCCAGTCAGGGTTTAAACCCTAGCCTCATTGTCACAGATATAACACACCAGACAAGGTTGTCACCTTAACCCGCGTGTCCAAATATGTGGGTTAGTACTATTTATATTTTTTTACATTTTTAATGTACGTATATACAAGTTATTTTAACGTCTAATTTTATTTACAAAATATACCCGCCTCGGTGGCGTAGTTAGCTAACGCGCTAGTTAAGTGTTGAGATAGACCACTGAGGCCGGGTAGATCGAGGTCGGAATCTTGCTCGGCTGAACTGGGGGTGGTTCTTCCTAAATGATATTCCACTCTCCTTTCACGGGAATGCGGGCTCACTTCCTCTATATTCAACCTTCCCAATTCCTAACCCATTAGTGTAATTAGTACTTAAGCGTATAACCCGAACGGGTAGTAATACGTGGTGCCAAGTATAGGTATTATTTACAAAATAATAATCGTCCCTTACCAGCCCTTAAACTTTAAATTTTTTTAAATATATTTTGACCCAAATTCTTGCTTTTTAAGAAATATGTAAGCCTAAATCATTCAAGATATTTTTGAATTATTTTGATTATTTTGATTCAATCAAATGCACTTTATTTTAGAATGAAAAATATTTAAGAAGATTTCTATTTACAATCTCGATGCCATTAGTTTGTAAATTTTCAGACGCTCATATTTTGAATAGCACTTTTAAATCATGTGAAACAATTTTTTTAAAGTTGTTCTAATTACAATGTTTGTAATAGAAAGCACATATATAATCTGCTCTTAAAGTATCACAGATGAAGTAGATCGATACAATTTTACTGATCGACTGTAATTACATTTCAGTTAAATGATCCGGACTCAGGGAAAATCAACAAAGTCTAGTGTAAATTTTAATCGTAACGATTGAACTTTTTACTGAGCGGAAAGTTAATCGGCTCCAGTGAGTTTTAGCGATTCTAATTTACATTCTTGCTTGATTGTCCAAAAGGATGTTAAAAAAAACTTTAACCGTTTGTTTTGTGTAAACTGTATTCACGCATTTAACTGTGAGTTGAGCAAGATAAAATGTGAGTGGACAATTATTAACTAATTAATTGATAAGAAAATATTGATTGGGTAAACTTTATTGCTTTACATGCACTACGTCTTACTACCCGTCTGGATAGCTGGCATATTTATACGTACAGGCTTAGGATGAAGAAGGTAGAACTTAGAGAATAATTTACCCAATTTTGCGTTTAGAGGGGCTAAAAAACTACTTAGGAAAAAAAAACACCCTTAGTAAACCCAATCGTGATTTGAACCCTGACCTATATATGTCGACATTAACCCCACGTTCCCACTGAAGCATTTCTTTTTTTAATGTAAATGGTATAATATCAGTGACTCACTGCAAAAAAAAATCAGTAAAGGATGTACCTAGAAAATTAAACAAGGAATAAATTACATTAGCTCAATTTCACCAACTTCGGTGGTTGAATGGTCTAAAGCATCAGTTTCAAAATAGATTTAACCGACAATGACGGGAATATTGGGTAGGGGGGGGTTGAATCTAGCTATGATGTACAGAAGATGTTATTTTTCATAAATAGTTTTACACTCTTTCTCTGCACAAATGCGGGTACACTCACTCTAAATTCAACCTTCCTCATCCCTAACTCATCAACGTAATTAGCATAACCTGAACCGATGATAAGAAATGGTGCTAAAAATATATAATGATTTCCTATGTAACCTATCCAGTGTTTAAACAGTCGCCTAAATATTCTATTGTAACCGTAGTTGCTTAGGATATAATAAATAATATTAATATTTAGCACCGCGTCTTACTACCCGTTCGGGTTATACGCTTAAGTACTAATTACGCTAATGGATTAGGAATTTGGAGGGTTGAATTTAGAGGAAGTGAACCCGCATTTGCGTGGAGGGAGAGTGGAAAATCATATAGGAAAAACCACCCCCAGTTCACCCGACCGAGATTCGAACCTCGATCTCCCCGTCCTCGGTGGTCGAGCTCAACACGACTAGCGCGTTAGCCAACTACGCCACCGAGGCGGGTGATATAATAAAAAGGAATACATTGCCAGTCTAAAAAAACTGACCGACAGTAAGTATGTTGGCTGTCTCCCATTTGTACTCACTCATTATTTACACTGGATTTGTACCCCTTTCAAAATGTCCGCTATTAAAACCTAACTGTAATCTAATTATTTGTAATCCTTCTATGAATTTGCATGACAAATCGTTTTAATTTAAACTCCTACACGACTGGGAATTTTAATGGACTTTGTCTGTACAATGGCTGTTCACAATAATAATTATTGTTAATGAAGCATTAAATATAATAGTTTTCGTGTATAATAAATCAGATTTTAATTGAATGGGACAACTATCAATATTATATTACTTGACTCTCATGCAAAAACCTTTAAAGCGACCACTTTAAATTATTTTAATAATTAACAAACCATATAGCTATTGTTTTGTTGTTTAGTTTGTGTTTGGAATAATTGATTTTTATTTTACAGAAAAATAACAGTTTTTAAGAAAATAATATAATTTTTCTTTATATTTAAACTGTTACTTATTTAGGGGTAAGTACTCGTGATGATGGAAATGTAAGAGGAAATCAAGGGGTATCGGGGTGGGGGACAGGTTTTACCTGTTTATTGGTAGGTAGATACCAAGGTCACCCCCTCTAACCTGCTTCAAAAGACTCTATATTTTATTTAAATTGAGTATACGCTCCGTCCACCCCGAAAGGAAGTCTTACCTTGACTGATTACACTATGATAACCCTATATTATAATATATTTAAATCGAAAAATGAAACCTTAAACGGGAATTCAACCCTGGGCCTTTGGCTTAGTAATACAATTCTCTTACCATTGAACTACCCAGGAGTTGTCCTGGATCATTCTTCACTCTTGTTGGATAGCTCAGTGGTCAGATAATTGTCATACTAAGCTAAGGGTCCAATGCTCGATTTCCATATCCAGGGTTAATTTTCCAATTTTAAAGAATATGATATTTAGATGCTGCCATAACCGTAACTAACAGATATAATAGTTTGGCTACTAGGCCCTATACATAAACTATACCATAGTGGAATCAAGCAAGGTAAGAGAGTTCTATTATATCTTGGGGAGTATTTAGCGTGCACTTTTATCAACCTACTAAATTACAAATGACATACAAACTAACTTAATTCTAGACTTGACACAACACCCAAACTCTGAGACAATAATTCATCACTGTTAATGGGAATGACCAATTCTCACCAATGAAATATTTTTTTTTTGTTCTGTTACCGGTATCTTTAATTAAGTAGTCAGACCCATTTAATAACTAATTAGTTAATAGCTAATCTCTTTGCATGCGAACTGGGAACTTATATAAATGGTTACTTTCGAAACAGAAATCACATTGAATTGGGAATTTCTTCATTTTTTATTTATTAATAGATAATTTGGAAACTGTGAAATAGTTTTGTTATAGTCATTATTATTAATTTTTATATATGTTAAAATTATTTGACTGGTCTCAATTCCAATGTTAGCTAATGATGACTCAATTTTCTTTAACACCATTTCTTACTACCTGTTCAGATTATACGCATATATGACAATTATTACTCTAACGGGGTAAGGATGAGGAAGGAAGCATTCTAGAGGTGGTCTACCAGTATTAGCGTTGAAAGAGATGGGGGAAGACATTTAGGAAAAACAACCCTCAGTAGACCCAACCGGGATTCGAACCCTGATCTCCTCGTCATCAGAAACTCAGTCTAACATGGGAGTGACGCCTTAAACCATGCGGCCGTCTAAGTAGGTGGTACTTCTGTACGTTCGAAAATATGTTTATGGTGATGACAATCAGCCGCTTATAATTTACGTTGCAAAGTATCATGGGTAAAACTTAGAGTACATTTTATTCCAGCGTGTGGATCTCTGCGTCACTCCAACATATTCTGCTCTTTATTTCCTATGTACGTGCAACTAACTGACTCAAGAGCCATCCAAGAGGCGAGACTGACTCTTGAGTTGCAAAGGTAAAAGAGTCTCAGGTTAAAATGAGCCTTCATAATATAAGTTTATTTACTAAACGTGCTTGTTTCTGAATGAGGTTTTTTTTTAAAAAATATATATATATAATCAAATTTCATCGAGGCGTGATCTCTAAAATTCTAGCTTACAGCGGGCGGCTATGACAAGCCGTGGTTTGAACAACTTGTATCAGGGGAACAGGATAACGTAGAAGGTTCCGAATAAAAAATAAAATAAGTTTATCGGTCGTGAAAAATGTTAGTGTGGGGGGGTAGGAAATGGAAGTGTCATGGATGCTGTGAGGGAGGAGGTGGGGGGGGGGGGTAGGATGAAAGAAATTGAAGGGCCCCTAAACCAAGATAATTTGATTTACCCACCTCCTTTTGAACTCTAACCCTTCATATAACCTAAGTCCGTAAATGTAATATTCCAATTTTATAACATTCAATAAAATGAAAAGTTAAAGATAAAAACTAAGTGGAAATGGTTGTTGAACCCATTAGTTTATTTTTGTGAATGGAAATGGTTTTATTAAATAAATTTCTGTCGAGAGAGTAAAACGTGTGTACACGTGAAAAAGATTAAAAATTTAAAATTCTTTTACATTTCTAAATGTAATTGAAAGATGAACAGCATGTAGTAAATGTATACATAAAGAGGAATATGCTTATTCACATGGTACTTGAATATGTTAAATACTATTATACAGTTTGATTAAGATAGAAATAAACTTTTTTGACTGTTACAAAATCACGAAAGATTTTTAATATATTCATACGTCAATTCATGTGATCAGCAGCTCCTTCTGATAAATATTATCAATATCTATAAAATATTTATATTTAGCACCGCGTCTTACGTCTATGTACTAATTACACTAATGTCTAAGGGATTAGGAAGGTTGAATTTAGTGCAAGTTCATCCGCATTTTCGTGGAGGAAAAGTGGAAAAACCATTTAGGAAAAATCATTCGCAATGCCTCTGACCAGGATAGAAACCCGATAGTCAAATTTACATATTAAAACTTTTTTTTTTAAGACAAAACTAGGACTAATTTCCTATTCCTTCCCTGCGAATCGTATTCAGTATGAGTTTTTTATTTATCTCTAATTCTTCCCTCCTTTTAGATCGGCAACTAACAACAATTTTCCCCGGTGTTTTTTTTACTGCGGTCCCAAGTACTGAGAAGTTCATGCGTGCGTGCGTGTGTGTGTGTGTGCATGTGTGTGCGTGTGCGTGTGTGTTCATCTCCCCACCATCCATCTTTCAGACAAGTCTATAATGTAAAACCCTCACATCGTACCCTTCACCTTCGTTTATTGATCGAGTGTTATTCAGAATAATGTAACCCGTCTACTTTCTGACCTCTTCTTTATCATATAATTTTTATTTTTTGTTTCAGTGCCTTCCAACCACTTCAATTTTTATTCTTGTTACAGTTTATAAAGAGAAATGAAGAAAGGCAAACTCAGAATAGAAAGGAAGACACGAACTTGTTATTTAGGGATAGAGCGACCATTAATATTTCATAACCTTCATTTGATGAAACGTCCATGATGGATGAGAGTTTTTTTAATATATATAGTTATTTTATGTTTTATTATCTCTATCGCAATCATTAATTTCCTTCTGTTATTTAAGTATGATTTGAGCATGACTTCTTAATAATTACCAATCATACAAAATCAATCAAAGAGATTACTAGTATAAATAAAAAATAAATTGTACGACTCACTCGCACAAATGTTCTTATTTATTTTATCTTTAAAGAAAATTCTCAAAAATAGATTTCTGTTAATTACCGTACCCTTAACTAAGTTTTTCTCAGAAAAACAAACACATCATCACAGAAAACTCTCTTTTTATTTAGTTTTTTTAAACTAAATGGCTTTCCGCTCCAGTGGCCGCGTGGTCTAACGCGCTAATCTCGCAGTAGAATAGACTATCGATGACGGGGAGATCGAGGTTTGAATCTCAGTTGGGTATATCGAAGGTGGTTTTCCAAAATAGTTTTACACTCTCAATCCACGCAAATATGGGTACAATTCATATAAATATAACCTTCCTTACCCCTAGACCCACTAGAACAATTAGTACATAAGCATATAACACGAACGGGTAGTAAGACTCAGTGCTAATAAAATAATTAATATATTTTTAGTAAATTTCAAATGTTCAAAAATCAGATATTTGTAAAATACCCTAAAGTTATTTTTAATTTGTAAAAATGAAAACATATTTTACTCATCATAAAAGTCAATACCCGGTTATCTATTTTGATTTAAATCTTCTGGGCCATTTTAGAAAAATTCCTCTAAATTCAACCTTATAGATCCCTAAAATATTAACGTAATTATTATGCATGCGTATTGCCCACACGTGTAGAAAGACGTATATTTTATGAATCACACCAAACTATAGGTGTAATATATTAATATGTCCATTAAGGACTAACATTCTTATAGTTTAGTTTGTTTTGGTTTTAAAATAATTCAAATTAAATTAAAAATATATAATTTTTAACGACTTTTTGCATGATATAACACAGTTATGATATCAAAGTAGATAGGAATATATACATATTGCCATCCTCACACAAATTATATATGCTTTTAACAGAGTCACAACTGATGATAATTATTAGTTAATTAAGGACTGTTATATTAGTTATGAGACATCAGAACAGCCATTACCATGTGTATCTTTGTTTTATATCCGATAAAAAATAGATCAGTTATTAATGGTGGTCATTTATAACCTCTGCTAAAGTTAATATTGATTCTTCAAACATAAACACGTTTGACGTTTATAAATTAATATAGGGTATTTTTTTTTTTAGCACCGCGTCTTACTACCCGTTCGGGTTATACGCTTAAGTACTAATTACACTAATGGATTAGGAAATGGGAAGGTTGAATTTAGAAGAAGTGAACCCGCATTTGCGTGGAGGGAGAGTGGAAAACCATTTAGGAAAAACCACCCCCAGTTCACCCGACCGAGATTCGAACCTCGATCTCCCCGTCCTCGGTGGTCTGACTCAACACGACTGGCGCGTTAGCCAACTACGCCACCGAGGCGGGTTCAGGGTATTGTTATTTACTTCATTAATATACGTATGAAATTTACCTGGCACTATTTATATGACAAACCTAGTTATGATATGAACTAAATCAACTTTATGATTACTAGGAACGCCCGTAATACTAATTTAATTAATTTATCTTAAATTATTGTTGAATACGTCTGAAAGGAATGTTACACTCGGTACATGTATACAATAAGAAAATATCACAGGCGTGTAAACAAAACAACAGAAAATATGACTGCGTTCTTGCGTTTGTAATGTTAAATATTTAATCTAGTCTCCGCGTTGAGAACGACGTTGATAAAATGAGAAAACTTTATTACTATTAGAGACAATAACACCTTATGTCCCCTTCAAGAGCGTGATATTCTAGTGTGAGGCTGTTATCTAATTTAGATAGGCGAGATGACTCTCTTCATGTGAGGAGCATGTTATTTCCATGTGAGTAACATATTCGACACGCTTATTAATTACTGGAACCATTAAAATATGAGTGAAGGGAAAATAAAAGTATGAAAAGATCCATGGATAGCCTAGCACGTTTAGACAAAGGTCCCAGGTTCGAGTACCGTGTCTGGGTGTAATTTTTTAACTATAATATTTTTGTTATCACCGCGTCTTACTAGCCGTTCAGGTTAGTCGCACATATGAAAATCACTATAATGGGACAGGAATGAGGAAGGAAGCGTTTTAGAGGTAAAATACCGGCATTTTCATGGAAGGAGTGTGGGAAAACAAGTAAAATCAACCCCAGAAGACCAAACCCTTATTCGAACCCCAATCTCCCCATCTCCAACAGACTAGTATAACACGAAAGCGACGACTTAAACCGTTTGGCTCTTAAATATATTGTTAGGATAATCAAGTCTCGTATATTACGGTGGGCAGAACATGCAGTGCTAGTGGGAGATTCTAGAACCTTGTTCAGGGAACTGACTAGCAAACACAATGGGATGAGACCGTTGGGAAGAGATAGACGTAGATTGGAGGATAGCATTAGAATTGACCTGAAAGAGATAGGATATAATTAGGTGGACTGTATAGAACTAGTTCAAGATAGGGATATGGTGTAATAAGGTGAACTGGATAGAACTAACTCAAGATGGGGATAGGGTGTAATGAGGTGGAACAGATAGAACTAGCTCAAGATAGAGATAGGATGTAATGAGGTGGACTGGTTAGAACTAGTTCAAGATAGGGATATGGTGTAATAAGGTGAACTGGATAGAACTAACTCAAGATGGGGATAGGTTGTAATGAGGTGGAACAGATAGAACTAGCTCAAGATAGAGATAGGATATAATGAGGTGGACTGGATAGAACTAACTCAAGATAGAGATAGGGTGTAATGAGGTGGACTGGATAGAACTAACTCAAGATGGGGATAGGGTGTAATTAGATAGACTGGAAAGAACTAGCTCAAGATAGGAATAGGGTGTAATTATATAGACTGGATAGAACTAGCTCAAGATGGGGATAGGTTGTAATGAGGTGAACTAGATAGAACTAGCTCAAGACAAGGATATGTGGTGTACTTTTTCTTTTGTAAGTGCAGCAATTAGCGTTCAGTTTCCTAATGCCATAGATTAAGTAAGTAGCGTTTGAACTTTCTTTGGAGCTAATGTACTGTCGCCAGTCGCAGTCGCTTGGAAAGAACTGGCCACATAACAAACTATGGAAACCAGTCCAGTCACCGGTCGTAGACGCATCGAGGGAATCGTACCTTTTCTAAGCGTTCTGGCTATAGCACATACGTCAAGTCAGCTATTTGAGATGATATTAATAATGTATAGTTTTAGAGAGAATGTTCCATCGTTTTTTTTGGTGTAGAGTACTGAACCATTAAGGAAAACCACCCTAAGTACACCCTACCGGGATTTGAACCCCGATCTCTCCCGAACACGTCAGTTAAACTATCTGAACACCTATATGGGTTAAGTAGGATATAATATTAGAGGAAATGTACCCGTAATTGAGGTGAGAGAGAAGAAGAGCTTTTAGATAAAACATCTTTAAAACACTCTACCCTTAACCGGTAAACCTGACTATAAGAGACTGACTTCATAGTTTGCGTGACCCCCCAATTGGGAGTAGTGGTTCCCCAAAATCGTAAATTACCTAACATCATTACGTTTGATTATTTCCGCTATGGAAATAGGTAACTTCTTCGAATTTAGCCCAAAGAATGGATCAACTTACTGAGAGCTTTCTCAAACGCTTAGCGAGAGTCACTTGTCTTCTGAACAAAGTAGTCTTATAAAAGAAGAAAACACCTTAAGGCGACAAGCTTCTCTCCAGATCTTCTCTTTAAGATTCAAGGTGGATGAGATCATCACACTGATAACAGAATTACATTACCTCCCTTAAGATAAACTTCAAAGTTATCGTCTCACATGCAGGAAGAGGGAAGAAGGGGGGGGAGGGGGTAGTGGCAAGAGGAGGGGAAAGTGAAGCGAAAGTTGCATCCTTTTCGATTTGGAATTGAGTTAAAGCTGGTGGGAAATTGTGTAGAGGCATTCATTTCCTCCACTTTTCTTCTGTCGGTTAAGGTAGGAGAAAAACAGAGAGGAAGGAAAGAGGGTGTAGTACAGTCACTCTCTCAATGAACGTGATCCTCATTGAACCTGATTTTATTTAAGTCTTATATTCAAAGGGTACTTTACTGTTCTGTCTGTCCCCCTGTATGTCTGTTTGTCCCCCTGTATGTCTGTATGTCCCCCTGTATGTCTGTATGTCCCCCTGTATGTCTGTATGTCCCCCTGTATGTCCCTGGCCCCATATCTGAAACGGTTTAGTGGATTTGGTTCAGACTTGATGAATAGATATTATAGGGCAATACCTCAATATGTTTTTTTTTATCATGACCGTAGCTCTCAAATTAAAGGTAGTTTACTGATAAGTTATGATTTTTAATTACAATTTTTAAAAATTAATTCTAACTATTTTGTTTTAAAATGTTTATCCGAGGGGTGTTTGGCATTACAAATAAGAAGTATACTTGTTTTTTGGGGAAAATTTGTTTGAAGGTAATTTAATTAAACTTTTTTTAATTTAATTTTTTTTTTAAATACTAGAAATCTGGTTAAAAAATCTGTTAAGTTTTAAATGGATATATATATATATATAAAATTGATTTTCTAAAATAATAATTTAACATTAATTTGCTGATGATTGATTCTTGTAAATTTGAACTATTTTCTAAATAGCGCTAACAATTTTGTTAATTTTGTTAAAAATTGTTATAAGGGGATTATTTTAAATGGTCAACGATATTGTATGTTTATCTTTCTAGAGTAAATTAACTTATTGATAGTTTACTTGCAGCCAATTTTAAATTTTCAAAAATGATCTTAAACTTTAAGGTTGAAATTAATATCGAGACGAACCCGCCTCAGTGGCGTAGTTGGCTAACGCGCTAGTCGTGTTGAGCTCGACAGCCAAGGACGGGGAGATCGAGGTTCGAATCTAGGTCGGGTGAACTGGGGGTGGTTTTTCCTAAATGGTTTTCCACTCTCCCTCCACGCAAATGCGGGTTCACTTCCTCTAAATTCAACCCTCCCAATTCCTAGTCCATTAGCGTAATTAGTACTTAAGCGTATAACCTGAACGGGTAGTAAGACGTGGTGCTAAATATTATTATTATTATTATTATTATTATTAATATCGGGACGAAGTTTTTCATGATAAATAGGAATACTTTTTTATTTTTACAAATTAAAAATAGTTTTAGTGTAGTTTACAAATAAGTTTTTTGATTAAATTTTTGTTAACATATTTGAAAAATTTTGTTTAAAATTCATAATATATATATATAAAAATTGTGATTAACGAGATGATAAGAGTTTTCTCTTAGGAAAACAATTATAAGGGTATTTTATAGAAAACCTGTTCTTGAAAATGTTGTTCCAAACTATAATTCACTGTATGAGAAAGTTTGTATGATTGTGTCGTAACATTTATTTCAATAATTGTATTATTGTATACCCTCTCATTAGTTAAGCTTTCCTTAATAACCCAAATATCTGCTGGAATTTTTAAAACTATTAAAACTATTAATGAATAAAAACATTTCCTTACTCTTGTAAGTGTTATTAATTACTTAACTTTGGAATAAATGGTTTAATTTTGATTTATAAACCTCTTTAAGCATAACTCGTTATACATTGTATATGTCAGACTATAAAAAATCTTGCAAATATTTTCTCTCTCTAAAAATATTTACAAAATTTGGATATATCTTAAATAATATTTTCTTGTAGATTAGACATTCAAAAAAGATATAGAAAACCTTAACGTGAATACACAATTCCTACATCAATAATAATCCATTGTTAGTAATATCCCTCGAATTATGTCATGTAATACTGTTTTTATTGTATATTAATATTAGTTTACCTTGGATCAAGACCAAAGGGCCATCATAGCTAGACTATTTTCCTGCACCCCTAATAAATATACCACGGACCCCTGGGGCTACGTGTCCCCCAGGTTGAACACCACTAGCAGTCCTATAGAAATATTCTTTACTAAATAGTCTTTGGAATTACAGTAAAAGGAACCTATATTTGAGGAATACTTTATTTTAAATACACTATTATGTATTGTTTTATTATATATTTTTTAAACTAGTGTCCTTACTAATTTAAATATTTATTTAAATTTTTGAAGCTACTAATTATTTATCCATGTTTTAAAAAGCATTATCATAAATGCTTGAATCTCAAATTAGTTTTATTCACTACTAGATGTTGTACATCAATTATAATTTATTGTTTTCGAGTTTACTAATCTTCATTAGCAGTCTTGTGAAAATAAACTCTCATTACTTATTCAATTATTTAACCTTTTGCCTTTGATTTACAATTACCTAAAATGTACAATTTCTTGCGAGTAGTTTGTATTTATATCATAAAGAGAAAGTTTAATCCAACCAACTACTATCTTGTAAAAACAAGGTTGAGCCACATAGTTGAAGTAGTAGTTCTTAATCCCTTTTAACTAAATATTCCCTACCATAAAACAATTCTCGTGCTCTGGAATATTCACTTCTATTAATAATTTATGCAGATAAAACTTTCACTTGAAAGTGAAACCATTTGTAGGGAATCTCGTTTTTACAAATTTCAACTTTTAAAGTGTTTGTAAAATGTGCGCAATAGTGCATGCCTTAGTTTCAGATGTTTCCTTTAGCTCATGATGTAATTTCAAGAAAGAAGAGTTCAAATGAGACTTATTTACCCTCAAAATATAAGTAGTTAAATCTTCGTTTGGTTTAAAAGTAAAACATATGTTAGGAATAAGGAAGGTTGAATTTAGAGGATGTGTACCCACATTTGCGTGAAGGGAGATTGGGAAAACATTAGAAAAGTACTTTTATCACACCCAGCTGGGTTTTGAACCAATACATCCCCACTATCAGAGATTCAGTCTATTGAAAGGGTGACGATTTAAACCATTCGACTACCAAAATGGGTCAACAAATATAAATCTAGCCTTAACATAACATTGAAAATGTACGTATATTTATTTGAGCAAAGATTTGATATGTGTTTCAATGGTAAAGGGGCTCATCCACATACACAGGGTCAATATGAATCAGGTTCGATTCCAATCTGTCCTTAAAATAATTTATTACATGTATATAGGCTAATACTGTTACACTAATTTATGGTAAAATAATAAATTATAAGTTCCTTGATTGCTGTCTTAGTTTTAGCTAGTTTGTATTTCGTATGATAATATATAGAGCTATAAAGCATTATTTATATCACAAATTAAAAATTACAACATTTTTAATAAAAATTAATGTTACTAAAAGAAAACATTAGTTGAACTAAGATAAATATTGCTTGTGAAGTATTCATAGTAATAGTTAACATTTAAGATATTTCATGTAAAGTTTTAAAATAATATTAATAGAGTAGGCCAATCACAGCCTAGTTCTTTAAATATTATTATGTTTGCTATTTTTTAGATTTAAAAACAAATTAATATATCCTTTATAAGGTGTTTTTATTTAATTCAAAGTTTACTCTAATTGAATATATGAAATATTCTACAAAACAAATCGAACTTTGAATATTTTTTATTTGTTGTTTTATTCATGAAGAAATATTATAACACTGTGCTAATTTTTATATCTTTATGTAATAGAATCATTTATAAATTGTTTTATTGTACAATTTGTTGGTACTATTTCGTTCTAAGCTGATAAATAAAGCTATTATCACAATATGTAATTCAATTACTTCATATTATTTCAAACAAGTATCAATTTGTAACGGAGACAGCAACTCAGAATGACAATATATGAGCATACATAATTGTGTAACTCATCTGTCAATATTGTTATTGGCGAAACTTAGTAACTGTCGCAGTAGGAATTATTTTTCAGGATCAAGTTGAACGAAGTTGATAATTTAGCACAGAATTCTTGTAGAAGTTTATAAACTTCGCAAACCCCTTTCTCTTTCATAATTGATAGCCTTTGAGTTCATTTTCGCACACCTATCAAAAGAGTGTATTTGAACTTGAAGTTATTTCACAAATAAAATTCTATGTAGTAATAAAAATATTTTTTGAATCAAGACGAAATAGTGAAGAAACAAAAACATATTCTCGAACTTAAGAAAGTGCTTATTGGGGGGGGGGGGGGGGAGGAGCTACCAGAAACATTTCCTCGTATACGTTAAAATTTCTTTTTACTTACTTTTTTCATTATCTCTCGTCTCATTTTATGTGAGGAACGATACTTTCTGCCAGAGACGGTCGTTAAAAAAAATCATCTCCGTACGGAAGAATGAATTCTCGTAGCTTACTTCCATTCACCTCATCTACTTAAGGAGAAATAAAGAGAGAGAGATAAAGGCATTATCTCCTTACTCCTAGCTTTACCTTATGTCGTTATCAAACCATGCACAAGTTAAATGATATAATTTTTGATGAGAGATATATTAAAAAATATTTCAATGGCAACAGCAAAATTAAACCAAACTAAGCCTATGCGAACCCTCGAAATATTTAATCCAAATCAGAGTATTAATAAGATTTGGATTTAGATTAGAAATTTTGAGTCTTAATATTGGAAGATTTGGATTCGATTCGAAATTTTGAATCTTAAATATTTGAAGATTCGGATTTGATTCGAAATTGAAAATTATGGACTCGGACAGGCTTGATACAAAATCATTCGACTTATATATAGTATCACTTATGTCATAAATAAAGGTTATGTTTTCATACTGAATTAAATACAAGTTAATTAGTATCACGTGAACGATTAATAATAATAGAGAGTACTAGCAAAACATGTAGTTATCGCACAAACTTGTAGCTGCGTTCAAGGTCAAACGTATGCACAATAAAAGAAGAACGAAATAACTTTGTTTAGTAAAAATGTTTGAGAGAAGTGGTAAACAACTATATTTTATACATACATATATAACTTTAAAATATGGTGGATTGATTCAAAGCTTAAATTAAACTTTTAATTCAAATATATTCAACCCTTTTCTTGAAAACAAAAGAGTTTTTGTTTTGTAAAATAAACGAATACCAAAACCACGATGAAAATAATGATCGTGTGGATACAGGTCAAACATTGGTGATCTAGTGATAATTGACATTATTATTATTATTATTATTATTATTATTATTATTATTATTATTATTATTATTATTATTATTATTATTATTATTGGCACAGCATCTTACTACCCGTTCGGGTTGTACGCACTTACGCTAATGTGTAATGGTAGTTCGATTGTGAGAAGAAATTGATGACCTACAATTTAACGTGGGATCCGAACCACAGTGGAGGCCTGGCATTCCTCACATTCACAAGTTGTGATTAATACACATCTTGTCAGAGGTGAAGGAAGGGTTTGGCAATCAGATAAATCTGTGCCGGGACCGAGGATTGAACCCTGGACCCCCAGCACAGAAGTCTGACACCTTACCCCTAGACCTCCAGGTCATCCTGATTGACATTATTATTTCAATATTAATTTAACTAGGGGATTAAGCATTTAAATATTATCTGTGAGCCTGAAGCTTTAGAGGACTGACAAAAAAAGATATATCTATAATTGATGGTACACCCTGTTTAATAGTTGCTATAGTGTATTAATCACAACTTGTGAATGTGAGGAATGCCAGGCCTCCACCGTGGTTCGGATCCCGCGTTATACTGTAGGTCCTCCATTTCATCTCACAATCACCCTACCATTGCACATTAGCGTAAGTGAGTATAACCTGAACGAGTAGTAAGACGCGGTGCTAATAATAATAATAATAGTTACTATAATATTTCTAGATAGTATAGGGGTTCCTGGAGGGAGTTGGGGGTATACATATTTAAAAAATCTTATAGATATGTCTCATGGCATGTGTATGTGTGTGTATGTGTATGTGTATGTGCCCTCGTAAGGATGGTCTTAGAGCAGGCTTAATACTGTCCTATATCTGAGTGGATTTGCTTGTTCTCCCTCCCTACCCCTCCTCCCCCTCAAGCAAAGAATTTCTCTGACAACAACAACAACAACAACAACAATACTAGTCTGGAGAAACTTTGTCGATCACCAGATACTCTCTGACAGATAATCAGGGATGTTATCCGCATGATCTGAGGATTACTATCTCAGGGTATCGGTCGAGGTCTCTCGGTTCGGGCGTGTAAGAATCTGTTTCCGTCGATTGAATGCGCATGCGTAGACCAAAGAGGGATCACTCACTTAAGCCCGGAAACATCAGAGATATTTTATGATGAACAATGAGTTCGAATAAAGCTTCTTAATTTGTCAACGGAAAGTGCCACAGATGAGATAGTTGATGAAGTTACATTAAGCACTACTTAAATTGAACAATAACTAAACTGTGTAATTTTTAGTCTATAGTTACAATTTATTTTTATCACTCTGCCAATAGTTATCTATTTTATGTTCAATTTTGTAACGCGTTTTAAATAATTCAACTGTTTCCAATTTTTTTAAACATAATTTAATCATAATATTTTTTACAAATTATCTACCAGTTTGACTGCTTTTACAAACCTAATCAATTTATTAAAATATATATTAGTATTAATAATTTAACATAATATAATTTGGTTAAGACAATGACAGACAACAAGATAATTTCTAGATCTCTTCCTTCTTAAGTAAAAAGTATGAAAACTCAGGTCTGGGGAAAATTAAAACTCAAAGTCATTCTCACCAAAATATATAGAAATAATAAAATAACAGTGAGTTCGGTGTTCAAATCTTGATCGGGTGGGTGCATTAAATGAGTTTGATTCCTAAATAGTTTTTTTAAGATTCTATTTCTACACAAATGCTATTACCTTTTCTGTTAATTGTACCTTTCTGATCCCTACGTCTTTAGTGTAACTAAACTTTGACAGCCCGAATGGGTGATGAACACGTAAGATTTGTGAAGAAAAATCATATTCATTGTTGAAAATCACTCCACTAACACGCATACATAAAATAATTAGACTGATACAGAAACACTGGAAAAAGAGGAATATCTCAGTGTAGCAAAGATCATAACAATCAATTTCAACAATTTCAAAGTGTTTTATAAATAAAAAATATGTTTGCTTAAAGCTCGGAAAATATTGGTTTTATAAAACTAAATTTCAAATAAATTTAAAATACTACAACTTTACAATGATAAATTATTTCGTATCTGAAATAGTTGCGGAGATATGATAAAAGTTGGAAATTACCACCTTTATAAAGTTCCCTTAAAGTAAATTTCATGGGAAAACGAGAGTAGCCATTTTGTTTATAATGTTAGACAAAGCACTGATACAAAATATAATCAAAATAGTTAAAACGCATTTCAAAAAAATAAAGTTTATCTATTTCTACCCTTCAGTAGACTACCCTTAATTTTAGGGTTGGATATCGAATTCCAAAAAATTCTCGGGGAAACTTTATGGAAATCCTAAATGTCAAGTTTTAGCCCGATCAGTAAAATTGTTCCGGGTCTAGGACGAGATACAAACATACATACAGACACACAGACATACAGACATACAGACAGACATACAGACACACAGCCATGTAGATACACAGAAAAACAGATAGACACACAGACAGATACAAGACAGACACACATAAACACAGACAGACACACAGATAGACGGATACACAGAAAGACAGACACACAAACAGACACATAGACAGACACAAGACAAACACACACATAGACAAACACACAGACAGACACAAAAACAGACACATATACATAGAGATACACAAACAGACAGACATACACACTGACACACAAACAGACACACAGACAGACACACATACATACATACAGACACACAGACATACAGACAGACAGACACACAGACAGACACACAGACAGACACACACACATACATACAGACAGACATACAGACAGACACACACACATACATACAGACAGACATACAGACAGACACACAGACCTAGAAAACAACTTTTTCTGTTTCAGGGCGTCATGAAACGTTGAATTCTTACATCCAAATCTCGAGTTATATTATTATTATTATTATTAGCACCACGTCTTACTACCCGTTCGGGTTATACGCACTTACGCTAATGTGCAATGGTAAGGTGATTGTGGGATGAAATGGAGGACCTACAGTTTAACGTGGGATCCGAACCACGGTGGAGGCCTGGCATTCCTCACATTCACAAGTTGTGATTAATACACATCTTGTCAGAGGTGAAGGAAGGGTTTGGCATTCAGATAAATCTGTGCTGGGACCGAGGTTTTCGAGTTATATTGTTTTGATGATCACAATACTACTCTCTCCGAAGGGTTGAGATAAGGGAGAAATGCAGACCTTGGCGTATGATACCCTCACTACACCTTGATTTTACAAGCTCGTTTTTTGTCACGATCTCTCTAAATGAGGGTTAAGCCGTAGACATCGTTAAGTAGCTTACATAATTGATTATATAATATAGTTTTTGTTTATTTGATTTTATGTGTATAATTAAGCTAATGACCAGTTGTTTTATTTTAAGATTATTAATTATTATATTATATGATAGCATACAAATTAAACTGGGTAAAGGTTTTAATCCCCCAAAATTTACTTCATTTGGCTCATTATGATTCATTTACTGATTGGAGGAAGAGAGATCTATATCAGAGCACTTGAGTGTTGGTCCGGGACACTGGATACCGCCACTGAGGTTCCAGGGGAACCCTCCATGGTAGTACCTGTCTGGAGCATTGACTACTATCTCTGAGAGTAGTCAGGGGACTACTGTTGTTATATCGACCGTTCTTCAAATGGAGCGTCATCAGATGGATAGAGCCTGCTTTAACACTATGTCCTACTACCCGTTCGAGTTGTACCCCAATAAACTAATCACGGTAATGGTTTTATACACGAGTAATGTTATATTCAGAAGAAGTGTACTGGCATTTGCGTGGCGTGAGAGTGGAAAAAAAACATTTAGTAAAATCCAATATCGGTACTCCCGACCGAGATTCTAAACTCGATCTCTCCATCATCGGCAGTCGGCATCGGCATGCGAGAGTAATGCCTTAGACCATGCAGCCACCAAAGCAGGAGCTATAAAAATGATTTAATTATATTATAACAAGTAGGTTCAAGGCACCAGTAACACAGCCTTGAAAAAGAAAAGATCTTAAAATCCAAATAAAATACCAATAAAATAACTAAAAAAATGATTCCGTGTAGCCAATATTTTTTTTTACTAATAACTAATATTTTATAAGCTCTGTATCAGTGGGCGCGCTGTCTAGTGCGTCATTAGTGTATTGAACTAGGTTTCTGGTGATGGGGAGAACTCCAGTCTGGTGTACAAAGTATGGCTTTATTTAATTATTCATCACTACCCCTCCCGTCTAATGCGGGTACATTTCCTATAATACTCTATCTTAACTATCCCTATTATCCTAGCGAATGACTCTATGGTGTGATATAATTACAATCATTTAAAGAAAAGGGTTATACAAATGGCCCTTCGCTAACTGTTCTACTGCGTCCATCCTACCATTTCTTCGTTCCAAAGAAGCTTAGAAATATAATTCCGACGCGTTCATTTTTGGTATTTTCAATTCTTTAATAACAAAAGAATGGAGGAAAGTGAGAATCACGAGAACGTTCTTGAATCTACGATGAACAGAGATGAGGTAACAATACAATATGAATAATTCATAAGAAAATAAGATATTAAAGATATTTTTCATAAGATATTCTGACTTACATAATCTGTCTTTATATTAGAAATAATATATATATATATTTCTAATAAGTATGAGCTCCTAAATAACGGGCGTTGTAAAGGATTATTTATTTATTTTCAAATTCTAGTTTCAGTATTGTTTATATAAAATTTTAATATTTACTTAAATTAATAACGATTAAAATCAACGATAAAAAAAATACCAAAAATATAATTCTATGTTTGGTCATCCTTTAACATTTTATAATGTTTAACACTTATTTCTTATGCATTAAGGAGATAAATTATATATATATTTATAACTTAGTTACAAGATATCTGTTTCAATTAAGATATTGCTAGTTAATGTATATACTTTTATTTTTATGTAGTTTGGTTACAAAACATTTGTATTTGAAAATTTTTAAGTTGATTTAAAATATTTTTGGTATGTTGTTCTATATTTTCTCTCATTTTACTACATAACTAGAATATATTACTAAGACCATCTTTTATTTGATAAAATAATGATTAATTACCTTTCACTAATTACGCTAATGGTGGAGGGATAAGAAAGTTGTAATTTGGAGGGAGCATAATCACATTTGTGTGGAGGTTGGAGGGGAAACCATTCTTTAATATTAAAAGTGAATGGGATTTGAACCTTATACTCATGGTCACAGTCAAAAAAGATTAAAGGTGCTGGAATCTTAGTCAAAGTAGCCATCAATGTAAGTTTCGAAAGATAAATTCACTATAAAAGAATATTTTAGCTTTAAAAGATATATCTATGATGTACCAACATTTAAAAATAAACATTTTCTTTCACATACATTTTTAAATTCAAAAGTTGATGTTTATATTATTCATAAAAGCTATCTTTTTTAAGGGCATACAGTTTTTTTTTAATATCAGTTGATCTCAGAGGCAAACTTATTTTTTCATACTTTATTTGATCCCATTTTATATTTTTGGTAAATCCCGGGGCATTTCATGTAATCTTCAAAGAAATATTGTACTGATATTAATCCTTTCATTCCCCCCCCCCCCAAAGCTCCGCCTATGAGAAATCAAATGTGCTCGTACCTCTTAGGATGTAAAAAAGGTCTTACCCCCATTATAAGGATGCCATGTTATTCTTTTCTATCTTTTGTAAATATGGGATTTCGGAGATAAACCTGCTTAAGTTATTATTTTCTCTCTAGACCTTAGTTATTCTGATTTTCTTTGAAAATTGTTTTTGAGATTAATTTAGGGTGTGCTAGCCCGACTACTATTCATTTTGAAAATAGGGACTTGAGATTTTTGTATTAATCTTGTTTTTTTAAAAATTTAAATTGATAATTACAAAAAATAGTGTTTCACACTCCTAATATACTGTGACCCGGTCCATTTTAACATTATTTTTCCCTCATTCTCCTTCTGCGTAAATGTGGATGCATTTTCATTAAAATTAATTATTTATTATTCCTACCACGTTTACGTCATAAATATATGTGTGTATAGTCCAAAAGAGGGTTAAAAAGTGTTAAAAAAATAAAAATATATTTTTAGGAGGGGTTTTGAGCCCTAAAAACGCCTTATTTTCAGAACTGCCTTGAGTAAAACTCATGAAATAAGGAAACTGTCCAACTTTCCAAGTAATCTTCTTATCTGACAACTATCAGTTATACTAGATGTAGTTTCATAGGAAGAACCTTATCTGACAGATATAACAGTTACTAGATCTACTTTCATAGGAAAAACCTTATCTGACAGCTAGGACAGTTACTAGATATACTTTCATAGGAAGAACCTTATCTGACAACTAGAACAGTTACTAGATCTACTTTCATAGGAAGAACCTTATCTGACAGCTAGAAAATATACTAGATCTACTTTCATAGCAAGAACCTTATCTGACAGCTAGAACAGTTACTAGATCTACTTTCATAGGAAGAACCTTATCTGTCAGCTAGAACAGTTACTAGATCTACTTTCATAGGAAGAACCTTATCTGACAGCTAGAAAATATACTAGATCTACTTTCATAGCAAGAACCTTATCTGACAGCTAGAAAATATACTAGATCTACTTTCATAGCAAGAACCTTATCTGACAGCTAGAAAATATACTAGATCTACTTTCATAGGAAGAACCTTATCTGGCAGCTAGAACAGTTACTAGATCTACTTTCATAGGAAGAACCTTATCTGACAGCTAGAAAATATACTAGATCTACTTTCATAGCAAGAACCTTATCTGACAGCTAGAACAGTTACTAGATCTACTTTCATAGGAAGAACCTTATCTGACAGCTAGAAAATATACTAGATCTACTTTCATAGGAAGAACCTTATCTGACAGCTAGAACAGTTACTAGATCTAATTTCATAGGAAGAACCTTATATGACAGCTAGAACAGTTACTAGATCTACTTTCATAGGAAGAACCTTATCTGACAGCTAGAAAATATACTAGATCTACTTTCATAGCAAGAACCTTATCTGATAGCTATAACAGTTACTAGATCTACTTTCATAGGAAGAACCTTATATGACAGCTAGAACAGTAACTAGATATACTTTCATAGGAAGAACCTTATCTGACAGCTAGAACAGTTACTAGATCTACTTTCATAGGAAGAACCTTATCTGACAGCTAGAAAATATACTAGATCTACTTTCATAGCAAGAACCTTATCTGACAGCTATAACAGTTACTGGATCTACGTTCATGTATTGATACGTAAAGTGATGTTATCTTCAGCTGTTACGTTTGATCTATTTCAAGGAAGGGGTGGAGAGAGGGTAGCCAGGAGTTCTAAAGGGGTGCTCTTGCCCGATAATATTCTCGCGATGCCCATCAAGAGACCGCCCAACAGTCCCGGTGAAATGAACAACAACACTCTAGAAATAGCCAACACGTCGGGGCGAGTCGCACAAACTCAAACTGACATCAAAGTACAAACACGTTCATTCATTTACCCACCACCCCTAGTCTTTCCACCCCTTCATCATCTCTTTTTGTTCACATTCCAATCATAGTAATGCACGATATTCTCTTCTGTCTCTCTCTCTCTCTTCTTCCTTCTTCCTCTCTCCCAGGATACGAGCATTGGTGGGAGAGAAAGGGAGATGTGATGAATGTCTGATCTGTGAACATACCACTCACGATTCATATCATATGAGTTAAGAGTCGATTGAAACGAGTTTATTCAGTTCTTTTGCACACCCCTGACACCTGTATTCGGCGAAGCTCAAGGGGAGTGTGCTATACTCTCACAAGGTACACTTTAAGATATGTGTGTTAGTAAAAAGCGTTCATCTACGAAAATGAACGCTGCAGCCCGAATAAAAGTTGATATTTTATGAACGTAAGGATTGAGCTCGGAACAGTACAAAACTTGGCATCAATTTAAACTCATCTTGAAGTGAAAAAAAGTTAAGTATTTACCTCTTTGCAGTTGTCCACTGGTTTGAAATGGATTTGTATGCGTGCATGCGTCTATGCAATATTTATATATGTATGTATGTATGTATGTATGTATGTATATATATATCTATATATATGATTATATGTGTGTATGTATGTATGGGAAAACTTTTTAAGTCCTAAATTTCAGGAAGCACATATTTGTATTAGCTTCGTCCATTTTCAGAATAGAGTCCTATTGAAACTCGTCCTAATTAGATAACCCAAAGTGGGATTTTTCATTTAAAATATAGCTTTTATCTCTTGAAAGAAAAACGTAACAAAAAGGGTGTGCATTTTGTGTCTGGTCAAATATTTTACATTTATTACTTAGCAAAAATACGAGATGTTTAGAAAACAGGCCCTTTTATTCCGGCGTTGCCGAGAAAGAAAAGTCATGTAATATTCTCAACCTATCTCGCACGCAGTGTAATATAAACTCTCGGTTTTCCGCAGTTAAATTTGCCGTCAAAGAGCAACAAATGAAGCCTGACTTTGATTGGTGTTTGTTCTTCATCGGTCAGTGGACTGGACAGGACGGTCGGTCAACCTGATCTGACAGTCAGACGGAACGGACGAACGGCTGTCTCGATTGATAAATCACTAATATATATTATTATAATTTCATATAACGTTGATAAATTTTAGCTATAGTTTTATTTTTAGCACCACATCTTACTACCCGTTCGTATTATATGCTTATTTAGGCCTATTAATAACTACGCTAATGTTTTTAGGGTTTGGGAAGGTTATTTAATTGGGCGTGTACCAGCATTTGCGTGGAGGGAGAGTAGAAAAGAATTTTGAAAAAATCACCTATAATATATCAGACCGAGATTCAAACCTTGACCTCCCTGTTATCGACAGTATAGTCTACTATTATAGTAGCGGCCACCAAAGCTGGTTATATTATTAGTGTTAATTTAACGGTACAAGTCCTTAACAGTCTAAAAATCCTCCAGGTCAACTTTATCGCGTGGATAAGTCACAAGTTCTATATTAAAGCCAAGTAAGTTGAGAAGATTTTGTGATTTTTGTACAAATATACAGTTAAATACCTTCAATAACGTCCTAAACCCACTTTCTGTTATGTCAAAGGGAACCCTTTATTAATACTGTCAATTCGTTTGCTAGTAGCGGCTACAATATCGAAGATGTCTACACTTTGTCTCAATCATATTTGAAAAAAATTATTTGTTTTAAATAAAAGTAAAATTGAATCTGCTTGCTTATATATAAACAAAATGGAGTTAAAATAAATGGTTATCTTTGGAAATTGCTGTTTCCCCTTTTTGTAATTTTGAAATTTGAAAGTTTTTAGACACAAGGTTTGTATAACCCGAACGGGTAGTAAGACGTGTTTCTAATAATAATAATAATCTAGACAAAAGCTTTTCATTTTCTTAAACTTTTATTTTTCCCTACATCACTTTCATCTTTTGTATTAATATATTTCCTTACTTAAAGTGGAGTTAATGCGTATTTGAAAAACAAATATTCCCGCTAACCTTTCTTATATTTATAAAATATCTTTCCTTACTAAAATATTAAAAAAAAAATTAAAATTGTTCGTGTAAAGGTTTGGTAATAATTATTGAAACGAATCTCTCCACGTTTTAAATATGTATAAAAAAATTACTACTTTATATATCAATGTTAAATTTTTTCCATAAAAACTTCTTTTTTTTAGTTTTTCTGCAATTCTCAAGGGGAAACATAACACTATTTCATAGTTCTATCCTTGAGAATTGAAAGTTATATCCACTCATAGAAATATAACTTTACTGTTCATAGTAGACACTGTCACCGCAGTGGTCGGTTATGTTTTACTGCATGCACCATTTTTCCTCGTCAATATCTTCGTGTTCCAGATCTTTGTTACTTAGGGTCGCAGAAAGCACTCTATTTTCACTCTAGCCAATCCACTTCAAGTGTGCGGCCATCTTCCTACTTAAAAAAGGTGTATTGGTTGAAACCATTTTAAATAAAATTATTTTCAAAATAAAAGGATATAAAAACGTAGAATGTAGATATCAAACAAAAGGATGAAGTTATACATACAGTTTCGTAAGACGTTACTTACTTCGGTTTAGGATTTATATAAAATAATAATTATAATAATGTGATTGTAGTTAATAAATACCTCTCCCTCCCATAAATCAAATCTTATGCAGTTTAAAAAGCTACATTTTTAAGTAGCTTAGCTATGGCTATTTAATATGAATTTTGACCACTGAAAGATTCAGTTACTAGATAGCTCTCTGGCCTTAAGTGACTTGAAAGTTCATGCCATCCAGAACATTTTCTTGCCATTCGACCCTATCCTGAGACACCGTTATCTAATCCCTAACCTAACAAACAACATCCTTCATATAAAATTTATCATTACCCTCCCATCAAAATCTTGGATTATCAAGGGGTCTTGTATCTTCAGGTTTCCCAACTAAAATTTTGTGTACACGCCTGGCATAATCCTTACGTGTCACATGACTGCCCAACCTCAGCCTGGGTGCCTTGGTTATCCTTCGAGGATGCATAACAATCCATGAAGTTCTTACTTACCTACATCCATTACTGTTTCCAGCCTTTGGTCAGTTTTTTTATTCATGCCATATATTTTCCACTACCGGCTGGATAGGCCTGTCGTAGCTTTGTATGACTAATAATCTAACTTAAAACTAGAACAAAAAGGACTCCCCCATCGTCCAATTGGAACCTCCTTCCGCTACACCGCACATAAGTTAAGAGACTTTTCGCAGTGCAACCACGGCTTCAAGGGGCAAGTGTCGCTACAACGACCCCGGGATGAACCCCTTGTATACTCATTCCCCAGTACCCGAGAGTAGGAGGACCCCCTGCAGTTGTTGTTCACCCCGTAGGGGAGGTGGGGTTTGCCCGTAGTGATCGACAAAATGTCTTTACCCTACGTTTCCCAGTGGGGACCTCGTGGAGGTACCCACCCTGACTCTTCTGAAGAGCTGCCTCCGTAGATTGAATCTACGCCTAAAGATAGCAAGAAAATTCGAATTGTATTTAAGTTTTGAATAGTTTAATATAGATCTCAAACAAGAACAAATCTGAGTCTGTGTAACTCACTAATCCGCTCCTTCTTCCCCAACCCCCCCCCCCCAAAAAAAAAACACTTCCAGAAAAAATCTCCCTAAATAAAACCAAGCCCTATCCTACCACACTAACCACACATCCTACAATCTTACCACTTACCCTTGAAGAACTGAAAAGAAACGGTTAAGCATCTTATCCTACATTACCTTACAATCTTTTTTCCCTTCTTCTTACCGACCGCCGTGGCATACTTTAGAAAGTACGCGCAGTTCCTAGCGTTCTTCACCAACACCCTCCTCGAAATACAAATAGTGGATCATCTTGAATAGTTTTTCACCCTCCTTCCAACCAACTAAGGTTACATCTCCTAAATAAATATTTCCTCATCGTTGCCGTATCAGCGCAATTAATTGTGGATACATAGATTTGATAGTAAATAAGACAAGGAGGAAAAAAATTGATAAAATATTTAAAATATTATTTTTGGTTTAGTAGCAAATATTTTTGAATAAATAAACCCGTTGGAATCTTAGAACTTTTAAATATTAATATCCTCTTAAATTAAGAGCATGAAATGTAAATTTTAGGCTTCTTGGAAACTCATTCCTGGCTAATGGTCCTGTGTGTAGCAGAAACACTGCATGGAACTTTGTCATTTCTCCCGCCCCATTTAACAAAACAAGTGCTAATCTGGTCGCAACTAATTAAGTCATAACTTAGACTTAACCGTTTCGCCGATTCCTTTTTCTTATTCTCTTTCGGCTCCTTCATCCTAGCTGAGCTCTGATTCTCTTCCTTACCTCCTTTTCCCCCTTACTCTCCTCTTTATATTGATCTTCAAGATACGACCACGACATTTTTTTTTAATGGGCGTCGCAATTTTTGAACTAATTAAACCATAACTTAGTCAGGACTTTCCCTTAACTTTATTCTCCCTATTTTCCCATGTGATTACCCTTTTTTACCTTCATTATTATTACTATTATTATTTTATTCGTCTTTTTTTTTTTCCTGCACGGAAAAGTTTGCATTGACCTTAAAACTGACTCCCAAGCAGTCTAAAAGGTGATTCTCGAAGAATATTTTTTTACTTCGGGGCCTAATTAACTCGTAATAAACTGCCTTAAAAAAAAGAGTTAACGATTTTTCTTGATACTTCCTTTCAAAAACATAAAAAAGATGGTAAATATCTAAAAAAAAATCCAAATATAGGTTTTTCACGTCATTTACCCATCGTCTAGGCTTTCATCTTATTTAAAAGAATGGGGTAGGTATGAAGAAGATAAAATGTGTCACCATTTTGTCAAGGGGGCTAGGAAAACAATTTATGTAAATAAACACATCCAGCACTTGTAATCTAGTAAATCGTGATTGTGACGCATTAGATCATGTGACCACCGATGATATTATCCCAAATGAAGACAATGATTTTTGCCCAAATTAAATGTGATGGAAGTAATGCGATGTCTTTATAATATATTTTATTAATTGATTATTTTGAAAATAATCAAGTTTTAAAAATGAACCATTATTTTAACTCCGGTTGATATTTTAATTGATTAAAGGTATCGCTTTAAACTAGTTACAAATTATTATTTTTTATAAACATCTATAATCTGTGTTCTCGTCAAAAGGATTTTATTTAACTATTCAAGACACTTTTTATACTTGCGTTACTCTCTTTTCACTCACTCAATTAACTCACGTAGCTCCTTTCTAAGTCATAACTATTCTACATCGTGGCAATATTTTTATTTCTTTTTGACGACTGTTATAACTTTTCCGTTTACAAAGAATAATTACATTGAATGTAAATTTGGTCTGTTACCTAAACTACCATTTTCCAAAAAATAAGAATTACATGTTTTGGTATTGGCAATTAATTACAGTGGAACCTTGATGGTTAAAACTTGAAGGGACCAGGAAAAAATTAGAGCTATCCAAAAATTTGAGTTTAATAAGTTTCTTAAAAGGAATTCACTTTTCCACTTCCTTTAACGCCGCTACTTTTTTCGGCCTAAGTTAATGATTTATAGGACTGTGGCTTGGACAGTGACATCACGACACACACACACACACACACACACACACACACACACACACACACACACACACACACTACTGTACAGTATGTACAAAACAAAAACTAAACTACAAAATAAAATAAACTCGCGCGTCACAAGAATATTGCTACGATCGAATTACTAAGAACAACGCACGTAACTGCACTAACGGAGTACAGAGCTGTACGTGTAAACAAAGACGTATGGGAAGGGAAGGGAGGGCCGTGAAGAAGGGTACTGACCGCATTCTAACGTCACCTCCCCTGTTTACAAAAATAGAACATGGCGCGGCCACTAAAAGTAAGAAAATAATACTGCACAGTACATTACATCTTACGAAATGTCCGAATTAACCAAAACAAAATTCGAGCTATCCACGAATTTTTAACATTATTTTAATACAAAATCCACGATACCGGGCGAAAAATTCAAATTAAAGGCGTTTTCGAACTAGGGAGGTTCTAATTAATGAGGTTCCACTGTAGAGTGATGTTATACAGTACAAGTAAGCAATCAATTGGAGATAAAATATCTAAATTGTAAATAATTGTTGTTAAATTTTGTAGATAAGTTTAGCAATGATTTTTTTTAGTTACTAAATCATTGGTACAGTTTCGATTAAGATTTTTAATTAATTTCCCAAAGGCTTTGAACTTTTACTTTACATCCATTACTGTTTCCAGCCTGTAGTCTGGGTCAGTTTTTTATCCAAGCCATATATTTCCACTACCAGCTTGCTAGGCCTGTCATAGCTTCATGAAACTTATAATATAACTTAAGACTAGGACAAGCACAACATCCAGTGCCACGGCCATTAATTCATCAATTTGAAAGGGCATACCCATTTTCACCAAATATTTTTTTTTAAATACTGGGAATTAAACCCGGGATCTTTAGTTCAGTGGACATCTGTACTATTGACTGATCTAAGGTGTCAGACTACCAGAGAACTAATATAATTTTTAATATTTGCTACTATAAAAGTAAAGATCAATAATAAATCTAAGAATTAATCTACATACATATTCAATCATATCAGCGAGTTTCTTGATATAAATTAAATATTTAAAAATTAAATAAGTAAAATTACGCACAATGACGTAAGACTCATGACAAATCATTTTGGAATGGTATAAAAAATTACCAGCACCAGTGTTCACGCGGGCTTAGGCGTAAATCTAAAATATCTCCTGGGTGCATTGGTAAGGAGAGATTTCTCGCATGTTCTTTATCAGTGGTTTTCTCAATCTCTATTAGTTCTAATGCAGGTACACATCTTCTAAAAGATCCTCCAAGTAGTTTATAATAATGTTGGACCCGTGCTAGTGGAATCATATAGTTCAGTTTGCCTGGAATAGTAAGGTAGATGTTTAAATCCCGGTTGGTTGTCCTAGTGGTGTCACTTCTTTAATTCTTGTTCATTTTCTTTCATGAAAATGTGGGCTCATTTCCTCTAAATTATGCCTTCCTTATCCATACCCTAATTGTGAATTTAACCTATGTGTGTGTGGCCACTTCGTTGGTCACATAGTCTATAAGGTATCAGTCACTCTCGTGGTAGATTAGACTGCAATAACGGGGAGATAGGGGTTTGAATCTGGGTCAAATGCTCCCGGTGTTTTTTTCATAAATGGTTTCCCACTCTCTCAAAGCAAATGCGGGTACATTGTCTTTAAATTCATCCTTCCTCATCCCTGACACATAAGCCTGTAACGTGAACGGGTAGTGGTGAAAATTTAAAAAAATACTGAAAGCATTATAAATAATAATATCCACAGTAAAAAAGTAACTAGCCATAAGTCTGGGCACTATTTTTTATCACGTATTAAAAATATATCCCATCTACAGTTCACCACGAATATGTCTACACTTTAACAAAAACTTGCATCATTTTTTAATTTAAATATCAAAAGCACGGATTTAAACCTTCTTTTACAGAGAGAAAGGGCGGTTAAAGAAGCCTTAGTTTTACGAACAAACAAGATGAGCGAGTACAAAGAAATAGCCCCTGTATAGCAGTCCACAAGCCGTACGGCAGAGTGTGCTTGTATCGTACCGTCGTGATAAAAGGAGAAAAGAAAGGAGAGTCATTAGGGTATGAAGGTTGGAGTTGGTTTTTTTTTGTCACCAAAAGGTTCTCCTTTTAAAAGAAGGTACCTAGATGGTAGCAGACTGTATGTGAGAACAATCTACATGCCAGCTTGTATCAGACTGTATGTGAGAACAATCTACATGCCAGCTTGTATCAGAATGTATGTGAGAACAATCTACATGCCAGCTTGTATCAGACTGTATGTGAGAACAATCTACATGCCAGCTTGTAGCAGACTGTATGTGAGAACAATCTACATGCCAGCTTGTATCAGAATGTATGTGAGAACAATCTACATGCCAGCTTGTATCAGACTGTATGTGAGAACAATCTACATGCCAGCTTGTATCAGACTGTATGTGAGAACAATCTACATGCCAGCTTGTAGCAGACTGTATGTGAGAACAATCTACATGCCAGCTTGAAGCTGACTGTATGTGAGAACAATCTACATTAGCGTGCGTGAGAGAAGGTTATAAGTCTCGGATTGTGAAAACTAGTACCCGTAGAGTAAATTCTCAACTTAGGAAACTAATTAATTTCACAAGTTTCTGTGTGGAGTAGAAAAAAAAACACGTAGCTCGCATGATGCTATAATACAATGGGGTTAGTTTTTACATATGTGTTGCTGTTTGAAAGGATAATTAAAAGTGGAAAAAGTATTTTATATCAAAGTCAAACTTTTGAGTGATTAAAACTTTATAAATAAATAAAATAACTAATATACTATCAGCTGTTTGATCAGTTTAGTAAGAATGTCATTTATTTTGTTTAAAGTGAAACCCGCGTACACATGAACAGTGTAACTCGAAATCGTGTAAGTCAAGGACTTTCTGTACTGCCTGACTGTGGCGGAGACGGACATACAAACAAGGACATGTACTAACTAAGCCTAGGTCCTAGGAATAAGGAGTGTAACATTTAAGGTAAGTGTACCCGCATTTGTTCAGAGGTAAACATTTTGATATAACCATCTTCAGATAGCATTCGACCTAGTTTGGAACTCCGATCCCTCCCTCATGGGGAGCATAGTATATTGTGGGAGTGACGCCTTAGACCATGCGACCACTCAAAACGGGTAAGATATTAACGATACTTTAATCAGTTTTTAGGGTGCACGTGTTCAAAGGCGTGAGTCACGTGTTGTCTGGTGACGGGGTTGTTGAGGCTCCGTTATAGGAGAGTTGTAGTATTATTTTAAAAATGGCTTCTCACTCCATATCCAATCAAATGTGAGTACACTTTATCTAAATAACACCTTCCTATTTCCTGCCACAGCAGTATAAATGTGTGGATATCCCGATGGGATAGGGGGTAGTAAGATGCTGAGCAAGGAAAATACCTACGGTATTAATGTATTATTTAAATAATGTTATAATATGTTTATATATTTTATTAGCTCTTATATTATTGTGTTTAGACATAGCACGTTGAAGACACCAAACAATATTGTGTTAGGTAGGCCTCTGCGTTTCATACATATTTCAAAAATGCTGAGAGAAAGTTTCATAGACGGTGTTCTGGTGGGTAGGGAGGGGGGGACGGGGTTGATAGCCCAGCTGATGGTTAATTTCAACCCCAAGTTTGTTGCTCTGACGAGAATATTAAACTGGCAAACAGTGGCCATCTTTGGTGGGTCATTTAAGAGCCATCTCATGTGTTGACCTTAAAGAGTAGAAAACATTCTGCAGCCTAAATTAAATCATAACTTACCTTATTTTTTTTTAACAAGCTTCGTCGGCTTAAATATAAATTTTATATCATCAGTTATCCTAGCTTAATTTCAAAACTGGTGACTCTGGAGATGCCTATTTTCTAAAATGGGTGTAAAATGACTAAAAAATAATAATTTAAATTCATACATACATCCAAAACTATCCTCCCCTCTTCCCCGCACATGTAATAATAATAATAATAATAATAATAATAATAATAATAATAATTAGCACCGCGTCTTACTATACCGTTCGGGTTATACGCTTAAGTACTAATTACACTAATGGATTAGGAATTGGGAAGGTTGAATTTAGAGGAAGTGAACTCGCATTTGTGTGGAGGAAGAGTGGAAAACCATTTAGGAAAAACCACCCCCAGTTCACCCGACCGAGATTAGAACCTCGATCTCCCCGTCCTCGGCGGTCGAGCTCAACACGACTAGCGCGTTAGCCAACTACGCCACCGAGGCGGGTCCCCGCACATGGAAATGTATTTTTACCGAAATAACAATGAATTTTTTTAGAACCGTGTCTTACTACTGATTTTTGTTATACGCCACAAAAAAAAAGTTACTTTTTAAAATGAAAACTAAATCCAGTGAAATTATTTACGTAGACAAATTAAGTAGCAAACACACATTTCAATGTGATAGAACGGTTATATTTTATGTTCTTATATTTGTAAAAAAAAACTGTGTTCCTGTTAAATATAATCTATATTTACTTTTTGATACTATTCAGGACAGTTTGCATATTAAAACCAATGCAATAGGGATAAAAGAGGTAAATTTCATATCAACTGTGCCGCCATTTGCCTAGAGGGTAGTGCGTAAAATATGTAGGAAAAACAAACCTTGGTAAAGCTTACCAAAGGAGTCATATTCTGAAAATTAAAAAATAACACTTGGACACGGGAATAAAACCCGGGACCTTCAGCTTAGTAGTCCCGGGTTCAATTTCCGTGTCCAGGTGTAATTTTTCAATTTTCAGAATATGATATCTAGATGGAGAATTCCTCTCTGAAAGCACAAATAATAGCTTCGGCTATTTGATTCTTACCAAAGGAGGCAAAACCTGTCCATCGGCGGTAATTAAGCTAAAAGGATGGGTGGCACCTTAAGCCAAGTTCAAACTGATGCCGTTGTAGCCCAAACCTCTCCATCACCGGTAATTAAGCTAAAAGCATGGGTGGCACCTTAAGTAACGTTCAAACTGATGCCGTTGTAGCCTTCTTTGATAGGCGAGAATATGTTTGGAGTATTTGCATACTAATCGATTTTGAAATTTTATTTTGCGACTGTGACAAGTGATGAAGATCTATTTCCCATTTAAAAATGACTAAAATATTTGCAAGGCGTAAACCGAAGTGTTTTATATTAGATTTCTAACTGTCTTGATACAGACAGTCGCTATGAAATAAATAGAGTACATTATTATCTAAGTCTTCTATTAACGAATGTAATTGAACACTATCAGTGGTTATTCTTAAATAAATTATTTTTTTAAATTAAAATATATAAGAGTTGATAGTGAATTGTTACTACTTTTTATATTTGTAAAAATAGTGTCAATTATCTACACAAATAATTTTACTGAACGTTATTATCTTTTATACAGGAGTAACATTTTTTTTAGTAAAAAATACTTCCTTATGATAGTTTTATATTTTAAAAGTATTCATTTATGTAATTCTTTTTTGTCTCCTTACCCCCATTTAAATAGGTATCCACGTCCAGGTATTTTTTAAATGCAATTCCCAACTTAGTTGTTTTTGAATTAACCAGTATATTTCAGACAAACTTGGGAAACTCTAATCGACCTCAGGGATAGAGCCTATAGGTTCCTTAAGAGTGTGAATCTCACTCGCAAATTTGGGTACATTTATTGGTAACCATACCCTCTTCACCCCTACTCTCCTAGTGGGAATGTACGCATAGACCAAACAGGTAATAAGATTAGGAGCACACACAAATTAAACTTTAGTTTTAGGAACATTCTAAATTTGATTATTATTATTATTATTATTATTATTATTATTATTATTATTATTAGCACCGTGTCTTACTTCCCGTTCGGGTTGTACACACTTACGCTAATGTGTAATGGTAGGCTGATTGTGAGGTGAAATGGAGGACCTACAGTTTAACGTGGAATCCGAACCACGGTGGAGGCCTGGCATTCCTCACATTCACAAGTTGTGATTAATACACGTCTTGTCAGAGATTAAGGAAGAGTTTGGCAATCAGATAAATATGTGCCGGCACCGGGGATTTCATTAGAAAAGTTTATATTTCAACATACATAAGAATGGTGTATTTTTGGTTCTGATTAGTAAAAACTTGGCAAACAAAGACCTGAAACCCAGAATTTGTTATTAAACTTTGTGTATTATTTCCTGGGATTCATCGTTCTTGCTAATGATTAGATCTGGGTCATTGTGTTATATAAGCCTGTCTTGCACAGGGTCGTTCGGTTGAATGGGGCATAAGTAGAAACGGAGAAAATTAAAGAACAGTGTTGTGGGGGAAGTGGAACAGGGAAGCAGGGAGGGAAATACGGCGTTTGTAAGGTTGACGAAATGGATTACACACACACACACACACACGGAGGTAGTTTCATGCAATACCGAGAAATTTCACGTACACTTTACCTGATTTTACTTCTCGCAGCTGCAGTTTTAACTCTTGGAAAATTTGTAGGTGTACTAATTTTAATTTGAAAAGGAGGTAGGAAGGAAGAGAGAAGGAAGAAGTGAAATAAAAAAAAATACACAAAACATACTAATGAACAAAAACTTGTATCGGTGAACACGCGGGCTATGATGTCCCCTTCGCCTAGTCTGGTTTAAAGGTGAAGGGGTTAGAATCTCGTTCAAAATAGTAAAGGATTTTTTTTCTTTCAAAAAATTAACTTCCTAATTTTCTTAATGCAGATGGTCGTACATTTCCTATAAATCCTACCTTTCAAATCACTACCCTTTTAGTGTAAATAAAATGCGTATAGCCCGGACGGATTAGAAGATTCATTGTAAAAACTAATCAGAAATAAACCGCACCCCAAAGCAGCCCCTAACTCATTGAATAAAGTAAGTTCAGGACCCTATCCTTGTTCCAGTGTGGGTGAATATTAAAAAACGCTTCCAAATGTAACCTAAAATAATCCTCATTTGAAGTGTGACTAATTTTAACCAAATTTAAATAAGCCTACATACATAATACTTTCTTCGGATTTGTTCATTTGATATACATCCAGTTCTAGTTTGGTGGTGTCCAAACTTCCAAGAAAAAAAATCACCTTAATATGATTTAAAAGTGTAATGAGGTATTAAATAAAAAATAGGATGATTGAGAAATTGACTTCCTTTAACTATTTACCTTACTATATAGTGATCGACAATTCAAGTTCAACTTAAATTTTCTTATTTCAGGAGATTTATAGTGAAATAGCTTTCTAAAATACCTAATATAAAATATATCTGAAAAAACTCTCTCTTTTTTTTAGTCCGAAACTTCAGCTGTCTTTCTATCGATATTGATAGGGAATAAAGTCTACGAGACGGATCTTGGAAAGATAGCAAGAAAATACCTACTTTACCTTTTCGGGAATGGAAGGGGAAAAGATTCATCAGACCAAAATAAAGTCGTACAGTCTGGTTCGATTAAAATAAAGTCCCTATATTGATTTTTTTTTCTGTACCACGTATTATCCATGCAGGCTATTTGCATATTTAAGCTAACAATCAAAGGGATAAGAAGGTAAAATTTAGAGAAATAGTAACCGCATTCCACGTGAAGGAAGGAGTAGGAAATAATTTAAGGGAAAAATCACCTTAAGTAAACATGATCGGTATTCAAAAACCGATTTACCCGGCACCTGCAAACTACTATGAACCGAGATTAATTTATCAGACCATGGGACCACTATTCTAGTCTCTGTAGTGACAAAATATAGCCTAGATAGCAATACCGGTTTGTTTTTTATTATTTTCAGACAAAGGTAGTGGTTTATTTAATGAGTACTAAACTTTGGGTAGCCAAGTATTAATAACTACGACAGTATTGGCGTAACCCTCTTTGGTGACCGGAAGATTTAACGCGATACTCTTTCAGTAGACTAAACTGATGATGACAGAAGGATCAGGGTTTGAATCTCGGTCGGGTGTACTGAGGGTGGTTTTAACAATATGATTTTCCACACTCCCTCCAAGTATATGTGGCTATACTTCCTACAAAATATAACTCTCCTCATCCCTAAAACCATTAGCGTAATTAGTACACAAGCGTACAACCTGAACAGGTAGTAAGTAAGACGTGGTGATAAAAAAAACGTGGAAATACGAGAGAAAATGTCCATTGGATAACAACTAATGTTCTCTACACGTGTGAGACTTGACGTGCTATATTCAGGTGCACTAACATTGTGACTAAACTTTTACCAGCTCTGTGTTCATTTCAATGAGGGGTAAAAAGGGGTGGGGTGGGGTTTAGGGTGCTGTTTCTATACGCTCAGTACGTCAGGAGAATATTTGCACCTGCCGCCTCGAGCTTATACTCGGCGATTAATTAATTTCTAACAAAATAGAGCTGAATTTTGAAACGTTACTTTCACGGGATTAATTATTCACTCCAGAGTGGTCTTCTAAAACCTTTCTTTTTTTTGAAATTAACCCACGTCGGAGGTTGTTATCTTTTATAATTACTATAAATCATAGTAGCACTCATTTAAACAAGTGAGTGCGTTCCTCTCTTAAAAGTCTTTGTAACGAGTGTGAAAGAGTGCTAATTTAAAAGCAAAATTTAAACAAGGTGTTTTTTCCTTTATATTTTACTGCATGACGGGTATATTGGGGTTAGATTCCTGGTTGGGTGTACCAAGGATAATTTATTTCCTGAAGGATTTTTCCCACACTTCCCTCACGCAAATGCTGGTACATTTACTCTAAATTTTACCTTAAGGATCACAAAAACATTAAATTAACTACGTAGAACCTGAATGGTTATTTAGACGTGGCGAAAAATAATTATAAAAAATCAATCTTTTTAGCCATGCAAGTGTTTTTTTAAATCTAATTACCTAACTTATAAAGGAGGTGTTTTATTTTGACTAAAAGTATTCTACAAAATTTTCTTTATTAAGTCCGGATACAAAAAATATATCCAATAAATACGCCGCATAAATTTTGGGGTACGTGGACCACAAGTTAAAAACCACTGGTACAATTCATCGCTCTCACAAATTGTATTGATAGTGACAGTAGTTGTGGGTTAAAATACCAGCTGGTAGTATTTAGGGCTGTCTTCCGATCTCTTTTCACGCAACTGTGGGGGAATTTAATTTAAATTCTACCTTTCTAAGCACTGGGCCATTAAATGTGGGATCCCCGAACGTGTTGTAGGACCTGGTACACACAAAAAGATAAAGAATATTAATCTGGCATGATATCAAATAACTTGAATAAAATTAGAACTGAACTTAATCGATATTAACCTCCATACCAGTGTCTGTCGTTAAACCGTAGTACCCCAAAGCTCAGCCATTCACCACCCTTTAAAGCGCCACGGGCATGTACAGTAGGCCCAACTACCAACTTTTACGCCACTCAAGGAATGTTCCAATTTAGTATTCAATTGGAATTAAAATGGCTAATTTTTTATATTGGTTAATGAGCTCGAATGAAAATGGATATCGCAAAATGGTTTAGGGATTAAAATCAACGTTCAGCTATAAGGATATTCCATCCAAATTACTATGTAGATTGTAGATCAAGCAAAACTATTCTACATATTCAGTTGGAATGTCGGAAAAGCTATCGATATTTCAGATACTAGTATGCCTTTAGAATTATTTTATCAGTATCTACAGTCCAATTTTGTTTATAGGAAGAACCTTATTTAACAGCTAAAACTGTTACTAGATTACTTTCAGAAAAGAAACCTTATTAAACAGCTAAAACTGTTTCTAGATCTACTTTCATAGGAAGAACCTTATACGACAACTAGAAAAGTTACTGAATCTACTTTCATAGGAAGAACCTTATCTGACAGCTAGAACAGTTACTAGATCTACTTTCATAGGAAGAACCTTATCTGTCAGTTAGAACAGTTACTAGATCTACTTTCATAGGAAGAACCTTATCTGACAGCTAGTAAAGTTACTAGATCTACTTTCATAGGAAGAACCTTATCTGACAGCTAGTAAAGTTACTAGATCTACTTTCATAGGAAGAACCTTATCTGACAGCTAGTAAAGTTACTAGATCTACTTTCATAGGAAGAACCTTATCTGACAGCCAGAAAAGTTACTTGATATATTTTCATAGAAGAAATTTATGTGAAATCTTAGAAAAGTTAATATCTCTACTTTCCCATATTCATAGGTTAATTCCTGTGATATGAAGCGGTCCCTTTTGATATACATTATCAATACCTATCCAAACTATAATTATATAACGAAATATTATCAATTTCAACCGTAAAAAATATGTTTGTGTTTTCTAAAATTCCTCTTCATGAAAATTGGACGGTATATGACTATGCTTAATGACGTTATAAGTCACGAAAATAGCTGTCTGAAACTGAGCACACGATATCTTGAATGACTGTATATTTCCAAGATGACTACTTACGTCGCTTGAAGGAAATATTACAATAGTTCATATATCATATTATGTCATCTTACTAACTAGCTTTATTTTAAATTTAACATCTTTGAAGGAAGATTGGGGAACAATTTAAGGGAGAAAAAACACTTCAGCAGACTTGACCGGGACTAGAAACTTTATTTCCCCATCATTAGCAAACCAGATAAGAGGACACCTACACTGTCCACGTGACCATTGATTCATGTTGGATTCAATATATTATATTAATATCATTTCATCATTAAGGCCCTTGGTCCTATCGAGTGCAAGTCTAAAACCTATTATATGGGATAGTGGGTGGGAGGGTGAGAGGGGTGGCGTGGCTTCAACATCGACTAAAGTATCCTTCCGCGCCAACAAGAACAGGTGGATCACGGAAACCGTAGATGGCGCTAGCTACCGAACAGGTCTTTCAGAAAAATAATGTGTTTGGAAGTGTAAGTTTTCTCGAGAACGAGTGAAATTGTTATGTTAATATTTTCAACACTACCTCCAAGATAATGTGTCGATGTTTATTAATTGTTACATTTTCTTATTTTTTGTTATGAATCTGGCAGTTTTCTATTGAAAAATGTCAATTTTATCGATATTTGATCATTGTTAAAATTGTAGAGGAGTTGTGTATATAAAAAGTATAGCTTTATCAACATGCTTTCATTCCTGAACAAACCGTTTCTGAAAAAAAAACTGCAAAACAATAACAATTCTTTAAGATAACCATTTGTTCCCATAGCTCTGCATTTCCACGCCAAATGAATAGGGCCAATCACCTCAAATATTTTTTTTTATATGGATCGAAATATCGTATTTTTAAATCTATTTATTTTTCATACACTAACTGTAGAATACGTGTAACTAGTAAAAACAAAATTGAACCAGTTTATAGAATAAATATCTATATTTTTGATCTCTCAATATTGATAATATTTAAAAAATAATATATTTTTTATTTATATCCCACTTTAGTATATGTTAGATACTGTCCTTAGCATTCTCACTTAGCTTGATTCCAACAAGAGATAGGTAATAAAATAGTGCCATAGTGTAATAAGTCAAGGAAAGACTGCTATCTTGATTGGTTCCACCATGTTGCAGGAATTAAAATAGGGCGATTATGTAATTGGTCAAGGTAAGACTGCCGCCATTCAGGGTAAACGGACTGTACATTACAAACGTATGTAACAATCTTGTGGTAAGAGAAGGGTAGGAGGGGTAGATTGTGGTCCCCAATGATGTAAGGGTTTGTTGATCAGGGTGAGGGGGGGGGATTCAGTGGGGGTGGAAGGCTTTGGGCTTGTCTGTGATGGATGAGTGGTTCAGATATGACCCCTCAAAGCTGGAGCGTTTTTCTTTCGTTCTTTCTAAAAAGTGGTGGCAGCTTTTTTTTTTTTTGTCCACTAGAGCATAAAAAAATATGATACGCCAGATAAACTTGGTGGTCACCGTAACTTGACCAGTGTTGTAAATCAGAGAAGAGCCATCCATTCTTCACTGGGGTTGAAAGCAGTTTTTATGAGAAAAACGGAAAAAGGAGATATTTTGGAATCACGCGAATTACCTTTGATCTGGAGGGGGAGGGGGGCCGGATTTGATTGTCTTTGACCCGCTTGACTGGGCTTTTAGTTCTACCTTTAAAATGTTAATGTTTCAGACAAAGCTCTTCCCCTTTTTTTGGGAAGAATAATTGAACTATTCTACACAATTTTAAATGTACCCAATTAGTGGTCTTATGGTTTAAGACGTCACTCTCACAATTTTAACTGAATTTTCTAGTGATGGTGAGTTCGGAAGTTTGAATTATTGCCTGGTGTACTCAGCAGGGCGTTTTTTCCACAAAGGGTATCCTGTTGTCTCCGCAAAAAAAGAAGGCCTATTTCCTCTGAATTCTACAGTCCTCATCTATACTCAGTTGGTGTAGATATTTAGGGAGCCAGTCGTCTGTATGAAAACTCTAGTTAATTAGTTTTCAAACGGAATATTATGGTTTTTAGTACATAGATCTGAAGCGAAGCTATAAAAAACATAATTTAATAAATAATAAAATACTATATAATCTACTATAGAGTTTAGGAGACTAATTTAATTTAAAAGGTGACCTGGCGGTGTAGGGGTAAGGTGTCGGACTTCTGTGCTGGGGTCTGGGGTTCAATCCTCGGTCCCGGTACAGATTTATCTGATTGCCAAACCCTTCCTTCACCTCTGACAAGACGTGTATTAATCACAACTTGTGAGTGTGTGGAATTACAGGCCTCCACCGTGGTTCGGATTCCAAGTTAAACTGTAGGTCCTACATTTCATCTCACAATCACCCTACCATTACACATTAGCGTAAGTGCGTATAACCCGAACGGGTAGTAAGACGCGGTGCTACTACAACTACTACTACAACTACTACTATTACTACTACTACTACTACCACTACCACTACTACTACTACTACTACTACTACTACTACTAATAATAATAATAATAATAATAATAATAAACCTAAAAAAGAGCAGTCTCATAAAAAAAAGAGGGTGACAGGAATAAACTGACAGTATAGCCCCAAGTCTTACTACCCATTTGGATTATACTCTCATGTACTAATTACAATAATGGTTTAGGGATTAGGAAGGTTGAATTGTAAGAAAGTGCATATTGATGGGCAGGCGGGAAAAGTCGTCCGCTTACTCTAGTCTGGTTCCCTGGTAATACCGAGGTCGTCTTTTTGTGTCTGGGGAACATATATTCTCTAACGGTTTCTTACCCTCTCTGCATGCAAATACGGGTGATTTTATTCTTAAGGTTTGCCAATCTCGTACCAATTCAATCTGTGAATATTTTGATGATTTGGATGGGTGGTAGGCAGGATGCTGTGAGTACTATTGCCACCTAGTCTCCACTTACATTATTACCTGTGTGGGTAAGTTCACAATTTCTATGGGATGTTAATGATAGAACGTTAAACGTAATCTATGTTTATTATAATTTTTTTTGTCTCATTTCAGGTAGGCGAGTTGAATTTTGCCAAGCAAAAAATATGGTGAGTGAGAAATTAAAAAAAAAAAAATATATATATATATATATATATATATATATATATATATATATATATATATAAGAAATTAAGAGTGAAATTTACTTTGAATTTCCAATGCCATAGAATAACTACAGTAATATAATATTTTGATAATTTGTTAATTTAAAATAGCATATTTTTAATGTTCCACTAGAAGTTAGATAATATTAACTTATATTTTACAAGTATTTTGATGACATCTTTTAGTCACTTGTCTTTGCCCTAGTTGGCTTTGTGCGGGATTTGTAATAGTGTTCTTTATTACTTTTATTAATTGTTTTATTTAAATCTTTCAATCATGTTTTTGAAGGGACATGTCACATATAAATAGTTAGCACATGACAAGTACAGCCTCGTCTCAACCAAGACGCACACTTTCAACCAGTGTTGTTGCTAATTTCAATTAACTAGAGCCATTATTTTGTAATTATGTCCAGGTTAGCCAAATATTTAGTCTAAAATGATTGCAAACGAACCTGGAACCTTCCCAACAGGATATTAGCGTATAGTCTATTTTTCATAGAAATAAACTTATTTGACACCTATAAATGTTACTAGATCAACTTTCATAGGAAGAACCTTATCTGATAGCTAGAACAGTTAATAGATCTACTTTCATAGGAAGAACCTTATCTGACAGCTAGAACAGTTACTAGATCTACTTTCATAGGAAGAACCTTATCTGATAGCTAGAACAGTTACTAGATCTACTTTCATAGGAAGAACCTTATCTGATAGCTAGAACAGTTACTAGATCTACTTTCATAGGAAGAACCTTATCTGACAGCTAGAACAGTTACTAGATCTACTTTCATAGGAAGAACCTTATCTGATAGCTAGAACAGTTACTAGATCTACTTTCATAGGAAGAACCTTATCTGATAGCTAGAACAGTTACTAGATCTACTTTCATAGGAAGAACTTTATCTGACAACTAGAACAGTTACTAGATCTACTTTCATAGGAAGAACCTTATCTGACAGCTAGAACAGTTACTAGATCAACTTTCATAGGAAGAACCTTATCTGATAGCTAGAACAGTTACTAGATCTACTTTCATAGGAAGAATCTTATCTGATAGCTAGAACAGTTACTAGATCTACTTTCATAGGAAGAACATTATCTGACAGCTAGAACAGTTACTAGATCTACTTTCATAGGAAGAATCTTATCTGATAGCTAGAACAGTTACTAGATCTACTTACATAGGAAGAACCTTATCTGACAGCTAGAACAGTTACTAGATCTACTTTCATAGGAAGAACCTTATCTGACAGCTAGAACAGTTACTAGATCTACTTTCATAGGAAGAATCTTATCTGACAGCTAATACAGTAATTACTATAATTACTTTAATGTATTCATATGTAAGGTTTTGTGACCTGCAGCTGTCACTCTAGATAAATATTATCAATAATAATAGTAATAATATTATATAAAACTGTTATTAGTGTTGACCGCAAATAAATATGTTTTTTTTTTTTTTAAAGATCTTCTATGACAGGACCATAGGTGTTTTTAAACAATATTCAGATAAATTCCTTTATAATATTAATATTCAGGCTGCATTCAGATTTTTTCCCATTTAAAAATTTTCATCGTTTAGTATTATTTTAATATTGTCATATGTAATTAAAATAATACTTGAAAAATACTCTTCATAAATTCTAAGTCTACATTTAATTCAAGTCCTCCAAGTCATGTGATTGCTTCAAGCCGATAAACATGATCCTTGTTTACAACTGCCCCGTAAGGAACATGTGAAACAGTCCATATTTAATCCCTATTGTCTGTGTGTGGCATCAAGGTCGTTAAATTAGAAAGGCTTGTGGATCTAATGGGAAAGTTCCTGCTGACGTAATTTGATTCAGCACCAAACACTTTGTATTTTACGTCAAGTGTAAATTGCAACAACCAAATTATCTCTGTTCTAATGGATGTTATTTTATTTTTGTCTGAAATGTTTTTATTATCAAAGTAAAATTATGGCTATACAGCGAGTGTTCGGAAACTCATGGGCCAAACTGCATATATAGCTTGTTTGAACCAAAAGTAAAACAAAATCCCTATACACTTACATCCGGCAAATTATGCTAATAACATTAAATTGTTTTCAATATTTCGGTATACAGCACCGGGAGAGCAAAGCTGTGCAAGCATTGTACAACAGGTTGCATAGGAGTTAGGCACGCGGCACTGCTAAAGTAATAGTGGAAAGAACTTTCTGTGATTTAAGACCGTTAACGGTGACCCTCAGCCCTCAAGAACGTATTCTCATTTATAAATGGACAGGTGTGTTGTTTACTATTAATTGTGATATGTTTTGCTGCCGTGCTCTAAGATGTCAGGTGAGTAGTGCCATGCACCTAACTCCCTTGCAACCTGTTGTACACGCATGCTTGCACAGCTTTGCTCTCCCGGCACTGTACGCCAAAACTTTGAATACAATTTAATGGTATTATCATAGTTCTCTGGATATAAGTGTATTGGAATTTCTAATGACTTTTGGTTCGAACATACTATATATGCAGTTTGGGCGTTGAGTTTCCGAACATCCTGTATGTATGTTTTCTAGAGGTAATTCGCGGCTGACTTTAAACTCCTTGGTGCAGACTTAATTTGTAGCAACTCAACTCAACTCTACCACCCCTATGAATATGTATCTTTAGTGAGTACTAAAAATGATCTACGTGGCCAGTGGCGTGAGTTTCAACTTGTCTGGTTTGCCAATTACATGGAAGTCAAAGCTCGAATCCCGAATGGTATACTGAGGAGTATATTTCCCTATTATGTAATCACGCAAAATGCGAGGACAGGAGCTTCGAAAATACTTAGATTCCAACACAATTCTCTCTAAGGGGTAGTAATCACTTAAAATACAATCCTTGAGCATAGATGAGGCCATAAATGTACTAATAACATTTCTACCCAAAATTATATGTTTTGTATTTAATTAGCGCACCTCTTGATTGGCTCCTTTATACAGTCCCACCAACTTTCAGCTTTCTATCTAATTTAAAATCACTAAAAAATTATCTGTACATACAAACAAACAGACGCATGCATACACATACACACCATTAGACTTTTATTAATATAGATTTTCTTCATTAGATTAAAATACAAGCCACTATCTTCAAAATAATTTATGGAGGAGTATTTTGAAATAAAAATTAGAAATGTTCCTTGTGTTTGAAATTAATAAAAACCACATAAATAGCTTATGAAATTTAATAACGTGTCTATATTAAAGAGTCTTATTTTAAAAAGCAAACTTGAAAAATTCTGTTCTAGGTCTTACATAATCCGTTTTGAGTTTTGAAAACACAACAGTTTTCTTCAGATCTACATTGGACCATGTTTTGACTCTTTGTTTCAACATTAATAAGTTTACATTTGGACCCAACAATCTGTATATTCATGTAATGGTCAGTTTATATTTCTTAAATACATATTATTCTTACTACCCGTCCAGGCTACCTTAAATTGTACTCTGATGTTTTAGGTATGAGTAAAATATAACCTAAATAAAGTGTATCAACATTTGTGTAAAAGGAGATTTACAAAACATGATGGGGATTTCACGCCAGTATCCTTGAGTGGGATCCAAACCTCGTAAAAATATGAGGCTAACAGCCTAGACTACGAGAACGCTGGTACAGGTTTCATAAGTAATAAGTCTTGGGAATATTACTGTACTTTATTGAAATGGAAATATTGGTTTATCAATATTATTTTATATAAAAGTGAAATAATAATGTTTATAGAATTATTTTTAAATAAAAAAAACTGTATTTATCATTTCAAGTATCTTAGTACACTTTTGTTTAAAAACGTAAAAATATTCCGTCTCTATTTTAAGAGTAATACAATATATCATAGTGCATGTCAAAACACCGAGTATTTTACGCTAGCATAATAGATTCCCCTACTCAGCTTTTTATGCATTCTTAATGTGACATTAACATACATTGAATTATGACAGCAGAGTTATTAAGCAAATGACAAATGCTCGTTTCAACGTTAGATTAACAACGCAACTCATCCATGTGTCCATTTGTCTAATACGTATTTCGAATGACACAAACATGTCAAAAATGTAAATGGGCCGAGTGAAGGAACATTACAGAATTATCATATTTATCTCATCGTTTAGAATTTTACTTTGTTAAATATCATTATTGTAAGCTTTTAGAAAATTGATTGTATGAAATAATAAAGGTGACATTTTACGTGATGGAAATATATGTTTTTAAATTCTTTCGACACCTCAAAAAAATCGAACTCGAGATTTTGATAAATGTCAACGTTTCATTACCCCCTGAAACCAAATAAATGGTAGGGTGCACCTCAAAGCCTTTCTCCCACTTTTATCTTAAAATAGACATTTACTAAAAACTTGTAAGATTTGTGAAACGAAATAGTAGACCTACACATTTTTGTAGAAACACAAAGATCATAAATGAAATAATATACACTGTTACTTACTCTATGGAACTAGGAACACTGTTACAGAAAAATTGAGAAATGAGAAACATCTCTGTCCACATAAAAAGCATAAAAATCAGATTTATTTTTAAAAACCTGAATTAAAAAGTATATATATTTGATTAAAGCTAAGAAATTATTGGTTTTATAAAAAAATTAAATAAAAGTTTTGTCTCTTTAATATTAATACAACTTTACGATGATAAAGATCTTTCTTATCTCAAGTAGTAGAGGAAAAATGATGAAAATGGGAAAATTTCCCTCATTTTAAGTACCCTAAATTCATTTTCATAAGAAAATTGGAATTTTTTTTTGGTTAATAGTAATAAACAGTGTCTACACATAAAAAATTTAAAAAAAAATCGTTAGAGCGAATTTCGAGACAATAAATTTTATTATCATTTTGCCCATAAGTACACTTCCATTAAATTTAGCGTTAGACATATAATTCCAAAAACCCTCACGGTGACCTTATGAACACCCCGGATACCAAGTTTAGCACAATCAGTAAAATAGTTTCGTCTCTAGCTCAAGGTACAGACGGACAGACAGCATTACGAAAACAACCTTTTTTGTTTCAGGGGTCATGAAACGTCAACCTTTATCAAAATATCGAGTTAGATTTTTTTTGTCGATCACAATAATTTCTCTCCGAAGTGTTGAGGGAAGGTAAAATTTGTTTTTCGCAAAGCCACCTCTCTGTCTGTACCTCTGGCTAGAGACAAAACTATTTTACTGATTGGGCTAATTTTTGGTATCCGGAGTTTTCATAAATGTCCCCTTGAGGAGATTTTGAAGTTAAATATCTTACCCTAAAATTAAAAGTAGTTTACTGAATGGCAAAAAGAGAACAAATCGATTTTGTCCAAATTCGCTCTAATGATTTTGATTAAATTATATATATCTGGGTAGGCCTTATCATAATACAAAAGATGATTACCCTCATTTTCTCATGAAAATAATTTTAAGGGTAAGTTACATTAGGGAAATTTTCCAATATTCATGATTTTTTGTATTTTACCTTTTACGCTATAATCTATTTTAAAATCTTACGGGCGACACATATCTGAAAAATTATAAATTAAATTTTTTTAACCATATTAATACTTTTTTCTAAACTTTAAATTTACGCACTTCAGTGATCGATTGGTCTAAGGCGTCACTCTCTTACTACACCGGACTGTTGAAGATGGGAAGACCGGGGCTCGAATCCCTGTCTGTGTACTGAGGGTGGTTTCCACCCTCCCTCCATGCAAATGTCGGTACACTTCTTCTAAATTCAACCATATTTATTCATAGCACACTAGCGGAATTAGTACATATTGGTTATAGCCTGAACAGGTAAAAAAACGTGGTGATAATAAACCTTTCATATTTGATGTAAATTTATTCCTCCCTATAAAATAAATTACAAAAGAAGAACATGTGATTTACAAAACTCCTTGATTTAAAAATTGTCACAATTCAAATTTAATTTAAGCATGTATGCAGCATTTTAGCAGGAATATCAATAAAAAAACTCAATATAACTACATGATTTTATAAGTTTTTTAAGCTATTTATACGTGCATTTATAAATAGATACATTTTAACATGCTTATATTTGTACACAAATAGACACTTTAATACACATATAGCATACATACACACTTTAATACATGGCATACATAGGTACATACATACATAAACACATATACATACACATAATATACATACACATAATATACATGCATACATACATACATACATACATACATACATACATACATACATACATACATACATACATACATACATACATACATACATACATACATACATACATACATACATACATTAATGCATTCATTAATACATACATACATACATACATACATACATACATGCACACATACACACATAGAATAAATACATACACACATATATACACATATGCACAGTTAAAAACAAATGTAGCAATGATATTCATGGATTGTAAGCTGAGCATTAAATCAAATTTAAAATGTCCTCTCCTAATTTCCAGCTGTCAGAAACTGCTCGCTCTGGGCCTTCACCAAACTTAATACAGGGAGTACGATTTGATCCGTGTGTTTATGCCACAAGCAACACACCACGCCGATAGCTCTCGTGTTAAGCTCATCCGACGATTTATTGCCGATATTATCCGTCAACTTTTTGTGTCTGGGAAGTGTTTGGGTGGACATGGGTCGTTGTTGCATCGATACTACCCGTCTATTGCTGGAGCCAGGCAGGCTGCTCCCTGACCCCAGCCTACCACCCATCTAGTTTTTCTACCCCCTACATCCCACCCCCCTTTAGGAGGAGGGGTACGGGGGTGGGGGTTCTACGCTCAGCTGGCCATAGTCCAAACGTCCATTAGCCTCACTGGGGGGGTTGAAGTGCTTGGAGTCACTTCACTCTATGAAGCCGCCATCATGGGTATGAAGAGAGTAAAACCAACCACCTTGCATGATGAAGAGTATTCTAACCACGCCATCTTGGGGGTACTGAGCTGAAGTGATCCGAGCAGTTTCTACGCCATAAATATTTTATTTCGCACCATCTTGAAGTCATGGGGTCATCTTCATGGGTTTTTGAGAGCATAAAGCCACCCATCTTGTAGGATGAAGAGTTATCTTAATTTGAACACATAATTGAAAACATTTTATTTGATTGTTCTAGATGAAAAAGGCGATGAGGAGAGATTGTTAATTTTGACTTTACAATAATGTGAGTCATCCTGTTGTAAAGAACTATCACACAGATGTATATTTTTACCAGGGCTACGCTTAGCGGGACCGTCCTAGTAAATTTCCCCCTCTAATTCAGTCTCAAAATATTCCTTCAAAGACACTGCACACACATAAACTCACTACATGATTTGTGTATGTGTGTGTATGTGTGTGGTAGGTCAAATGGGTCGTAAAAGGAAGGGAACATTTTGATAGTACCGTTTTTTCAAGAATACCTAACACTGGAAGCATATCGCCAGTCTTCACTGGGGGAGTTAGTTGTTTAGCAACTAAATTATCTTCCTGTAACTCTAATTAGATAGTTAAAAGATTGTTTTTTTAAATCAAAAGAAATAACCTATTGTGATTATTGTTTTAAAACCTGTATTCCCTAATTTTTATTTTTCAAATGAAACAATTTATTTTTGAGTAGTGGATAGTATAAACATTCAGTGTCGCTGTCCAATAATGTTGGCAATCTTGTATAAACTATTGCTTATGATGCATTTATAGTTGGGGTTTTTTCACAGTGTATTAAGAATTTAGAGGAAATGAACCTTCATTTGCAAGGAGGGAAAAATTACCTCTTTATCCTAGTCCTGGATTCAAACTCTGACCTTGCAATCACTGAAAAAAAAAACCAGACAAGACAAGAACAAATCCTTTGTCTGCAAGTCCCAACGATGAGGAACAACATTTTATCCAATGCATTTTTTTAAATTAGGGAGGTAATGTGTTTAAAGATGACAAGTTCTCGCAGTGGTGGTTTGTGACCTAATAAGTAGGTGAAGGGGCAGGGTTAAGGGATGAGGATAATTTTTTGAGGGATGAGCCAGGGTTTAGTGAGATTAAGGAAGATAAATCTGTTAAATTCTTAACCCAACATTAAAATTATTTTGATTTTTTTAAACCGATTCTTTTTGTCAGTTAACTTAGACCGCCAATGCACCCTGTCCTCTGCCTCCTCCTTCAGCTCCCAGAATTTTCTTCTTTCCTTCAATTCATCCAATATCTGAATCCTCCTCCTTCCTAAGCTCCTCATTCCCTCAAACTTTTCTTCCATGACGTCCTGTAGAAGACATTTTATCGACTACATTAGTTATATTTAAATAGCAGGAATTTTTAGGACGATAAAAGATGTAAATTATCTGGTGAATATTTTCCATCTCACATCACTAATATATTCTCACGATTTGTTGTGTCTGTGAGAGAGTACTTCGTACCTGGTGAGCTCCTCTAGGGGAGGAGCTGATGAGTATTCCAGCCTCTCATCAACTATGGCGGAGCCGGCATAACTGGAATAGCAATGCCCTCACTCTGAAATTCACCGCACGGTGGTTTTAAAGATTAATTGGCTGTTGTGTTTGACGTAATTACTGGGATATGTGTACTTACTCTACTCACTTTGTATGAGAACTGCGCCAGAGTAGATTTGAGTACTGGCATAACGAAGGCTCGGTCAGCCAGGGTTTGATTAGATTTATCGTGGAGGAGCTTTATTGGGGAATTTCGGTGCGTACAAATAAACGAATAGTAGATTACGAAAATAAATTTAAAAAATATTCACTTTGGTTTCTGTACCATATCTTAAAAGTAATTTGGGATATCAACCATTTTAAATATATCTGTATAAAAGAACAAATAGGTCAAACAAATCTCATAAAAAATAATGAGATTTAATCAATCATTAAAGAAATTAAAATTGAAACCGATTTAAAGATTATTTTTTCCCGTTCAGTAAAATAACCAATAATATAAGTAAAAATCATGTTTTATTTAAAATATAAAAATAAGATTAATATAATAAAAATAATAAAATAAAAACTTAAGACACATAAAAAAGACCTTCATAAAAATACTAATATTATAGATATAGCCGGGGAAGGCAGAGTTTATTGGAATGTAATATATGTATTGTCGTGGAAATGTATTAAAGACGAAAAAAATCTCATAACAACCAAGTAGGATTCTTAATTCTTATAATTGAACACCAAACAATTTCTTAGAAAATATTATTTTATGTTATCATCTGAAGTTGAATTAATCCACCGCTTGTCTTTTTGTAGAGTATTTGGAACATTTGACGTCAAAGATGCGCCTCCTACTGTATAGTTAAAAAAAACTTAAAATTTGGATACGTTCATGTTTATTTAAATTGATAAGACTCCATACTGATAAATTGTGACGTCTTCTCTAGAAATTATATTAAAATGGTGGTTTAAGTAAACGCATTGAAACAATAATGGTCGCTGATATTACAATTTGAATATAAACTCCAATTTTATTGCGAATTCATATCTCTGAAAGCTATAAAAGTTAGATATTATGTTTATATTAGAAGAACATTAACTGACTGACCTGTAGAGAGGTTACTTGATCTACTTTCATAGGAAAAACCTTATATGAAAGCTATAGCAGTTACTAGATCTACTTTCATAGTAAAAGACCTTATCTGACAGCCGGAACAGTTACTAGATCTACTTTCATAGGAAGAACCTTATCTGACAGCTAGAACAGTTACTAGATCTACTTTCATAGGAAGAACCTTATCTGACAGCTAGTAAAGTTACTAGATCTACGTTCATAAGAGGAGCCTTATCTGACAGAACGGTTACTAGATCTACTTTCACATATTCATACGCCAACTCATGTGATCTCCAGCTGTCACTTTTGATATATATTATCAATACCTATAGAATAACAACAATAATATAGTAAAACGTTAAAATAATAGCTGCAAAGAATTATGTTTATACTTTCCTAACTGTTCTTCTAACCAAAATCAGGGTATAAATCCAGTGGTATCTGTGACTATATTTTGGGTTCCGTCATAGTTTTAGTCTCTGGCAGCTGGTCCTGACCTGCCAGTACAGGGCAACCAACCTGAATTAATTCTCTACTATTCTAAATAACAATTATTAGATGAGGCCTGGTTCCTTTTCACATACAAATATAAAAATACTTTATCTGAAAATATTATTATTTTACCAGTAGGATTTTTTTGACACCTCCCTTCCCCCCCCCCCCCACCCCCATTCATCCCTGGGTTATCTCTTCTTTCCGGACCACTAAACTATTCCATTTCACACTCTTCCTTCACACTTTGTGATATCACATCCTTGCCATGCTTATAGTTTCGGTTTTACTCAGATTGTTGACGAATCGATATTTTCTTTATGTTTTTTTTAATATAAAAGGGGAATACTTTATCTTTATGAATGCAGAACATTTTATATATGAATATTATAATTAATATGACAATCTTGTATCTTTATTTTGAAATACAAATATAACATTTGAAATAAATTCTTCTTGTTTTAGTTTAAAGTTAGAACTTCACAAAAATATATATATATATACTTAATCATTGTGTTTTCCTACCTTTAGCGTGAAGGTAATTTGGATGAGTTTGAGGAAGGTAGGATTTAGAAGAAGTGTACCAGAGATTACGTGGGAGAAGGAAAGGAAATCATTTATAAATATAACACCCTCAGTAGACCCAACCTGGTCTCGAATCCATACCTCGCCATCATAGGAAGATTATATTAATGAGCGTGACATTCAGACTGCGTGCCCACTAGCACGGGGTAAGTGTTTGAGTGGGAGCGTGGTCGAAGCAATCCTAATATCATTGAACTAAAATCACCTTTGGTGGTTGAGGTCTGGGTTTGAATCCTGATAGGGTAAATTAAAGGTTGTTTCTAAATAGATTTGCTACCACTTGTGTTTATCAGATCCTTTACAAATCTTCATCATTATTTCTATACCTTTAATTTTTTGTTATCTTGTTCGATGACAAGTCTAACGTCTTAGATTTCACGGACACCACTGCAGGACTATGAACTCAAGTGGGTATAATTCTATGGATAATACACCCAGGAGTTATTTAAACTCTTTATTTCAAGATGTCGTGATGAGAATGATAGTTAATTTCAGTGGTGTTCAACATTTTTTTCTTTATGTGACTTATAATATAGTTCTTCCTCACCTTTTTACTTCTTGTATCTTTAAGTTAACTGGTACATAATTAAAGTTATACCTATTCTATGAACGAGATCTAAGATTAAGACAGAAAAGGAGAAAGAAAACAAAATGGCGCTCCTAGATCACATGACCTTACGCTCGAGTCTTTTGTAGCTTACCCTAAAATGGCCTAATTATCCTGTGTTTATTATGAAATTTTATGTATGACTAAATATATATTAGTAAATGAATGTAAATAAAAATGAATAAACAAGTATAAATAGATGTATATAAATAAATATCTTAAATATTATTTATGTTGTCAACATCCCTTTTTCTCAACTAATACAAAACCTACAGCGATCAATAAGTTATCAGTGGATAGGAATATTTTTACCGACCTCTGACATAGTTTACGTTAAAACACATTGTTTGTTTAAAATTTAAGTTAAAAGAAAAATCTAACAATATTTTTGTATCAATTACCGAAAATAAACACTCTCTTTTATTTTGCGTATATACTTCACTGGGTATTTAATGTCAACAAACCAACAAAAGACTAAATTTTTTTTTTTTTGTTGGGGGTAAGGAAGGTTGAATGTGCGAAAGTTTTGCAAGGGTTTACTGGTATGTAAATAAATTTATATAATAAATATATCTATAAATATTTAAATAACTTTATATAACTATATAAATAAATGTGTGAATAAATATATATTTCTAAATTTATATAAATATATATTAGTTATAAATATATATTATACATAAATATATATTATATATATATATATATATATATAATATATTATATTATATTATATATATTATATATATATATATATATAATATATATATATAATATATATATATTATATTATATATATATATTATACATAAATATTATATATATATATAATATATATATAATATATTATATTATATTATATATATAATATATATATAATATATTATATTATATATATAATATATATATATATATATTATATATATAATATATAATATATATATATATATTTATATATATATATATATATATATATATATATATATATATATATATATATATATATATATATACGTACCTAGAATGTCTTTGCGTACCGCTGGTGGTACGCGTGCACAAGGTTGGGTGCCACTGGCGTAGGGGATGCTACACAAGTATCACAAGGTAAAGGGGTTACGAATGCCTCTCCGTACACCCGAACTATGACCTCACCCCTCCTCCCCCTAAACCCCTTGCCGTGACAATAATCTAGTCTAGCTCTAGGGCCACATTAACCCTGCGGCCAGTCTTGTCTCTGCTGGTCCAGGTTGAACACGAGATGTATTCCGTTACGTGACTAAAAAGTCAACAGGAAATACACTGAAGAGAACGTGATGTCTGATGCACGTGAATACAGAGAACCAACCAGGCTGGGGCAACAGTGGGCTATGTAACAACACAGCTTTATAAACATTTATTTGTACTTTTTATATTTGTGTCTAGTATAATTATGTTTCACAACATTGTAGATATTTATTTATATTATCTTTATATCTATTCATACCATATATGTACATCCCGTTAAATCCTAAAAAATTACCGTCCTACCTTGAAGGATAAAACTATTACTTTCTCCCCTTTACTTGCTTCTTTATTCTACCCTCTTCTTTCTCCCCTTCCTTTCATTCTATTACCTTCCCTCTAATTTCGTCTACTTTCTCGCCTTCACGTTCTTTTACTTTTTTTCCCTCCACTTCTTTCTATTTTATTATCTCCATTCCTATCTACTTTCTACTATCCATTTCCCTCAACTCTCTACCTTGCTCTTCCCTCCTAACTAAAAAAAATTGCCGATAAAAATACTGCTCAAAAAATATAATAGCTATCGTTTTATTAATAACTCATTGTTTGGATACCCACGTGTAAGTCTATGCTCTGATTAAAAAATACAAATATTCGTAGTGATATACTTTTCTACGATACTGACTATACATGGTCGCGCCCGTTTAAAATAATATACTGGTGTTCCACCAATCATGTAGGTCCTTCGCGTAGTGATATGAGAATGTTTGTTTATTTCCGGTCTCAGGTTAGGATGAACCAATAATATATCAAATACTCAGCAAATAGTTATCAACCACTAGTGAGCATCGGGACTATGGTATTAATCTTGAATATTCTGAAGGCCAATGTTAAGGGAAGGAAGGGTGATCGAATCCCGGTCAGGTTGTGCTTACTCTACTTTTTTTTCACTTTACCTTCACACAAATACAAGTGCATTTCCTCTAAACTCTTCCTACCCCATCAGTGTAAAAATGTAAGTTATCCAGATGGTTAGTAAGACGTGGATATTGTCAACACACAATTGTCAACCTACTTTATTTTTATCACCGTATCTTACTATCTGTACAGGTTGTATACGCATGATAATTATTATAATGGGGTAGTAATGAGGAGGGAAGCATTTTATAGGTAATATACCCGCATTCGGATGGAAGGAGAGCGGGAAAACTTTTAGGAAAAATCTCCCTCATTAGACCAAACCAGGATTTCAACCCCGATCTCCCCGTAATCATTAGGTGATTTGCTCACAAGAGTGACAGCTGAAAGCTTTCGGCCACTGCAACGGGTCACAGACTAATGCCGGTATCACGATCAACTTAACTTTAACTTAACGTAACAACTCGAGCCAAACATCTTCATTCTCGAGTATGATCTGTGATTTGTACTAGTTTTACAGTGATGATCTGTGAATGTTTACAGTTTTCAATCGATATCATGAATCTATTATCATTAAACATTTTGATAAATTTAGCTTTCCTATTTTAGTTTAATTATTTTGTTTCAATATCTGATCACTATAACATAAGTTAAAGAGTAAACCTTCGTCATAAAACCAACAAATGAATGAATAGATAGCCCTGTAGACGTCACTCGCATAATGATTGGCTGGCTATATCACGTGATTGCCTTCATGTAACGTTCACTTAACGTGAAATACCTCACAGAATATCTCTTATGTTACGTTAACTGCATCGTGATCGCTTCCATTTAAACACACGAGGAGATCCATTACGTTAAGTTACGTTAAGTGAACGTTAAGTTGCTCGTGATCGCTTCCATTTAAAAACACGAGGAGAACCTTTACGTTAAGTTAACCTTAAGTGAACGTTAAGTTGCTCGTGATCGCGGCATTAAATCAATACTTTCAATTATGAAAATCTCACATTGGTTGAGCTACTTGACATTATGTATTTTTAGCATCATGTCCTAATACAAGTCAAGCTATATATTTATATACTAATTACGCTAATGGTTTTAGATATAAGAAAAGTTAAAATGTAATGTGAGTGTACCCGCGTTTGAGTAGCGAGAGAATGAAAAACTATTCTGGAAAAAAAAAATTCTTAGTACACCCGACTGAGGTCTGGACTTTTATCTCCCCGTATTTGGTAGACTAGTCTTCCACGATAATTGCGCCTTAGACCATGCGGCCACCGAATCGAGTTATTTGATATTGTAATACCATATTAAATATCACTATTTTTGTTAGAAGAGAGAACATAATAATGCATTCAGTGAGTACCTGTCAAAAATAACTGTTAATCAACACATGAATATATATGAACACACAACATATATCTCATTTATTTTATTTTATTTCTGTTTGTATTCATCATGAATGCAACGTATAGCGCGTAGGTTTACATTAAAGGGCCCTAACATGTAATTGGATTATAGCATCGATACACATTGCTATGTTTATTCTACATAGCAAATTTGATTCAAACAATGGGTATAATTTTATAAGCAGATAATTAATAATCGGAACCATGAAATAATATATCCCCGCTTGTAGCTGTAATGATACTGTATTACAAGTTTATTCAAATAGTTATTTCATTGTGTTTCTCGAGGTTTTAGAGCAATCATGCCGATTAGTAGTCATCGGCTATTATTAACTGTCTAATAGGTTATATTGCCTCTCTGTGACCGAGTGGTATGGGAGACCAACTATAATTCCAGGAGGTCGAAAGTCTAAACTCTCAGTAAACAAGTGGTTTTATGTGTTTACAACTTTTACCGAGATGATAACATAGCTTGACACACGCTTCGGTGGTAGAGTGGTCTAAGACGTAACGGATCAATAAAACTGGTCTGGCTGGGAGATAGGTTTAAATATATATTGCACTCTCCCTCCACGCAAATGATAGTACACTTCCTCTAGATTCTACCTTACCCATTCCTAAAACACTACATATGCGTATTTTGGGAAATTTGGACGCATTTATGAAAAATAAACATCACATGACGTATGGTTCCTTCAAGATTTATTGTAATAGGTTAAATCTTTGGTCTATACTAAGTCGAATTTAGGAAACCAACGTGTTATATATCAAATACAAAGATGTCTTACCAATACAGAGTATTAGTATTATTATTATTACTGTATTACTGTAGTAAAATTTCAATTTAAAAATATAATACAAGCATGTTTTTTGCCACAAACGCTCTATATTATTATTTTATAAGTATTATTAATATTTATCAAAAGTGACAGTTGCAAATCAAATGACTTGAAGTATGAAAAGTGAATGTAGATCTAGTAACTGTTCTAGCTGTCAGATAAGGTTCTTCCTATGAAAGTAGATCTAGTACTGTTCTAGCTATCAGATTAGGTTCTTCCTATGAAAGTAGATCTAGTAACTTTTCTAGCTATCAGATAAGGTTCTTACTATGAAATTAGATATAGTAACTTTTCTAGTTGTCAGATAAGGTTCTTCTTACTACTGATACTTTTAATGGTTGTCAACACACAATATCTATTAATTTTTATCCAAATAAATAAGATGTTTCCTAACTGTAGAAGCCAAGGTTGGAAAAATATCTCTATTATCTGTGTTTGTGTTTGGATGTTGGCTGTGGACCAGCTGTGCATTCTAGAAAGTGTGCCCTTTTATTTTAATTATAAAAGATACATTTATTATAAAAGTAATATAATTTATTTTTTGTAATGAAGTCAACATAATAATTAATAATAAATAATTATTTGAATTTTTTAATATCATAATATAAACAGGGCAACTTTAGTTATAATTTAGAGCTTGTATAAAATTATTTAAACGCACTTAAAATTCTACCTGACGTGATCTTAAAAATAAATTAGTAAAAAAAAGTTATTTTTTAAAATTTTTTGGTCTAGTCTGCAATGTATTTAGTTAATATGGTTATATTTGAAGTTTAAATAAACAATAACCAATGTTTTTGTTTTGTTTTTGCATATGCATCCTATTAAAATTTATTATGTATAGATAAAAAAAATGTTGTAGGTGATAAAAAATATTATCCTTCTATTTTTAATTATAACAATAATTATTAGAAACATTCCCACAATATTCACTGAATATATTTATTAATTCTAGCTTTCAGCCCGTGCCAGTGTGTATAAATTTAAGTCTCCATGTTACAATTACTTTTATTGTTATTTTTAATATTCCCTTCAGTGGAGTCAAAGACAATTATTAATGTTATTACTAAAAAAAAATTCAATAACACTTTCTAGGCAAGCACATGACTCGCTTTTGTGACGTTATTATTATTGCTATTTTTTATTCTTATTATTATCATTTACTATTTTTTTGTAACTATTCATCAGTAGATATATATAAATTATTTACCTTTATTGTTTATCTTATTTTCTCGTTTTGTAAGGTAATTGTGTACTTTTAAATGCTGGCCTGCTATAGATCTTACGAGTGTTGGCCAGCATTATCATAAAACAAAATTGAAAAGAAAGTAGAAATTATTATTATTATTTAAAACTTTAACTTAATTTGTAAAATGGATCAGACGTAATAATTGATATTAAATGAGATATATTATAATTTTACTGATAATGTTTATAAGAATATCCATCACTCTGAAACAAATAATAATATAAAAAGAAAAATATATTATATATTGACTGTGAATTCTTAAATGTGGTAAGTGAAAAAAAAAAGTTCATGATTTAAAATAAAATTTGAAATTTTGATAAATTCTTTTGTCACAAAATATTAAAAAAAAATGTTCTAGCGTTTAATATTTAATAAAATTAAAACAAAATAACTGGAGGCGCCGGGTATCGATCCCGGTACCTCTCGCATGCTAAGCGAGCGCTCTACCATCTGAGCTACGCCCCCCTTTAAAAATTGATAGTGAAATTGAATCACATACGCATTATTACATACCCCCACCACTTGGAGCAGATCTGACCTAGATAGTTTCCTTCGGTCAGTGGCCTTATGTCTCGCCAAGTATGCCCGTGACGGTAACTTCGTGGTACTAAAATAAAACCTTATCTGCCAACCGAACGAAAATAAAATGGAAGCTCTATAAGGAAAAAAAGTTGACATTTATCTAACGTTTTATTTACCAGATTGTTTGCAGTTAAACAGCTGGATGCGTTACAAAGATTCTATTCAATGTTTCATAAATTCACGAAATAAAATATTTTTCATAAAATTCACAAAAATAAAATTTCCCACATTATAAATTTAAGAATTATTTTATTACATTTGGATGTAATAGAAATGTTTTTATCTCCGTTATAAGGATAATACTCAAAGTATTTTTGATGGATTGTTAAACATTCAGATGACTAAGTATGAAGCTCCTTATGGACTTAAGCTCCTTAAGGTCAAGTTATTTACTGCCGTGAGTAATTTACTGACGTATTTACTGTGACAACAAATCTGACAGCTGTTGACTCTGTTTTATCTCTGTTTGATATATGATATCAATGTAAAGAATTACTTTAATCAAAGAATACTTTAGTATTATATATATTATATGTATTGTAATTGTATTTATAAATATAATCCTCTGGTAGCTCAGTTGGTAGAGCGGTGGACTGTAGAAGTCACATTGATAGATATCCATAGGTCGCTGGTTCAAATCCGGCCCGGAGGAAATTTTTAAAATATTGTTAAAATGGTTCATTCTTGATCAATCCATAAATAACAAAGTTTATTTAATTTTTAACATATATATTATTAAAAAAATGAAACATCAAATATAAGGAGAATTTTATACACAGATTTATAAATTAAACTAATCCTGTTTAAGCTAAGCCTTCATCTCCTATCCGATAAATAAGCCATTTAATAAAATTGAAATTGATTTCTTACCAAGAGCTTTAACAAATTATAGACATTTTAACGTCATTATCTTATTGCTAAGTATTTCAATGACACAACAATTTGTTCAACTTAACTTATTAAATTACAACTTAAATTAGTTTCTTTAAGTTCCTTCACCACTGATAAGACTTATATTAATCACAACTTGTGAATGTGTGGAGTGCCAGGCCTCTACCGTGGTTCGGATACCACGTTAAACTGTAGGTCCTCCATTTCATCTCACAATCACCCTACCATTACACATTAGCGTAAGTGCGTATAACCCGAAGCTCCCATCGGTGGTCAAACGGAGATCATTTCAAGCTCGTTTAGTCTTGTTTCCTGGTGGATGGGAGGTCAAAGTTAGATCTACGACAAAGTTATCACTTTTATATTTCTTAAAATGTTCACCACCATACCACCACACAATTGCGAGTACACTTTCTAAACATTATACCTTTCTCATAGAGTGAAAGAAAGTTGAGAAAACCTTCAAGAGTTAGATTCAGTCCAATTTTAATATAATCTATCTGACCTATGGAAAAGTTTTTAGATATAATTTCACGTATTCATACGTCAAGTTATATAATCTACAGCTGTCAAGTTTGATATATACTACCAATAACTATAATAATAATAATTAAATAATAATACTGTATTTTGTTATTAATATAAGCCATAAAAATATTTTTTTTATTTTCTATGATTTAGTATAAAAATTAACAGTTAAAATTCAGTGAGTCATTTCTCATACAATATTTTTTTAAATTCAAAGATAGATAATTATTTTTAGAAAAAGTTAGAATATAAAGAGCCAACCATTTTCTTTTTGTGACAAAGATGGTCACACAGGACCATACGCATTCATGTGGCTAAAACAAACCTTTGAACATTTTTATTTTTAAATTAATAAACACTTTAGTCTCTGTCCTTTGCAAAGGTGAAAAAAAAATCAAAAGTGGCACAAGTAACGTTTACAAAAGTGTGATTTTGTCAGATGGAAGTTAAATTTGATAAAAAAACAACCAAACACGTTTAAATAAAATATGTTCTAAAATGCTCTTTAAGAGAAAGGTGATTTTTGAAATTGTTAATATTTAGAAAGTGCACGTCTAATTCTACAAACGAATACTTAAACATATTTGACCACTTTTGTTCAAGCATGAAATAATGAAAATTAATATTTAACCAACAATTATTATTATAATAAATGTTTTCAAGTTCAATAGTTTTGGCTATTTTTTAACTTTCTCTTGAGTAAATTTTTTTCATGTTTTGATGTAAATATGCTAACTTTTTATGTTTATAATTTAAAAAAAATTGTTGGTTCGAATTGGTATAGATAATTAGTATTTTTCTATGGCTGTATAAAAAACAAAACTACGTTTGAGATTAGTTCAAATTTTGTGAGTTGAATTTTTACATTTCTCGCTAATATTGGTAATCTCAGATCAGTGGGCACGTGGGTTAAGTCGTCAGACTCGTCTGGTCTTGTCCTCTGGTGTAAGGGAAGAGGTGTAAGGTTTGAATCCCGGCTAGGTGTGGTGAGGGTAGACTTCCCCAAACTCTACTTTCCTCGTAATTTACCGAATGTTGTAAATCTATGAATAACATGATTGGGTAGAATAAAGATGTAGTACATTTAAAAATATATATTTATTTTTAAAATATGAATCAAAATATAAGTATCGAACAATCCCTTGTAACATTTTTTTCTCCATTCACTTAAAAATCCATTTAAGCATGTCCTTGTTTGATCGAGATAGGAGTCCACCCACTTTTTTTATTTAATTTAAATCCGCGCAAGAAGTGACTATCCGACGTCCGCCTGTCATTCTCCAATAACCGACGCCACAAAGTCGTCGTGAGTGGCGGGTTAAGGGACGCCATACGACCTAGCGTGGAACAACACAAGGGCCTATGTTTCAAACATATTATCTTGGTCCCTTTGCGCATGCGCTCAGAGCTGGAAACTGTACTTTACCACGTGAATGCTGTCCCTGTCATATAAACACCAAATACGAACTTCATATGAAAGTAGGGGGATGAAGTTAACAGGATGATAAAGTACTTTTTTTTTTCAAACATTAAGTTTATAAAAAAAAGTAGTCATCACGAAGCTAATATTTATTTTTTGCTCTACATACTTCATAATAACTACATGACTTTGAGCCCTCAAACGAGTTAAGCCGACTGAACGGCCGCTGCCATTGAAAATGATAGTGCCAACATTGGCAGATAGAGGGTGTCAAATAATCAGCACAATGAGCCCTAAGGTCATTAATCTTAGTTTTATAGACCGGAGCCACTACTTGTATATTCAAGTATCTCCTCATTGGTCCTCGTGAGGCTGAGTTCAATCCCGTTACAAACACTTTGCTTCACAGATAAATTGTGAAAGCACCGGAGATCAAACCCGGGACCTCTGGATCTGTAGCCACGAACTCTGACCCCTATACCAAGTATAATAATCAAGTTTTATTCAATTCACCATTAAATACATTTGCAATTCTAAGTAAAGAATATTATTTTTCGTCGATCAAACCAAGTTTTCAATATTCACACTGATAAAGTATGACCGGGGGACTGACTGTTGTGTATATCCTAGAACTTTATATCATATGTTAGGTGTAGTCAGGTGATTCAGAAAATGCACGCCGAATACTACATTAAAATAAAAAGAACTAGTTGTGATCGATTTAACAACAGAATATCCGGATAGCTAATTAAACTATGTTACCTTGGCATAATCTATGGTTAAAATGTGTGTTTGTATAAAGTGGTTAAGTCATATATCAATCAAATTGTTCACATACCTTCTACATATTTACTTTCCTAAATAATATATAGCAACCCTGTGTATATTTACATATCATAAAATATAATAACGAGACAATAACTTTGTAAATATTGATAAAAAAACTGACACAAAATAAATATTGAGAACTACACAGAATTAATGTATTAGTTCGCTTTTTAACCTCACCATTCCCTTCACCCTCCAACCCCCAACCATCCTCCCTCATCCCCTGTATAAAATAATACTAGAGTGTACTTGTAAATGATAGCCTACCAACAGACAGGGAGGGAAATTTAATCAAGTGAACATGTTTACGAAATAATCCAGATTTGTCAAATTTATCGAAACGTACAGTTACCCGGTGTGGGGGCGCTTTAACATACCCAGTTTGATCGGGGAGATCGGGAAACTTTGTGTGCATTGCGGGGTGCAGACAGACAGACATACAATAGTATCAGTCAGACAGACGGACGGTATTCTTCCATTGAGGAGCAGCAGTGCCAAAAAAACTTGACAAACCGATTATTCAGCCCTTCATACTACCCCGTATCGTTGGTCATGCTGTATAAGACGTCACGGTCAATTTTAATCTGTACTTCCAATGGCGAAGATATTAGAATTGGACACTCAGTCGGATACGCTGAGTGTCATCCCCCCCCCCCCCACCACCACCTTAAACGGTTTCTAGACTTTCGTCCACATTTCTTCTCAATTGTTCCATAAATAAAATAAAGACACTCTCAATATACTCATCTGAGATTTGAACCTCAACCTCTTCATAACTGAAGGTCAGATGAGCTTAACATTTAGTCAAGTTGTAAGCTTGGTGGATGATTTTTATATAAGTTTTCTTGTTTAATGTCAGATACTGTAGGCGCGTGTCTATCAAACGCGCTAATAGTTTCTTGTACGCCGGGTTACTTGCGTTAGGGGTTAGCTCTACAAATCTGGGTATAAGTGCCTTCAAGAGGTAAAAATGATTTTGGAAAGTTAATGGCCTTTCTAGCAGTTGATTAACTAGGATATTAAAAACAAAATTAAGATACAACAGGGAAACTAATACAAATGCAGTTTTCTCCATTCTTCACTTGGAAGCAGCTAAATTGTGATATATTTAATGTGCGGCAGAAGGAAGTACGAATAATTTTAGATATTTATAGCATTAAACTTCTTAGGCCTAAATAAATCTGATATGTCTCCAGTAGCAACGGGAAACGGGGAGTTTAGTTTTCTGCACATGCTAATATCAACAAATTTTTAATTACTGCCAAGGGTGTCCTGGAATTTTGTCAAAACTGTTTCTCTTTATTTAAAAGGTTTTGACAAACTTCCAGGACACCCTTGACAGATATTCAAGATATGTTGATATTAGCACGTGCAAAAAACTCAACCCTATGTTGCTACTGGAGAAATATTTAATTTATTTTTGCTAAAAAATGTATATTCTATAAAAACTATAAAAATACTTTCGTTCACTTCGGCCACACATTATTTATTTATTTATTTATTCATTTGTAAATTTTGTTGTATTTAAAAAAGTTAATAAAACTGTTCTTATGTCATTTTATTTAAAGTGGATTAGGGCAAAACTTACCACTATGTGACATCCTGTTCAAGCTGTATTTTCTGTATCACCGCGTCTTAATATTGTTAGGTTACATGCATATAATATGATAGTTACTCTAATGGGCAGTTTTCCAAATGGGAGTCGTATTGGAAGTGCCATCTGCCGTGGCGTGGAGGTCCACCCCCTCCTACTTGAGAGAAAATTTCAAGTATTTAATCTCGTTAGAGGTAGTTTTAGAGCATTTGAACATAATTACATACGTTTCAAAAGCCAATTTTCGCAACTAAAAAAAATTATTAAAATATAAATACCAAATACATACATTTATATTTTCATAAGAATTAATAAAAAAAGTTAATATTACAGAGGGATAAAGGGGGATGTAACCCCCCTAATTACCTATCTACTGGAGCCCATGCAAATGGATCAAAGACACAGACGAGTAAAGGAACAGACTTTCAACCTTACAAGTGTTTCGCCACGCTCCTTTTGCCAGCTTGAGTCCTTCAACACTGGGCTGAGCTAGTGTCACTGCTGGGTGAAGATAGGACTAACCGCAGCGATCCTAGTGGTGAAGGACTCAAGCTTCCAAATGGAGCGCAACCACTTTAACCTGGAGTTTGAGTGTCTGGGTTTATTATTTTTCTGTGGGCAGGGATGACGAAGGAAGTATTTTAGAAGTATAATAATAATAATAATAATAATAATAATAATAATAATAATAATAATAATAATAATAATATTTAGCACCGCGTCTTACTACCCGTTCGGGTTATACGCTTAAGTACTAATTACGCTAATGGATAAGGAAATGGGAGGGTTGAATTTAGGGGAAGTGAACCCGCATTTGCGTGGAGGGAGAGTGTAAAACCATTTAGGAAAAACCACCCCCAGTTCACCCGACCGAGATTTGAACCTCGATCTCCCCGTCCTCGGCGGTCGAGCTCAACAAGACTATATTTTAGAAGTAGACTACCTCCATTTATTGGAAGGAAAGTGGTAAACCATTTAATAAAAAAAAACACCTTCAGTAGACCCGACAGGAATTCGAACTCCTATATCCCCGTCATAAGCAAGCCATTCTAACACGGAAGTGACGCATTAGGCCACTCAGCCCGTGAATTGTGTTTCAAGAGGTATTACCAACCTATTACAATAGGTGCTGGCAACCTAACTTATTTGTCCAGGTATAACCATAGTCTCATCATGGAAAGTTTTAGTTTTATCTACTTTAAAAAAATATTAGAAGCATTCTAATAGGAGCTAACTACAACAACAAAAATGATAATATTATGGGACTTATTTTTAACTTGGGGAATTTTAAAAATACGTTTTGAAACAACAGATTATATCAGCCCATGACTCACTAACTATATAAACACAACACAATGTGAAAGGATGTATCCCTAATATCACTATTTATACATTCTTTTTAAATACGAGAATCGAACCTCAGTTCCTTGAGTCAGTATGTACACACACTACCGACTGAGCTAAGAGGTTAGAGAGAAGGCCTAATAATCCAAGCAGCGTGAAGCCGCTCTCAAACAAGACGCTTAATTAGATTTTAACTGTATCCTCGACTTAATTAATATAATTACCTGAGACCCTTTACGACGGATATTAATAGTAAGTCAATTATTCTACAATTTACTAAATTTCTCCATCAACCCCCCCCCCCTTCCTTGTGACGGATTGGTGTGAACATAGACTGAGTTATGACGTCATTACGCAGCCTTCACACGGCTCACGTCAACATCGTTTTAGGCTATAAGGTTGTGACTTAACCTGATGCACCTCTTGTTTTCTTTCATACAACCATGATAAAAGGTATCGTTAAATATGATCTATTTAAAAGAAAGATTTATCGTAAAGGGGCTAAACAGTGCCTTGAAAACTAACAGATTGTGAACTCCTAATCTGTCTACTTTCATACAGCGGGAATTTAAATGTTGACCCTGCGGGTAGACAAACTATAGCTTCCCAGAAAGAGCCTGAGCCTCAATGCCTCACTAATTTTCTCCTTGGTAGAGGCAGGCCTCATTTTCGCGATATCACTAAATGAAGAATTATTTGCGATGCGTCATAGAACGATGGTACGCTGATATCATGGAACATACGTGCAAGCTGATTATTTTTATTTGTTGCTTCATCCGCATTAGTGGCCAAATGGACTAAGGCGTCACTCTCGTATCAGACTGGCCTTCTGATGATAAGGAGATCAAGGTTCGATTCCCATTCGAGTCTTCTTAAGGTGTTTTTTCCATAAATGCTTCCCACTCTTGATACAAGTAAATGTAAGTAGATTACCTTTAAAATGCTTATTTCTAGGGTTATGCAAAGCTTAATAATTTCGACTTGGCTTCGAAACAAACATCAGCTTCGACTCTGCTTCGAAAAAAATTCTGGCTCTGAATCTTCGTCAATAAAAATATTAACAGTTAAAATTCTCCATTTATGTTCAATTATAGATATTCTGAGCTGTTTTGTACATTACAAATTAATATTTAAATGAAATAAAGCTGAAGAAATTGAATTGCATATTGTAATAATAACTTGATTTGTCAAAGTAACAAGAATTAATATTACAAAAATTGTGCAATAAAATAGTTTTCAAGTAGTTTTAGTTCGTAAAGTAATATAAATAACCACAATATAATATTTTTTTCAAGCATAAAACAACTAAAAGAAAATATTCGAACTTTGATTCAGGTTCGAGAATATTTAATATTTTTGATTCGAATTCACTTCGAATTGAAAAAGTGGACTTCACACACCCCTAATTATTTCTTCATCCCTACCACAATAGAGTAATTATATATGCTAATAACCTGAGCAGGTAGTAACACGTGGGGATAAAAAAAATACATAATTTTGTCACCTAGTTTTACTACAACAGATGATTAAGATTGAATTTAGAGTCGGTGTAGCAGAATTTGTGTGGATGGAGAGTGTGAATTTATTTAAGAAAAACTATACCTTCATTACACCCGACCTATATTTGAACCTTGATCTCTGAATCATCGGCAATCTACTCTACTGAGAGAGTCGCGCGTTAGACCGTGCGGCCACCGAAGAGGGTAATTCTTGCGTCACAAAACAACTCACTCGCCCTGGTTGCGAGGCTGATGTACGATTCCGAGGAAGCGACGTTGAAAGTGTTCGTACCACCCTTCACCCCCCCATCCCGCGACGCTTTTGTGCCACCAAGAGGCGCCAGGAAGCTCTCAGACACACAGAGTTCAGGATGAGGGGGGCGGGGGGTACCGGAGGCCGAAACAAATGTTTTGGAGACAAATAAGAGAGGACTTGTACAATTCTGTAGACTTCCCCTACCCCGCCCCCCCCCAAAAAAATACAAATTACATTATTTTTTCCATTTCTTTGCTTCGTCCCATTTTCCAAGTTGTTTTCATATTGGATCTATTTTTTATGAGAAATTAGGTTCAGAAAAAAAATAACATAATAAGCATATTTAATAATATCTTTACAAATGAAAATTATATCTTTCTAAAGACAAAATAAACATATTTTAACTATAGGATTCGATAAATTAAAATCAAAGAAAAATTCAAATTTCTTCAATTGCTGTTTGATATAAAGTTATAATACCCCTGGTTGGTGGTTTATTAAAAAATATGATTATAAAACGAATTCAACAACAATTAGCTGAATATATAAATGCTATAAGAATATATTTAAGAAAGAATATTAGTATTTAGTTACTATTTGTATTTTTCTGTATCAACTTTATAATGTAAATGTTAAAATTAAGCCCACCTATGTCAAACCGGTTCTGCAATACTCAGATTCGTTAAATAATAGATTTGAACCATTCTTATGTGTTCTATTTAGCACCGTGCCTTAATACCCAATTGGGCTATATGTATGTATTAATTACACAACTGTATTAAGGATTAGGAAGATTGAATTTAGAGGAAGTGTACTCTCATTTGCGTGGAAAAATAGTGGAAAACCATATAGGGAATATCAATAACAGTATAGCCGACCGGGATCAAACCCTTAATTCCCTGTCTTTGGCAGTCAAGTCTATTGTGAGAACAGTGCCTTAGACCATGTAGCCACCAATGAGGGTTTATAATTAGTTGATATGATTAAACATACGAGTAAAAATCTAATCAGAGACGTCTAAATCTAGGAGTAGAGATGAGAAGAAAGGAGAAAGAATAATAAAAAAACACTTATCTACCACCTCCATTTCTCAGTACACCCACCCAAGACTCGAACTAGGCTCCTTCTAACACTAATGATACAATATCTTGTGATACATCATAGCACAGTCGATAATGTAACTGCTTATCAAGCTTAGAGCCTCGGGTTCCATTCCCGACGTGGCAGACAAATGTATAGTTGGTGAAATGTGGGTTATCACTTTCAAAGGAATTAATCAATGGCTGGTTGTGTTGTCTGGTCTGTATTTTAGCTAGTTTGTAAGTCGTGTTCATAAAATGCACGGTAAATCCCTCAATCAATAATTGATGCCGTTGTGAGACTGACACCTTGGAACACGCGACCTCCGATGCGGCTGTAACATTGTCTACAAATGACAGGAGCACGTGACTTATTGGTCACTCTCCATATTTTACCGCCTTGGTCCCCCCCTAACAATCCTTGGGTACAGCACTGGATCGTCCGACTCCTCCTGGTCGACTAAGACTTGGTAGCTGGGCCTCTGCCGCTCGGGAGGATGGTAGTTGCCGGAGAAGATGTTGATGACAATCGGCCTTCCGGACACTCTAAGAGTGTTCTTCCTGTCGACGAGCGGGTAATCTAACTGGTCCGGCTCAGGTTCGAACGAGGCCCATTCCTCCTCGGGGAGGTACTCCAACCAGTCCTGCTCTTCGTCCTCCTCCCATATAGGCTCTTCCCTCGTCACGTGATGTTTAGGCGTTTTCATCCTAGACATGAAACACAGCCGAAATCAGGGAAATATACAACTTTCTTAAGCAACACGTCTTACTACCCGTTAGTGTTAGAGATGAGGAAGGGTGTATTAGAGGAAGTGCACCCGCATTTTCTTTAGGGGAGATGAAAAACCATTTGAGACAAAAAATCCTCAGTGCCCTCGATTCTGATTTAAGCCCCGAAATCTTTGTCAACGGTCATGTCATGTCTGACATGAAAGACACGTCTTAGACGACGTGACCATCGATGATGGTCCAATCAAGCTAGGTCACTCCCATGCATGGGTTCATACGTGACTCATATTTAAAGGCAAAGTCTGTGATGGACGTGCTATTTCATCATCTACTCTGAACTAGCAGAAATGACTCAATATGGTTGATTTTATTCTAGCTATTAATAGCTAAAGGTCTCCACACGTCCATCGCGGAGTCTACCTTGAAATATTACTATCTTAATTACTAATTTTGGTGTTTACCTTTTTTTAATTGTAGAAAAGGTAAAGTTACTCTAAATAATCTTAATTTCGGAAATCTGGTTATGTTTGTTTATTTAAAGTTTACATTTTAACGTATTACCAGAGTAACTAAACTTTCGTTACTAAAATAAAGCCAGACGTTAAAAAAACTTGCACCTCTCGAAGCGTTCAGAAGTTCAGATGTATCTATTTGAAACCAATCCCTGAGAGTAAGGTTTTTGAAGAGAGACTTTACACTCGAATGAGTCATTTCTCTTTGTTTGGGAGTAAAACTAACAGTCGGTGAGAACACAATGGTAGCTAGCTGATAAAATAATGGCACGCCAAGCTGTTAATTAACTCCGAGACGAGTTGTTGCGTTGATTAAAATTGGAAACGTTTAAACAGCCAACGCACTCTTGTGAGTGTTCATTGTATTAGGTTAGGTGTGAAGGGATTGTCTATTGAGCCAGGCGTGTTTTTTGAAAGATGGAATACATAGCAACTAGACAATGTTTATACCTGAGAATTTTAACTTTATCATTTAAATAAAATACTGTAATTGTGAATATTATAATGGATCTTGACGTTGTGTATGCATCTGAACTCTAAAATATGGATTTATAACTCTCTCCCCTTCTGTCTGCTTCTCTCTCTCTGTGTACCTTTGCATATATGTCTATCTGTTTCTCTGTGTGTCTGTCCTTTTCTATGCCTACCTGTATGTCCCATTTCATGGCTGTCTGTTGTTACTTGGATATAAAAAAGAAACGGTTAGAAGTATCTCGTTGAAACTGGATATTGATATTTTTTATGGCCATATCTCAACGGCAATTTGTTATTTTGATCCTAGGCATAAAGTTCAGAGGGGGGTTTACTGATAGCCACGACATATATATATATATATATATAAAACAGCTGTTGATATCACCATGGGAGGGAAATTAAACTAAACATATCTAATAGGGAAACATTTTATCTGCTTTGGCTGAAAAGTTTTTTATTGTAAAAACTATAAAATCATGGCCCTCAACTTGCGCTCTTTTCCATTCCACGTCAAATTGCCAATCTGAGCTTTAGCTTTGGCCTAAAAAAACTAGAGGTAATGATATTATGTGCACCCAGTCTTCTTAAAAGTTCGACAACTTTTAGAATTAGTTTTTTTTTAATGTAGACACAACGATATAACTATAAAATTAGTTATATATGATTTGTATTCCAATTATTAGTTAGTTTTCTGTAGTTTCTTTACTCTCCTGTTAGAATACGAGTTCCTTGAACCTTGTATACAATTATCCGTGTAATCCCCTGGTAAGATTCCTTCCCTTAACAAGTGGTCCCCCTCCCCTCAATGGTCATCCATCCCTCCTCTATCATTAGAAGGCTAATAAATACCTGCTATATTATCCAAGACATTTTCAGAGATGATTGAATTGAAGTCACAGCAATTGTACAAACAAGATTGAATTCAATAATGTTGGTTGAAATGTTTATAGCTCAAAGCACAAATTTCAATGTTTTTACTTTCTATAGTTCTTCTGCCAGCTAGTAGCTTAGAAAACGAAATGTAAATAATAATAATATAGCTAGTGGTGTTATCATTCCAATAATATTATCACATTTCAATACTACTGATTTATTTATCAATACCCTTTTGACACATAAAAATTAATCTAATTAATCATATTTTACAATAATATACAACATTTATATAAAACACTCTACAACGTATTATTAGCGTATGAACACAGTCGACATTATTTGGGTTCTAGCTAATAATGACATAATATGGTTTGATATTACACAATGAGATACACGTTTCATTTTATGATATTAGATTAGTTATAAATTAAAAAACATTTTCTGATAAAAAGAAAATCAAACCATAAAAGTGCTAATTTGTACATAATGTGATGCGTAACACACTTTATTCCCAAAATAATGAGTTGGTTTAGGTCATCTTTAATTCTACAAATAGACCACATATGTTTGCATTCCTATGCTAGGGTGCTGAAATACTTCAAGAAAGCAGATTAGATGATTAATAAAAAAAAAGAATTTACGTTGCATGACTCTTTATTTCGGTAGATAACATGTCCGTCGGCTGAACTAAAGGTTCATGGCTGAAAAAACTTACATTGGTAAAATATAACATCCTTTTCACAGCATTGATTAATTATTGAATTAATAGCCAATAAACTGGGTTAAGTAACTGAACAAGAATTATGTTAGTTTGTGAGTCAAATGCTGATACTATTGATCGAACTGTGTGAGGTCCTATTCAAAGCTTGATTGGTTTGTGGTTCATATATATGAGATAAACCTTATCTAAATAGTAGAAAATTTACTAATCTACTTTCATTGGAAGGGCCCTAGCTAAAAGATAGCAAAGTTATTTGATCTACTTTTACGTACCCATAAATCTTTTGACTTTCGTCTGTCACTTTTGATAGTATTATTAATAATTATAGAATGACAATAATATTATAATAAAATGTTATTAATGTAGACACCAAAAGAATATAATTATATTTTTTAAAGGCCCATTTTGTGAAAATCGTACCATCCACAGGAAGGTGTCACCTGGAAATAATAATCTACAGCTACAGCACCTGACAAGTGTAGACGTGTACGGGCCTATTCTAATATTTAAAAAACTTATTTTGATTTGCTTTCTTTTAAAATTAACAAATAGATACAGGTTATGAAAAACGATAATTTAATATTAAACCGTTAAATATAAATGTTTACATAAAAATGATATCCAATGACGTGGAGTTCAAGAGATATGACCTTGAAATGTGTCAATGACGTCACAAATGAGTCGAGGACTGGCTATCTAATATAAATATAAGTATAATTATTAAATATATTATATTGTTAATTTAAATCTCAAACGATTGATTATATCAGAACAGGACTCAATAAAATTAACTTGAACTTATCTCAGACACAAATCCGGTCCCCCGGCCGTTAATTCCTTACTGGGAAAGAGAATGACTCGTTTCGGTGGTTATATGGCTTAAGGCGTCACTCTCGCGTTGGACTGGACTTCATATGAAGGGGAGACCGGGGTTCTAATCAGTGTCGCGTGTACTGAAGGTGGTATTTCCTACATAATTTTTCTCACTCTCTCCACGAAAATGGTGGTACAGTTCATCTATATTCAACCTTCTTCTTTATTCCCACACTATCGTAATTAGTTCAGATGGTGTACAACAATAGACAGAACACACATGAAACGTAGAGAGCAATCATAATCTCAAGGTCGATAATTCCACGATTACAATACTTTCTCCTTATATGATAGAGTAAAAATAGTAGTCAGGTAAGGTGGTACCTTTTTAACGTTTTAAAGAACGGTCAAGTGTTCGTTGATATATTTTTCCCTTTTTATTGTAGTTTTAATATATCCTGTTGATACATATAGAATTATTAACGTTCTTCTTATTAGAATATTATAATACAAGTGTAAAGTTGCTATTGTAATTGGACACTGCCATTAATTAATGTTACAACTATGTACTAATTGTTTATAGCCCTGTAAAGATTATAATTGATCTACATTGAGCTCAGGAACTAAACAATTGTTGAAAATAAGTGGAAAGATTAAATAAAACTGTGAAAGACAAACGAAGCAGAAATGAATGACATTTATTCATATATCTGAGCTAATCTTTATTACAAATTAATTTAACCTTAAAATGGAGCGTCTAACACTCATGTGTTCTCACACACTCATGTGTCCTCAACACTCATGTGTCCTCACACATTCATGTGTCCTCATCACTCATGTGTATAAAGCTATTAGTTCCATCATATTTTCCAGTGTTAGGGGGGTAAGGGTTCAAGTCTCGAATGGATATAATTGAGGTAATTTTCTCCCTAAATATTTTCCCCCTCCTTCACTCAAATATGACTCGCATATATATTGTGTGTTCTCTCTTAAATTCGGGCTTACTAATCTCCACGACAGTTTTGTAAACATGTAGATAGGCCTACTATAGCTGCACGGAAGTATTACTTTAAATGGAATTCACAATCATCCTTTTCTTAAGGTGGATATTAAATTTGATGATCCAGTACAGCAGTATAAATAAAGTACGGTCAAATGTTCATAGATACAGCCTCATTTAAGAACTAGAACAGCTACTAGATCTACTCTCATAGAATGAACCTGAAACTTATCTGACAGCTAGAACAGTTAATAAATCAACTTTCATAGGAAGAACCTTATCTGACATCTAGAACAGTTAATAAATCAACTTTCATAGGAAGAACCTTATCTGACAGCTAGAACAGTTAATAAATCAACTTTCATAGGAAGAACCTGAAACTTATCTGACAGCTAGAACAGTTAATAAATCAACTTTCATAGGAAGAACCTTATCTGACGACTAGAACAGTTAATAATAATAATAATAATAATAATAATATTTAGCACCGCGTCTTACTACCCGTTCGGGTTATACGTCTAAGTACTAATTACGCTAATGGATTAGGAATTGGGAAGGTTGAATTTAGAGGAAGTGAACCCGCATTTGCGTGGAAGGAGAGTGGAAAACCATTTAGGAAAAACCCCCCCCAGTTCACCCGACCGAGATTCGAACCTCGATCTCCCCGTCCTCGGCGGTAGAGCTCAACACGACTGGCGCGTTAGCCAACTACGCCACCGAGGCGGGTAACAGTTAATAGATCTACTTTCATAGGAAGTACGTTATCTGACAGAACAGATACTAGATCTACTTTCATGTATTTCTACATTTGGTCATGTGATCTACAGCTGTTATTTTTGTTTAATATTACTTATATTAATATTTTGTAATATAATAATTAATAATACGGTAAAGTGTTATTAATGTTGCTCTAAATAAAATTGTCTCCAATATATACAGGCCCTTCCTATGAATATTGGACTGTACTTAAAACATTCAAGCCTACATTTGTGGTGTCATGGTTTAACGTAGCATTTTCATATTGGACTGGGTATCCAGTGACAGGGAAACCAAGGTGGGAACCCCACTAGTTTGTATCAAGTATATCTCTCACAGACAGTTTTAAACTCTTCCCCCAAAATTCTACTTTCCCCCCCTTTATTTTGGTTGCGTGATAAATTTATGAGTTTATCCTGAATGGATACTAAAATGTGGAGGAAAAAAAGTAAAAGCAATATATCTGTAAAAGATCATAGTGGACTATTATAGAGCGATTCCTACACGAGATCATAGATTATAGAGCCATTCCTACACTAGATTATGTTATTATAGAGCAATCTTTACTCACCGGAAAGATTTGATCTTTGTTAGACATGCCATTTCGCACTTTTCCACTGTGGCGAAGTTGTTGCAGTTGCCATAGCAACCGCCATAACGAAATTTGACGCAGGCCTTAGCTTCTGTGTCATAGTAGTACCGTGGTTTGGCCGCCCTACAAGGTCCCACGTCTGCTGGTAACAGACAAATGTCTGCCAATGTGCTACCTTCAGACAGAACAATAGCTTTGTTGTCATCCTTTTATCAGTAGAGAGTGTGGCCAACTATAAGGTTTAGGGTCACTGGTTCGATATAAGACGATGCCCAAAATGATTTATTTTAGGTCAATGAAAGTGGATATGGTATATAATTATATGTTGTTTGTCCTAAGGCTATTCATTTAATTAAGTTACTTGTTTTATAGCATATGTAAATATATATGAAATAGCTATTTTAAGTATTTATAATGTGATAAAGTATTAATGTAAGCAGGATAATGTTACAACTAATACTATTTTAACCAAATAAAAATGGTAATGATAATAAATAAGAACCAAATAAATGTCTTTATTCTAGCACCACGTCTTACCACCTGTTCATTTTGAACACATATATACTAATTAAGCTGATAAGTTAGGGATAATTAAGGTTGAATTTGAGGAAGGGTACCTGCATTTACTTGGAAGGAGAGTGGAAAATGATTTCGAAAAAAAAACCTCACTATAGACGATTGTGTTTCTGACCTAGATCTCACCTTTACTGGTAGTCCAATTTGTTGTGATACTGACGCCATAGACGGCACGACCACTGAAGCGGGGAGAATACATCAATTCCTTTGGCACAATTCTACATGAGTGTATTTATTAAGGACTAAGATTTGGAAAAGTTCCATATTTTGAATGAAATAAACCAAATTTACGATCATGTAATCGTTGGGCTGGGCTACATCATAACATTTCTCGGTGTCGTCCATCTTTGTTTCAGATTCTCGTGACTACAACTTACCAGTGGAATACTGCCAAAACATTTGTATTTGCTGCAAGCTATCACGTTAGAAAACCTAGTGTTTTAATTAGAATAAACATTATTAAACCAGTGTTTATTGTATTCCGTAACGTCTTTATGCAAGCAAATTGGTTTTGAAATATTTTACCAGGTAAGAAGTACTTGATTAATCATGTATTATGTTTTCTTGAAATTAGAATAAAGATAAATTTGAATATGTATTATGAAGTCAATATGGTTTATAGAGAGATTACATTTAGCTATGTATCTTCGTTGGTAAAAATACAGTTCATTATATTATAAAGGCTGCTGATTTAAAAATTAATCGCAAAACACCCTTTAAGATAATGTTATCGCTGACAACATATCAACATTTAAAAAACATTATTTATTATTTTTATGATAAATAGAAATAGTTTTTTAAGCATATTGATTTTATATTAATGTTTATTCAAAATACTTTTAATCTTAGTACCAGTTTATTAAAAAGCAAAACAAGATGTAAATATATTTCACAGATGCCTGATATATATTTATAAATTAAATTACACGGATAAATAGATACATAGTATATAGCTGCTTTATCATGTTACATACCACGGATTTAAATATTTATAAAATAAAATATAAATTCTATCAATTCTATAAAGTTAAAGTGGTTATAGGTCATAATAAATATATTTTATATAGATAGTTCAATCTTTCATATCTCAACTATTTTCTCAAATAGTTCTAGATGTAATCAAGCTTAGATTATTCTGCTACTATACGATATAGCCTTTCCTTCCTTTTGGTGGCAGTAATTCATCTAAACATGAAAACAATCCAAAAACTACTGATGAGAAACTATTTTTTTTTTATTTTCACGGTCAGCTAAAGCTTATAACCAATAGTTATTTTTCCTTTTTAAAGGGTTGCCAATTAGAAATTAACTTAAATTTTATGTCAATACAGAACACCTTTATCTCAGGTTGGATGAACCTAGGAAATTAAATGGTTAAATGAATCATTAATTATAACAAGCTCGCTACATTATTTGACAGTTAATTTATTGATCACTTTAAAAGCTCTCATATGAATACTTACAATCCACAACTTTCATTGGTGTAAGCGCGGTGGCTATCAAATCGTTCAATATCACTAACATGCACACACAACACATCCACACATAAAGCATTCTAAATATGTACTCACTAAAAGTATTCAATGCACAAACTTTTAGTGGTGTTCTAGCTCTGATGAATGTAAGTGCTACACACGACACTTGAATATTTAACTTGGAATATGGTATACGCAATTATATAATTTCGATAAGACTTAACGATACATTTATGATCATGTTTTATTTTATTCCTTCTCGTATAAATACGTGCAAGAGGGGAATAAATACAACCGTGATATTTGTTTTCATAAGTATAGAGTTTAAATAATTCAAAAGGCATTTTATATTTTATATTCTATATGTCGTGCCTAGACATTCCGAACTCAAAGGGTTAAATAACTTTTCTACACTGATGTTTATAAAAATAATGATTAGCATAGTCATTTATGGCATTTCTTATTTTTTAATTCATGGCTGTATTGATCTTAAATTATCTATAATACAACACCTTAGCTCAGTCGTTAAACTGTATTCATACTGAGATAAAGGTCCTGGGTTAGATCTTAGACATGGTCGAAAAATTGATCATTGATGAAATATGGACTTCCCGTTTCACATTGATGAATTAATATCCGGGGCTTTATGTTGAATCTTTTACTATATTTAAGTAAGTTTCCCAAATTTGAAAATGACATCTTGACATGGGAATCGAAACCAGGACCTATGGCTTAATATGCTAAAGCTATAACCCTTGAGCTATCCAGGGTAACGCTTCACTGGTATATTATGGCAGAGTTTGTTATGGACGTTTGTACTACTGACAGCAAGGCTCTCCTGAGTCGAAGGTGGCTGCGTTATCTTGTGGCTTGAGATCTCTGATTGGTCATTCATATGTAGCTGAGGATTACACACATCAATAACAGACTCTGCCTTATAATATGTGCAAAGAATGAGCATGTGCACAGGGTAAATACTGGATAGCTCTGTGGTCAGTGCTTTGGCGTACTAAGCTAAAGGTCCCGGTTTAGATTCCCGATCATCAATAAACTGAACCAATCAGATAACTGGAACCTCAGCTAAGAGGGATTGAGGTAATCCTTGATTAGTAATTATCAGTTTATTTGATTGTCAATCCCGTTCCTCAAGTTTGAGAAGAAGGATGCTGGTTTATCAGAAATATGATCTCTCAACACACCTCTGTACATTGCTGCACTTATTGTCTCAGATTAAATAAGTGACAGATAGTTTACACATAGCGATAATTATTATTAAATATTAATTTAAATCAATATTAATAGTTTTTAATATGCAATAAATATAAATATTCGCCTGCAGCATCCACACATATTTGGCAGTCATATCTGCTTGAATATTGGTTACAGTTATTAAGAACATAGCCCGGGCTTAATTTCTTGCAATCCAATCCATCTATATACCATAATTCACCTTTCTGAATCCCTTTTATGATCTTTGGAAATTGAAAACAACCTATAAGAGAAAAGGCAATAATTAATTAATAGAACTATCATTTTGTCACAGATAAATACATTTTCATGAAACTAAATTACTTTTAAAATTATCTTATAGTAAACAAGCTTATGTACACGTTTTTCACACAGGAGAAATATAAAGTAATATTGTTGGGTTTTTATTATAAATTCAACAAAAAAAGTAAAAGTGAAGATATACTAGATTATTTTTACTAATGAATATTTTATTTGTTTGAACTAGTTGATATAATTTAAAAAGAAAACTGACTAAAACAAAGTTTCGAGATGATGATCTAATCCTAAACTACGTTATTTTTATATATATATATATATATATATATATATATATATATATATATATATATAGAAACGGTATAACTACTCTAAATACAATATTTGGTGCCTCTCATGTCAGTGCTAATAAAAGCTATTATTTGATAGACTGACACTAGGACATGCTACGTAAAACTGTCCGTTGTGAAACAGGATTTTCTTAGTTCAATACTTGTGTTTATGTGAAGGCAAGATATTCTTAATTTGATCTCTGTATTCTTCATGGACTAGACCTTATCTACACCAATGTTAATTGTGAAGAAGATTTTAGTCACAACTGTATTCCTTTACACTGGAAAATGCAGTCACTTAATATGAAGGGTATTCAGAGAGATAAAAAGTTTAGGTAGATTCAAATTTAAAGTGTAATTAATTTTTAGTTTTGTTTATGGCAGGTTGATTGTAATACTAATCAAACTAACAAATCCTAAGCGCTAAATTTATAAGCGCATTAAAGTTTAGACTTTGTTGTTATGATTATATTTCTGTAAGTTAATTCTACTGTGAGAGAGTAAATCAAGTGAAAACGGACTAATTATATTTTTAATCAATTAATCATAAAGTGTATGTAAAAAGGCCACGCATATTTGTCAATGGCTAAAATCAAGCTTTGAAAATATAATCCAAACCATATACAAAGTCTGACCTTGTAGCTAATTAGTAGTAATTGAGAGCACCAGTTAAACCTAAAGCTGTCTCCGTCTTAAAGTAAATATAATGCCAAGGTTTACAGTTGCAAAATTAATTTCGGGTTAAAAGCGTACATTCCATGAGATAAATATTATCAAGTTTTCTAACCACCTGGCAAGTTCTATACCAAAGGTCCTATCTAGAATTTACTCTTGAGTACGTTTGGGATCATTATATTTGGCATATTTTCAAGTCTAGCTTGTGTATTGCCAATCCGGTGGTAATAAAACAGTTTTAAAACTCAGATGGTTGGTTGGCTATTTCTCCTGCTATGTCGTACAGAAGAATTAGCTCACAACAAAATAACATAGGACCTCTTTTTCTTAAATACTCATTAGATCCTCATTTATATAAGCAATTTCATATTTTATTGTATATGAGGTGTTAATTTGAAATTTAAACTAGGCTAAATCAATTCCCAAATGTTTCGTGAATTACCGAGCCTTGAGTCATTATTTACTCTGGCACTTATTTAATATTATCTTAAAAGCTGTATTATTTATTTTTACATAAACATTAATCTTCATTGGAAGTTACTATAAAAGTCCAGTAAATTATTGTTAAACTTATGAACTTCAAAGCTGAATGTATTTAATAATTATCTGAACAATTGTTGTCATATAAGTCTGCGAAAGAGTTGATGAACTTTACCTGATAGTATTCCCAACTGTAAAAGAATTAACCCAAATGGGATATGATTATTCAACCAACACCCTGGATCATACAGTATCACTCGTTTCCACTGTGCTATAAGTACCAGGTTTTTATCCCTGACAGGGCATGACTTGATTTAAAAAATTTATGAACCCGCCATTAACAAAAACTGTGACCAAGTGAATAGTAAAAATACGATAGTGCATTTTTTATATATTTTACTTTTTTATCTAGAGAATTAATATAAACTCGATAACTTCAGTGTTTGAATTTATGATGGATACTGACGAAATATATGTTTCTGAATTCTTACATTTAGACACTACAATTTTTTTTCTCATGTCTGTCGATTTCTATGTCTACCTAGATCTACAGCTGAAACCGTAAGATGTATTTAATTAAAACTTAATATTTTTATTTTTTATAATAATATCTCAAGGCAAAATCATATTTTGGATTTGCGTGACTCGCCAAATTAAATTACACTTCATGAATGAAACAATTTAGTGTACTAAGAGGGATCAGTAAACTCCATTCACGGTAGGAAGTACTCTCTGAAGGATCTTTTTTCCTACCAATAATCTACTATATAATAGAGTTATGGTAGGGAAAAAGACCTTTTAGAAAACAATTCCTACGGTGAACAGACATTAAGTATATAACTTAATTTAATTATCTCTCTTACCCACTTCTTACTGTCTGGAACAACTAAACTAAAGATCGAGGTATGTAGAAAGGTAAACATAATATATATATGTATGTATATACCCGTATTTGTAATAAGAGAATCAGGGAGAAACAATTGATTAAATAAAACCTTAGTATATCCACCTGAGATTTGAACCCCTTTTATGTTGTCACCAGAGACCCAAAATACATGAGCTCAACGTTTAATATGTATGACTTACAATGCAAGTGTATTTTTTATTTTACAAAGAATAAAGTTCATTTAGTAAATGCGTCAAAAAATTTCTATATATTCTTTATCAAAACATTGTTTTTCAAAAGAAACATTTACTTACATTTCGAAGTCACCCCAGACAACACCATCAATGAAACCAGAAGACATATTTTGATATTCAATGATAACATGGTTCAATCTCGGAATACTGGCTTCTAGAAGATTTATCAATATTGAATTAACGACTGACTGGAACGATTGTTGAGACTGTATGAGCTATGTTGAGACAAAACGGACTATTTAACTATTTTTAAAATATTACAACATGCACAGGACATTGTCAACAGACGATTAAATAAAGTGCAGGAAAAGCTAATTTGGCTCAAATTGCACTGTTTTTAGTGCAATCAACTGACATACAGCGCAGTTATCACTGTTTTAAATGTAAGCTTACCTAGCCATTAAACACCATTACTTCATCTTAACTATATTTTCCATTAACGTATTTAAACTGGAGTATTTTAATACCAAGCTATGTCCAAAGTGTCTCCAAAGTGCTTTTATAATGAGGGTGATATTATGTCGTACGTGGCTTATGACACCAGAAGTCTAGGCTTCGTATCCGTACTGGCTCAATATATTTATTTTATTAGTTCTAGATACATGTATATAACTTATTCATGGGTAGTATATTCTATTGATTTGTATTCTTGCGACAGGTGGGTGCTTCTCCTAACACAGTTATTGTTGGGCTACTAACGATAAATACAATTAAATAATGTGTAATAAAAATTACATTCCTTCATAAATTGATTGAGTTACGTAATTGTGATTAGCAAGTTTATAGCAATTATTATTATTATTAGCACCGCGTCTTACTACCCGTTCGGGTTATACGCACTTACGCTAATGTGTGATGGTAGGGTGATTGTGAGGTGAAATGGAGGACCTACAGTTTAACGTGGAATCCGAACCACGGTGGAGGCCTGGCATTCCTCACATTCACAAGTTGTGATTAATACACATCTTGTCAGAGGTGAAGGAAGGGTTTGGTAATCATTTATAGCAATTATTGCCTTTACATCATTTATACTTAGCACTAAATGTGTGGTTTGCTGAAGGGATTATATCACTTCCACACCAATTAACTGCCCAAAATCGAGTAGAGTAAGATTGATTACTCACCCAAATACCATCTGCCATACTAAAAGCGAGAATAGTTCACGGGATTCAATCCCCATCTCGAGGATGTAAACATATTGGCTGAACCAATGGACGATTGGCTGAACCAATGGACGATTGGCTGAACCAATGGACGATTTATTTTTTTAAATAGAATATTCTAAAAACCAAACTTTCAATTTATAGCACTGATGTAGCCTGGTGGATGTGGGAGTATTTTTTAACTGGCATTTCTATTAATAATATAAGAGTTGGTTGAAAATATATCCATATCATAGAAAAAAGATTAAGTTATTTGTTATAAAGATAATAAAAGTATACTAGGATAGTCTTATTAATCTTCTTAGAGAAGTCTAGAGTATGAAAACAAAATGTTGCTCAAGAATACAATATAATAATAGATTTACAACTAAAGGATGAGCGTGTTACCCGAACGGTTAGTAACACGCGATGATAAAAAAACTAAGGTATGTTACGAAACTTATTGTAGTGATTACACTTAGCTCATAGTTAGTTTAAAATCACTAATCTAAGGGTCCTGTATTTGATTCCCGTACACAGGTTGTCATTTTTATCGTTAAATCTTAATGCAAGATTTTACTTTGTAGCCAATTGGACCAATACATGTTAAAGAATTTTGATCAAAATATTAAATACTAGGCCTAATAAACATAATTTATTTGGGACATTCATTTATCGACGTTAACAGTAACAGACTATGTTTGGTTTTCCTAGCAGGCCTTTCATAAGGAAATTAGATTATATCTTACACTTGTAGCTGTTTGTTTCATTTACTTCTCTTGTTATTGCATGTCTGGTGTACCAACATTCAACTGAGCTAATACTCTCGTATGTGGGAGGATGGTCTAAAACTATACTCTCCTAATAGAATGGATCACTAGGGACAGAGAGGTCATGGTTCAATGCCCGGTTAGGAGAGAAAAGAGTTATATTTCTTAAATTGTTCCACGCTTTAATTTCACACCAACGAGAATACATTTTATCAACCCTAACCCATTAGTGTAATCATGCGAATATCTCGAACAAGTTGTAAGTTACTCTAAAACATTGATATAATACTTATAGGAAAGGGACAAGTAAAGTGTGGCTGTAAGAAAATGAACCCGCATTTACATATTGGGGAGCTCGGAGGGGAAAAGCTATTTTGGGAAAATTTACCCTTATCACACCAAACCGTGATTCGAGCCCTCAAAACCCATACTTTATATATCTCCTGTGTGAAAAACATGTACATAAACTTGTTTACTATAAGATAATTTTAAAGGAGATTTAGTTTCATGAAAATGTATTTATCTGTGACAGAATGATAGTTGTGTTACTTAACTATGACTTTTTCATTTCTAGTTTGTTATGATGAACCAAAGATCAAAAAAGGGGTCCAGCAAGTTGAAATATGATATCTCTAAAAATTTTGAATGCAGAAAATTAAGCCCAGGCTATGTGATTAATGACTATAACAGATATTCAAACGAGGAAGATTGCCTTAATCGCTTGGATGATCCAGATGATCCACTTGGTTATGGCTAGAGAACTATATGAATTTGATTTTGAAAGTTTTAGAAATATTCATTAGATTATATACGAATGAAATACATAATTAATAAATTTACCAGATGTAAATTATGCTTTGTAAATTTTTTTATTCCAACACTACCAAATAATATTTAAATTGGTTATTTTACATGACTTTCAGGATCTAATTTTTTGTTAAGTATTTACATTAACAGATATAGTAAAATAGGCTACCTATCTCACTTATATATTATATTTTGATGATCACGTGGTAAGAGGGCATTAATATCATGTTGTCTGGTTTTACAGAGATTACCCTTTTCATGTTCCCACTGATTCAGGTATTTATGTATCATAGAGACTAAATGTTTTCGTGAATCTTGGTATTTTATTTAAATCAGATTGCTTAATTTTATTGTATAACACTCTAATTATTCAAGGTAGCAGTATTCTATTTATTCGATATTTTGAGATTGTGATACCTGAAATTATATACATTCGTAAAAATGTTATTAAAACATCATAAGATTATTCCAAGGCCTTATTTGTGTATCTGATCAGTAAACAAGTGGATCGTTAGTGAATCTAGTTTTATTTATCATATCAGAAATTGGTGAAGTAGAGAATATATTCTGGCAGATTGTTTATGTGATATATTAATTTTATTTTGGAATTGACCTTAGCTCTTTGATCGAGTAAAAATATTATTTGATTAATATTGAACTTGTTATATTATGAATAATAATAACTTTTGGTTTATTCTGGAGTGAAATGTATTATATATAATGGAACGTTCTTTTGAATTAAGAGATGGGTTACAAACTTTGTGAAGGAGGAAATCTATTAATTTAGAATCATACTAATTGCTAGCTATATTATTTACAACAGCAGCTTCTACTCTATTTTAGACAAGTTCATAGGTAGCTTTTGAATAAAAATATCACTTTGTCTTGGCATTTGAAAGCTTCATAATATTCCAGGTCATAAATGATTTTCTTAGTCTTTTACCATGAAGCATTACCCTATGCACCTCACTTTGAAAAAAAAAAAAGCAGACAAACCAGTTATTTCTTAATATCTCCTTTACGGAGGCTCCTGTTTAGAAATGACATTAATATTATAGAGGAGACTATCTTATATAATTTTAACCAAACCAATTGTTACTTTATAGAATAGTTTCCTATCTCCAGTGGCCTAGAATGTTGAACATTCTGCAAATTTTCTAAAATGCTTGTTTCTATCACAATGTTTTAAGAATAGTGATTAACAATGGCATTTTGATTCTTTACAGCACAAATCAACTGTTAATAAATTCATTTCCACACAATCATGAGGTAGTTTTACCTTCACCTAGCAGACAGCAGCAATCCATCTTACGATCATTGCAATTTGCTACGTTTGGATGGTCAAGGTTGACTTATCCGCATCCTGTTCGCTGTTTTTGTGACTATCGTCCAATTATAAATCTTTGTCGTCTTCACATAAGGGTTCATTCCGTTTCTTCCTTTTATCCTTTTCATATCCATCTAGAATCTCTGGCACGTTTTCAGTAACCTCAAAAGAACGAAGCATTTAGGACCGCTTTTCAACAACCACAAGATACATTGTATCTTATCTTGAATTTACACCAGATACATTGGAACAGAGCCTTAGGATCAGGATTATTGGTGTTTAATATCCTCATCCTCACCATCATCCACTGTTTCCAACCTTTCCCCGGGTCAGTTTAGTAAGTTATTTCTTTGGGGAATTGGAAGCGATAGTTTTTGAAACAAAACGTTGGCGTAGTACTACTCATCGATGTCGATGACTAAGACTGCAACCACATCACTACTTCGTCAATCAGCCACAACCATCAAGTTTTCATTGTGATATCGATTATTGCTTTCACCTTGCATGATCACATTGTTCAATTTGGTAAAGAAGCGTTGATATTTTTTAATATTTTATACTGACACCATAATCTTGAAAAGTTCTTACACCTTTTCCTTGCCCTTCAATGACTTCGTTTAAAGTTTTTTCCTATATGAAACAAACAGTCACTTTGGAAGCAGCCATATTGTAACACACAACACAATCATAAGCTAAGGACAGGCTGAAAAGTTAATCCCACTCTAGCTGAGTAGGAGAGGCACAAAGGCTACAAGTTTGGTAGTATGGGAGAGGTTGGAGGATAAGGTGTTTTTTACCTTTCGGCAATTAGGATTGGACTCGACTGCTTGAGCTGAATAAAGCAACGTTTATGATTTTTTTTAACTTATAGTTGTGTGAGAACAAGTGTAAATTAGTTGGTAACAGCTAATATTCAATCACTTTTCGATGATTTTAAGATTACATCTGCTAGAAACAAGAATCTTTAAAATTCTCGTAATGCTTTGATTTTACGCCACTGAAACTTCAAAAATATTCAACAAATATAAAAAAAAGACACAGTCATGGGAGTTTAAATCTTTTAAGGTATTGATCTTGATCGTAAGATCGACCTAAAAGTGATATATTAAAAGCATACTGTTTTGGCCTCCATTGTTCATGGTGGCAGCGCTAGTGGTGCTGCACCAAAGTAAAAAAAAACCTCGGTGAAATATTTAGGATGCGGAATATTATGACCGTTTCTAATAACAAAACTCCATAATTCTTTGTACGTAAATCACATTTTCTTATCTCTATAGAATAGGCGATTGTTTTTATGTTTATAAATCTTTAAGTCTCATTTCTACTAGTTGTTTTAATCCTCGCTACATCTTGGTCCAACATTTTTCTGTATTTATATTAATATGGGTCCCTGTAATTGCTAACCTTTATATTCTAAACTACTATTTTAGTTTCTTTCCGCACAGACTCTGATAAATAATTGTAAAAGCATTTTTACTTGTTAAAAACATAATAATATTTATATTTATTGCATATTAAAAACTATTAATAATGATTAAGATTAATATTTAATAATAATTATCGCTAAGTGTGAACTATCTGACACTTAATTAATCTGAGACAAGAAGTGCAGCAATGTACAGAGGTGTGTTGAGAGCTCATATTTCTAACAAACCAGCATCCTTCTTCTCAAACTTGAGGAACGGGATTAACAATCAAATAAACTGATAATTACTTATCAAGGATTACCTCAATCCCTTTTAGCTAAGGTTCCTGTTATCTGATAGGTTCAGTTGATTGATGATCGGGAATCAAACCCGGGACCTTTGACTTAGTACGCCAAAGATCTGACCACTGAGCTAGCCAGGAGTTTTCCTGTGTACAGGGTTAATTTTTGCACATATTTTAAGGAAGAGTCTGTTATGGACGTGTGTATTAATCAGCTACATATGAGTGATAAATCAGATATCTCAAGCTTTCAGATAACGCAGCCAACTTATACTCTGTAGGTTTTTTTGCTGTCAGTAATACAAATATCCATCACAGACTCTGCCATAGTATATCAGTAAAGCATGACCCTGGATATCTCAGTAGTTAGAACTTTTGCATACTAAACTATAGGTCCTGGTTTCGATTCCCACGTCAAGGTGTCATTTTTCATTTTTTAAAATAAACTTAAAGCTAGTAACAGATTCAACATACACCCCAGACTATTAATTCATCAATGTGAAATGGGAGGCCAACATTTCATCAATGATTAATTTTTCGGCCATGTCAAGGATCGAACTGAGGACCTTTATATCAGTAGACATACAGTTCAACGACTGAGCCTGTGCCCACACCTTTCCTGGACCCTTTTGACGGTATGTGAGACAACGTGTCAGCCCCCGTTCACACCGGGTCCACCAATAGGGGTTCGCAAACCATACTTGGGGCACGGCACAACAATCTGTTATGAAGGCACTGTACGAAGAAAGCACTCAGGTTGTAGTCATGCAAGTCTTTATTCAGGGCTCTTATTCGACCCTTCTCGCGTGGACTTTATTGGATCTTTTGTTTATGTTTCCAATAGCAACATTTCTTGCAAATTTTCCCTTGATCATGCATGTGTTCATATCCCTTATTGGGCTTCTCGTAATAAAACAAATATTTTTTCTCATTATTTCTTATAATGTGGGCCCTACAGGTCGTTGTATTCATAGTGCCAATTCTATATTTGTCAAATTCTTCTTCTATCATAAAAGAAAAGCCAACACATAGATTTATTTAAGGAACTCCCATATCAATAATTTATCATGTAGAGATTCCGCCTATATTATTTAAATTTACTTGTTCAGATTTATTTTTTTGGATATTGTTTCTTCTTTTAAAATATGCATGCCCTACTACTCTTTTGTTATTTATTATTAATGCTATTTTTTATTCTTATAATTAATAATTACTATTTTTCTTAACTAATTATCAGTATATATAATTATTGAGCTATTATTGTTTGTCATATTTTCTCATGTAAATATATGTATTTTTAAGGTACTTGTGCACTTTTCAGTGCTGGCCTGTTATAGGTCTTACGACTGTTGGCCAGCACTATAGTAGAGGAAATTGAAATTATAATCGTTATTATCATTATTAGTATTATTATCACCTTATTAAATCTTAGCTAAATATCAATATACATTCTGCCTTTAGTACGAGTCTCAGGTTCGATTTCTGGCATGGCGGAAAATTTCACAATTTTTTAAATCAGGGCATCCCCAAACTCATTTTAAATTGATGGTTGAAGGATTATATAATGTGTAGATTATATAAATATATATTTTTAAGTCATTATATTATATGTTGGTTTGGAAACTACACATTAAATATTTCAAATAAATATAAGTTATTAGATTAATTTAATAATGATGAATAAATCATATATTTCTACACCAAATAATTATTTAAATATGGCTTTTCAAAATAAAGTTTATCTGATAGACCGAATGATTAATATTTGGACAAAATTTCTTTAAAACTTTTTGGCCTAATTGCTTACAAATTGAGCTTGTATTGAGTTAAGAAAAAAAATTACAACCTGTATACGGGAATCAAATACGGGACTTTTATATTGGTGATTTTGCACTAACTCTGAGATAATAACCACAGTAAGTTAATATCTTGATTTAGTTGAAATTATTATTAATATATTGTATTCTTGAATGTAATTTGGTTTTCATATTGTAGCACATCATAAGAATATTATTAATCTTATCCTATAACACTTTTGAATACCTTTCTAACAAATCATTACTTTTCCATGGGAAGGCTTTGTTTACAATTACACCAGGTGAATTCCCTTTCATCAACTTAGCATTGTAATGTTAAATATTTACTCTTAACATCTTCAAGTTCTTAACTATAGAATATGACATTGACTTAGATTTGAATGTGTACAACCTAATGTTTTGAATCATATAACTTGGAGTCTGAATAAATTTGAAAATTAAATAATATTAACTTGATTTCTCTTAATATTTCTATATTTCGTTTTCTGAGTATTTATGACTTAGCACCTTTCTTAATATTTCCAATAATAATGATTTATTATGATTTCAAATTGTAGAAAAATGTAAGTTATTTTATATTGGAAACTCAGTATAATTTTTATTTTTCTTGTTGAGGTTCCTATGAAATAATTATTTGGATTCTTAAAATGTTAACTTTTGTACACTCTAGTTTGTTACATAAATTTCTTTCTGGGATCAGTTCGATCTCACTAAATTGCTAAGTAAATATAAATATAGAACTTGGTAACTTAATGGTACCGTATATAGTGGTTTGGTTTTGTTAATTACCAAGTAGAGCGTTAAATGTGTCTACGTGATTTGACCACTTAAGTTTACCATTTGGCATATTATGACCACCGAAGTGTTTGGTAACCACTTGCAATTGTAAGGGGCCGTATGCAAGAACTTGACTAAGTGGGCATTAAGTGGACATTAGCGTGGGTTTGCTTGCGTCATCATAGGTTAAAAGGTGAAGCGATAATGTTCTCGGAACCACACTATCAATCTACTAAGCCTTCACTAACGTTCTTGAATAGCGCCTTAAGCTTATGACATAAATATTGTTGTCTAATATTGTCCCTGTGGGGATTTATCCTGATATTATTATATAGCATGTAATATTGTATTAGATATTACTCCCCAAATTCTATTTTATATTTTTTGGCTTGTTTTAATCCATACTAAGTTTGTTGTAGTCATTATTATTATTATTATTATTATTATTATTATTATTATTATTATTATTATTATGATTATTATTAATATTACTAGCACCACGTCTTACTACCCATTCGGGTTGTACGCACTTACACTAATGTGTAATGGTAGGGTGATTGTGAGATGAAATGGAGGACATACAGTTTAACGTGGAATCCGAACCACGGTGGAGGCCTGGTATTCCACAGATTCACAAGTTGTGATTAAAACACGTCTTGTCAGAGGTGAAGGAAGGGTTTGGTAATTAGATAAATCTGTTTCGGGACCGAGGATTGAACCCCGGACCCCCCCCCAGCACTGAAGTCTGACATCCTACCCCCAGACCACTATGTCACCTATATAGCAAGTTTGAATGAATCCATCGATCCCCTTTTGTCAGTTAATATTTGTATCTAATCCAGTTGGGTTAAAAAAAAATTAATTTTCTCTACCAATATTTTGCTAAGGATGACTTAGTTCCCTCTCTAGAAATGTAAATTTGTTGCATTAACAAATCAAAGCGTTGAAGATAGATATCCACTGTTACTATACCAACTTTAACAAAAAATTATTCCTGAAAGTGATTTAAAATAACATAAATTAAATATTAACTGATGGGAAGGGGAAAATATAAAAAGCATATTTTACTATCGTAAAATTTATTTATTGCATATTTCAAATGTAAACATTATGTTATACATGAATGTTTCTATAAATTTCAAAATCAAATACAGAAGTTTTCTATCCATATTTAGGTGGGTTCCTTTCTCGGCAATATTCACATTTTTCCAATGTTTTATATTTGTTGCCACTTTCAATCACATAGCCCGGGATTAATTTTTCACATCTATTACTGTATATATAGTATAAGTCACTTTTCGGAACTCCTTCAACGATAGTTGGTTGATCCACACAACCTGTAAAAGAACAAGTAATATATTAGTGATACAACTAATATTCTGTTAGAGATAAATACATTCCCACGAGCCCATATCTACTTTCGAATATTATCTTATAGTAAACCGGCGGCGTAAACTTTGTTAGATAGGGAAATATGTAAAGTTATTTTTTTCATTTTGATTAGGATATAAAATTAATCTAAAGGAAAAGGGACAAAAACTTGTATTCTTTTTGACCTTGAAACTAACTAATAGTAATTGAGAGAACCAGTTCAACTGAAAATGGTCTCCAACTTAAAAATAAAGTGGTGGCCAAGATCCATCTACAGATATAAAATTTATTATCGGTCAGAAACATACAATCCATGAGTTGAACTTGTAAAAGTTGTTGTATGGATAGTAGTTTTTATCAAACTTACTAACTACTGGGCAGGATCTAAACAATAGTTCATATTTAGTTTTTACTCGTAAATTCCTTACCAGCGTTATTATTTCGTATATCTCTAAACCTAGCTTATGTGGTGGCATTCCTGAGGGCATCAGGTTTTTTGAAATCTCAGCTGGATGGTTACCTTTGTCTCCAGCTCAGTTTTACAGTCAACTCCGCTCACACCAATATAACAATGGACCTCTCCTTCTTAAATAATCATTAGCTTCTCATTAATTTGAGCAGCCCAATCCTTTCTTTTGATATAAGGTGTCTATTCAAAATATAAGTTGGGCTGAGACCATTTCCAAATGTTTCGTGAATTATCGAGTCTTGGGTCATTATTTACTCTGGCCCTTATATAATATATTATTAACAGGTGTATTATTTATTTCTCCATCAACCATTATTGTTAATCTTTATTGAAAGCTACTATCGAATTGCAGTAAATTAAAGTTTAACTTGATAACTGTAATTTGCGTTCACATCTGAGTGTTTTTTATATTTTTCCAAACAATTGTTATCCTTTAGGACTCCTGAAGAATTGGTAAACTTTACCTGATGTCATCCTCCAATTTTTTGTTACTAACGTGGTATGACTTTCTTTTGAAATCTTATGAAACCATCATTAACAAAAATTGTGAGCAAGTAAACAGTAAATATTTTACTTTCTCATCTAGATAAAGTTTGTAACCTCGATAAATTTAGAGTTTGACTTTATGATGGATATTGACGCAATATATGTTTTTGAATTCATACATTTAGACACTGACTATTCTTTCTCATGTCTGTTTGTTTCTATGTCTGTAGCTGAATCTACAGATGAAAGTGTAAGATGGCTTTAAATAGAAATTTATATTTTGATGTTATAATAACATCTCGAGGCAAATCGCGATTTGGATTTTACTTGATTTGACAAATTAAAATGCATTTCATGAATAAATTAAATTATTATGCTAATAGGGATCAATAAATCTATAACTTATTTCAATTATTGTGACCCTCTGCCGTAACCAACCCCTTGTGTGTCCATGTGGGCCTATCATTGCCAGAATGTGTTGTGGTCGAGGATAGGAGTGAGTGATTGTGTTCTGATTGTGTGAGCTCGTGATTCACTTTCAATTTGGGTGTATATGGTTTCTACTGTACTAATACGCTCTAATACAAAACGTGATGTTGATGAGACATATTAAAGATATGAAAGATCTTAATGGAATAAATTTGAATTTCGTGACACAATGAAGTATGGAAGAAGTGCTTAACAAATTGCTTGACTGACCTCTAAGTAATTCTACATGGTTTTATGAACCCGAGTACCCTGGGCTCGAAAGGTAGGCCTCCAACACAGGTACTAATGATCCGGCGTCCTAACCCACGTAGCTCCCAAACGGGCAGAGTGACCCCCTAGACTCGATGGTGATTAATCAGCCCTGTTAGCCTGGATATACTACTTTTTATTCTGCCTTCCGGCCTTGTTTACCGTAAGGAATGCTGACACTCTGTTTATGCTGTCAGCGCCTATTTGTTTACTAGCTAGTCACAACACCTTGCATTACCCATTTTGTCATCCACAATCCATTAAACAACAATATTAAACAAACATGCGTCAATTTAGGCCGTGTATATTACATTATCTATATTAACAACAGCTTTTTGCTTTCTGCACTAACTACAATAAATAACTAGGAATGTGGACAAAAGAATTTATAGAAAAATATTGTACTCATTTTTGAGAGAAGAAAGGGTTTTAGGCAACAATTTTTTTTTTTTAAATAGAACATTGGTACATTTCTTTGTGAGTTGAACAACTTTCATCTGGTCACCAAAGACCCAAATTAGAAAAGTTAACGATTAGTACATATCACTATAATGCAAGTGTATGTGTTTTTTAGTTTGCAAAAGATAATTGTTTTAGTAAACTGCCTCAAATGAATTATATGTTTCATATATATATATATATATATATATATAAATTCTTTAAAAGACCATTGCTCTTCAAAATAAACAAATTACTCACACTCCTCGGACTCCTCGTAGTCGGCATCATCAGAGTAAGCTGCCGACACCATCAATGAAACCAGAAGACATATTTTGATAGTCAGAGAGAACATGGTTCAATCTCGGAATACTGGCTTCTAGAAGATTTATCAATGTTGAATTAACGACTGACTGGAACGATTGTTGAGACTGTATGAGCTATGTTGAGACAAAACTGACTATTTAACTGTTTTCAAAATATTACAACATGCACAGTATATCATCAACAGACGATTAAATAAAGTGCAGGAAAAGATAATTTGGCTCAAATTTTACTGTTTTTAGTGCAATCAACCGATAGCCAGAGCATCTATTAATGTTTTAAATGTAAAATGCCCTTTCATTAAAACACCATTAGCTTATCTTAATAATATATTTTCCATTACGTATTTAAACTGGAGTGTTTTAATACCAAGCTATGTCCAAATTGTCTCTAAAGTGGTTTTATAATGAGGGTGAATATTACGTCGTACATGGCTTATGACACCAGATGTCTAGGGTTCGTATCCGTACTGGATCAATATTTTATTTTATTGGTTCTATACGTGTATGTAACTTATTTGTGGGTAGTATATCTTATTGATTTGTATTCTTGCGACAGGTGGGTGCGTCTCCAAACACAGTTATTGTTGGGCTACTAACGATAAAAATGAATAGATAATGTGTAATAAAAATTACATTCCTTCATAAATTGATTGAGTTACGTAATTGTGATTAGCATGTTGATAGCAATTATTGACTTTATATAATTTATACTTAGCACTAAATGTGTGTGTTTGCTGAAGGTATTATATCACCTACACACCAATTAACTGCCCAAAAGCGATTATGATTGATTAATCACCCACGTACCATCAGCCATATTAAAAGCGAGAATAGCTCAAGGGATTCAATCCCCATCTCGAGGATGTACACATAATGGCTGAACCAATGGAGAGGGATCCATGGACGATTTTTTTTTAAATATAATCTTCTCAAGAGCAAAACTTTCACTTTATAACAATGATGTAGCCTGGTGGATGCGGGAGTATTTTTTAACTGGCATTTCTATTAATAATATACGAGTTGGTTGAAAACATATCCATATCATAGAAAAAAGATTATTTGATATAAAGGTAATAAAAATATACTAGGATAATCTTTCTAATCTTCTTATAGAAGTCTAGAGTATGAAATAAAAATGTTGCTCAAGAATACATGCTGATAATAGATTTACAACTAAATGATGAGCGTGTTACACGAACGGTTAGTAACACGCAATGATAAAAAAAAAACTAAGGTATGTTACGAAACTTATTGTAGTGATTACACTTAGCTCATAGTTAGTTTAAAATCACTAATCTAAGGGTCCTGTATTTGATTCCCGTATACAGGTTGTCATTTTTATCGTTAAATCTTAATGCAAGATTTTACTGTGAAGCCAATTGGACCAATAAATGTTAAAGAATTTTGATCAAAATATTAAATATTAGGCCTAATAAACATAATTTATTTGGGACATTCATTTATCGACGTTAACAGTAACAGACTATGTTTGTATTTCCTAGCAGGCCTTTCATAAGGAAATTAGATTATATCTTACACTTGTAGCTGTTTGTTTCATTTACTTCTCTTGTTATTGCATGTCTGGTCTACTAACATTCAACTGAGCTAATACTCTCGTGTGTGGGAGGATGGTCTAAAACTATACTCTCCTAATAGAATGGATCACTAGGGACAGAACGGTTAGGGTTCAAAGCCCGGTTAGGAGAGAAAAGAGTTATATTTCTTAAATTGTTCCACGCTTTAACTTCACACCAACGAGAATACATTTTATCAACCCTAACCCATTAGTGTAATCATGCGAATATCTCGAACAAGTTGTAAGTTACTCTAAAGCATTGATATAACACTTATAGGAAAGGGACAAGTAAAGTGTGGCTGTAAGAAAATGAACCCGCATTTACATATTGGGGAGCTCGGAGGGGAAAAGCTGTTTTGGGAAAATTTACCCTTATCACACCAAACCGTGATTCGAGCCCTGAAAACCCATCAAGAGTAAACTAGACTACACGAGGCAGCTAATAAAGTCAACGTGTCCACCAGTTAGGGTTTGTCGGGAATCTCTGATCTAAACTCGTTATAAAAACACACCTTTATTATGATTATATCGATAAACTATTGTCTGACAGGTCATGTTTTAACAAGCTTAATTTCTATGTCAGAGTCAAACTTTTATATGTTCCTTTTTATTAAATAAAATTGTTGATATATTATTATGTATTTTAAACTTATTTATGTCTTAGTAAGTTATAAAAATATTAACCTTGAAAAGAGAAATATATCTTCCTAGTTTTCTTTTATAAATACATTTTAGAAAGTGAGGTTTCGTTCAAACTTTAATTTCTTGTAGAGCTACGTGTTTGTTAATCAAGTTACATCTGATTGGAAAGACACAAAATGAAATTAATTTCCTTCATACAAGCCATTATAATAAGATCTTAATGTTTTGAATGAATTTATTGAATTCAAAATGATGAATTTAAGTGTGTTAAATTCACGCATTAAATCTTTTTTCTTTTTTCATTGCGTCTTACTACCCTTCTGGGCTATAAGCCTATCTGATAATATTACTTTAGTACGATAGAAATGTGGAAGATTGAATTTTGAAGGGATGTACCCGGATTTGCGTGAGTGGAGAGTGTAAAAACGTTTAGGAAAACTACTCTCAGTACCCCCGACTAGTATCAAACCTAGATCTCCCAGTCATTGGTAGTCTAGTATATTGCAAGTGTGACGCCGTAGACCACGAGACCACAGAAGTGGTTCGCATTGAATTCTTAAAAGATAATAGCATAAATTGTTTTTTGATGTAAAATATTGTATAAATTTTTTTAAAGTTAAAACTATCCATCAGCTAGAGATAAATCAATATTTTAAAGAGTCGTTATATTTGTTGTTGAGTCTAACAATAATTGTATCAATTTATCTTGTAGAGTAGCAAGTATTTACTCAATATAAGCCAGAGTATAAATTGAATAAATATTATTACCATCTAATCTTTGCATTATTATTATTATTATTATTATTATTATTATTATTATTATTATTATTATTATTATTATTATTATTATTATTAGCACCGCGTCTTGCAACCCGTTCGGGTTATACGCACTTACGCTAATGTGTAATGGTAGGGTGATTGTGAGATGAAATGGAGGACCTACAGTTTAACGTGGAATCCGAACCACGGTGGAGGCCTGGTATTCCTCACATTCACAAGTTGTGATTAATATACATCTTGTCAGAGGTGAAGGAAGGGTTTGGTAATCAGATAAATCTGTGCCGGGACCGAGGATTGAATCCCGGACCCCTAGCACAGAAGTCCGACACCTTACCCCTAGACCACCAGGTCACCATAATCTTTGCAAGTAGGGGCCAAGTGTCAATGTCAGTTTCAAGGACATTTCAAGCTACAGTGGAAATAATTATTAGGACAAAAAGAGTTATAGAGTGCACTTTAAAAATAATTGGCTTTTAAATATAAGTGGCTTTTAAAAATTTCTTGTATACGTGAGATGCTTAGTTAATTAGTGTGGTGCAACGAGGACTTAATGAAATATAATATGCTAATTATTTTCACGTTTTTCCTCACTGTTAAATAAAAAAACTGTATTAGTATCATCTTATCATTGTTTCACAACATATTGACGTGACTTCGTTTTCATTTATTTTCAACATAGTTTGAATTTAATTAATTCAAGTGAGCATGAATACATAGATCTGTATAGTCAATCTAATCTACGCAGTACATATTAATAAACAACTTGGTTTTAAATTCTTCAAATTATGTTAAAATATATTATTGAGCTTTAACATTTTTTTGGAATTTATAGTTTAATAAAAATATCACATAATTGTTCAATTTATTTCATGAATTAAATAAAGAAATAGGTGCTGAACAAATAAAAAAAATCACATTTGAAAGTAAATTACTATGTTTAGAAAGTTTGTTCAGAAAATAAATTTTTTAGTTAGTTTTCAAAAATTGAATATTATTCAAACTTCTTTTATTTATTTATAAACAAAGCATTTATTTGTACAAAACATATTTTTATCGATAGCTTAATTTAACTTTTTTTTAACATTATGGCAATATTAAAGAAAATAAATTATCATTTAAAAAAATACAACTAGTCATAATTTTCTTTTAGCGGGTTAGTAAGAAAATAACTTTTAATTAAATATACAATAAAATCTTGTTTTACTCGTCTAAACATCTTGGCATTGATATAAATAAATAGTAAACTTTGGTATGTAATACTGAGCACTTTCAGAGTGATTCCTCGCCACCATGTTGATCAATCAGTTATCATTTCTTGCAAGCCTCCAGACATTTGTCCACACTGATGAACTTGTTACAGTTTCCAAGACAACCTCCGTAGATAAATCGGGTACAGGACTTGGTTTCAGGGTCGAAATAGTATCTGGGCATGTAGGCCAGGCATCTCCCGGACACGGGGGGCAAAGCACAGCCTGGAAATAGAAACAATATCATATTCATATTTCGTCAAGACACAGCTGTAATCTCATCAGCATCAATAGTTGTACTTTTTTTTTTACAATTTACGAGGGTTTAACCTTATCAACACATAATTTGCATTTATTGTCCTGATATTTAAGCTGTTCATTGTGTCTTAAATATCAAAATTAGTTGGCTAGATATTATATAAAACTATTCTAATTAATATTCATAACTATATTGCGAATTCAACATGTTTTGATGTTCTAATGTATGTACAATTGTTTTTCCTGTAAGGTAACAGTTTGCTAACTACACCATGGCACTATCTTAGACGCTGCATCATAGCATGGCCCGTCTGGATAAACTTATTATCTTTCAAGATCAAAGAGTTATATTTAAATTATTGTAACTAAGAACTTATATATAAGCAAATTTGTGGTTTCCTAGAAAATTTTGTCTCCACCGGTAAAAATATATTAGTTTGCTATACCGTTTAGTATAAAATGAGTCTTTCTGAAGTAATTATTAAGATAAATGCATTAATATCAAAACACAATAATTAAGATCTACATAGATATATGATCGGCTATTGTACATGACCAATGAATTGTTTTCCACACATATTGCGTGCTTGGCACTGAAAACAAGGACTGGGTTTCAATCCTGACAGGATTCACTAAAGTTTTCCTTTGATAAGTTTGTCTCTTACACCATTCTTACATTTTAAATATGGGTACAAATCCTATTTCTTGTATTATGTGTCTCTTAGCACTTATTACAAATATTTAATATATTCATATAACATGTATCAAGCATACATTCAACTAATACAAATTCCTATCATTACTAGTTTAAAAAAAATAATTCATACAATTATAGAACAGCCTTTTTTAATTTCCTGATTTCATTCTAAGTAAATTTACTTCGTCTGGATTCTTAAAGTATAGTTTATTAAACTAATAACAAGGAAGATATTTTGTGTATTTTTTTAATTTTAGTATCAAAGTTTAGAGTTATTTAATGAATTAATATTTTCATAACTTTCACAAATTTGTGTATTTAATATATGGTATTTAACTTAGAAACTCAGTATTTAATGCTCTGATTGACATCTTAATGTTAATAAATAGGCCTGTATTGTAATCAACCAATATTTTTTTTAAAATTAACATTTATATTACATTTATTTTAAAACAATTTAACTTGTAAGCCCCATAATCAATATTTTGAAATGTTTTCGAGATACACTTACAATCAATATTGTTGTTTTTAAGAGACTTGGCTTGTGAGCCTTGAGCCATCAGCAGGCAGGAAACAGTCAGCACGAATAAAACCACCAATGAACTTGTCGCCATCTTGAACCAATTATTCCTCTTCACGAACTAAAGATGTCTCGGATAAGAGACGATGGTCTAGAGTCGCAGTTAAGTGACGACTACCGGTCAAGTGATGATTATTCAACGAGACAGCCTCTCTTTTATACAAGATCACTCTCTTCATTTGACGAGAGAGTGAGAGAGTTAAGACGATTCTCAAGAAATGACGAGGCTGCATCTTTTCTAAGCGCGCGCAGTGTTGACAGCTCTATCGGGAAACCACAACTTCCCGGGAGAATACCACTGATAACTGAAAAGGAAGGGATTCCCGCAAGGCTACGAGATGTCTCACGTCATCTGTTGTTTACGGAACTGGTTTGTGGGTCACCGTTATAACAGTTGGTCTGGATTTGTTTTTTGTTTTTCCTTCACTGGTCTTCAAACCGGTTTACCTCTGGCCAGGCTTGACTAACCTAAGGATGGATTCTGAACAAAGTGTGGGTGAGAGTGGTTTTATTTAGCACCACATATTACTACCCGTTCGGTTTATACGCTTGTTTAATAACTACCCTAATGGTTTTTAGGGATTAGGATGATTATTTTTATAAGAAGTGTAACCGCATTTGCATGGAGGGAGAGTAAAAATCCACCCCTCGGTACACCCGAACAATATTTGAACCCTCGATCTTCCCATTATCTGCCGCGAGAGTAGCACGTTAGAATATACTGCCACCAAAGTGGGTTAGATAAAACTACCTAGAGTATATTTTCATAAGCGGGTATCTCCAATTTCAATCAACTCTTCACAACTAATTGAGATACGAAAATAACTTAGTGATGCTAATTTATTGATTGGAATATTAAAAATTTTAAAAAAACGTTCATCCGAAATATATTTTTATAAAACCAACAGTTTCTGATCCATACTAATATATGTAAATTAATATTTCCAACGATTTGACACGTTTACCATATTTAACGACTTAATCCAAGGAGCACGAATAAATATATTATCTGAGTATAAATACACCAATATTTATATGGCAAGAGGATTATGCAGCTATAAATACTATTCGTACACATGAGTTTCATGGTTAGTATTTGAACCCCCGACCTCCCAGCAACGAAAATAAAGTGTATACACCTTTCAACACTTGGTAGTCAATGAGGTTAAAATATTTTATATATTTAAAACTCTGCAAACATTAATCGATGTGAATCTGTCCAATCTAATCTTAAATATATATTTCGTATAATATAATTATATCAAGGCAAGCGAACGAAATAACTTGAAGTGACGCATGCGCACTGTCAGGAGTAACAAGACAGTGGTCAGCGGGCCGCTTGAGGCTCAAAAAGTTACAAACTATTTACATGGAAATTAAGTGGAAACTAATTACATTTATGGTCGTGAAACAAAATGCTCAGGAAAGGATTTCTATATATCATATCCTGAAAATTGTAAAGTGAGACCTGGACACGGAATCGAAGCTGGTACCTTTGGCCTAGTAGGCCAATGCTCTAACCACTGAGCTATTCAGGAATCGTCCCGTGCCCAAGGTCATTCTTCACTCATATATTAAGTCAGAGTCTATGATGGATGTTTGGAAATCATCGGCTACAAATGTGTGATTCTATTAAGATCACACCCGCCTCGGTGGCGTAGTTGGCTAACGCGCTAGTCGTGTTGAGCTCGACTGCCGAGGGCGGGGAGATCAAGGTTCGAATCTCGGTCGGGTGAACTGGGGGTGGTTTTTCCTAAATGGTTTTCCACTCTCCCTCCACGCAAATGCGGGTTCACTTCCTCTAAATTCAATCTTCCCAATTCCTAATCCATTAGCGTAATTAGTACTTAAGCGTATAACCCGAACGGGTAGTAAGACGCGTTGCTAAATAATAATAATAATAATAATAATAATAATAATAATATTAAGATCACGATCTATAAGATAACGCAGCCACCTTCGACTTGGTGGTTGGTTTAATGCTGCCATTTGTACAATTATTATAACTGTAAGGGAGTGAATATTAAGAATCAAATAGCCAAAGCTATTATTTATGCTCTGCCTTAAAATATAAGTGAAGAATGAGCCTGGAAACGGGACGATTCCTAGATAGTTCAGTGGTTAGAGCATTGGCGTACTAAGCCAAAGGTCCCGGGTTCGATTCCCGTGTCCAGGTGTCATTTTTCAATTTTAAGGATATGATAGGATAGGATGGTTAAATCTCGCAGGCTACGGTGAGCAGGACATGCTTCGAGAATACAATAAACCAGATCAACGTTAAAGGTAGTGAGTTGCAAACCCAATGGGAAGAGACCATTGGGAAGACATGGACACAGATTGGAGGATAACATTAGAATGGACCTGTAGCAGATGGGGTTGACTCGATCAAACTAGCTCAAGATAGGAATAAGTGGAGTACTTTTTTAAGTGTGGCAATGAACTTATAAACACCTAATGTGACAGAGAAGGTAGTTATAGTAAATTTAATTTATAAATAATCGTTTTAATATAATTTTTTTTTAACTTCAGAGTTCAAAAATTGGTAAGCACACATGTCGAATTATGAGCTAACGTCACTAAAACAGTAGGGAAAATGTCCACAGCCAGGATTCAAACCTCCATCTCCTCCTTAACTAATTTCTCAATTTATTACGAGCCTGACGCCTTATAACACTTGACCATCACTTGGTCAATTTACAAAGATTTACAACATGTAGTGTATTGTATAATTCAGTGAAAGAACCTGTTAGTCCATGAACAAAAGTTTCAGTATAATGTAGCTTGCTGTTATCGGTGACAGGGATTTCGTAGTTCAAGTCCTGTGTGTGTGTACTGACTCCGTTATTTCCAACACTTTCTCCAAACAAACATGTGTTCACTTCCTCAAAACGTTACATTTATCGTGCTTAGTTTATCGTGTGGATATCCTGGATTGGTAGTAAGACACGCAGCACGCTAAATTACAATACTTTGGTTTGATCAGTAGTGTTTCTTATTCCTCTCATGTTAATGTATCCTTGTTTCGATTCCCAGCAGGAGAGAACAATTTATAATTGATGGATTTGTGGAATTACGTTTAACAGTGATACATGAATGGCTGAGGGGCAGGACGCTGTGTTTATTATGTAAATATAAATTTGATAAGTATTATTCTTATATAATATTTTCATTCACAAATCACACTTTTAACATCCCAAATAAATGAATAGCACGATAAATAAAAGAGACGTAATAATTGTTTCAATCTATATATTTAGCTCTATATGTTCTTATGTAAGAATTGTATGCTAAAGTTTTCATACGTGAAGGAAGTTTCACAAGTACTGAACATGACGCAATACATGTGATTTTACTATCGTCTATTTAAAGCTATAAATACGAACTCGTTATGTGCGATACATGCAAAGTACAACCACATCACATTATGTGACATGGTCACGTACAATATGTTTTAATAAAATATGGAACTTTTCTTTGTTAAGGAATGCTCCTTTTACCAACTCCTAACTTAGGAGTCATTCATAAACCACGTAACTCTATTTTCTTACCATTTTACACCCCCCTCCCCCCCATGTATTAGCAAATATACATTTATCCTTACACCCCCCCCCCTTTATATCCTGTGTTACGTAACTATTCACATCAAGAGGGAATATCATTAGTTCATATGGTAGCTGTGTGACACTAAAAGGACACAAATTTACTACAGCTCCTGAAACCATTATAAATCTCCTGAGTATAAATTATTTCAAAACTTGAACAATAATATTGTAATGATCTCTAGATTATAGGCTAATATAAGTTCTGTTTTACGTAACATTGTAATGTTCCCACTATCCCTCCATGTAGTCATTAGAGCTCCCGCATGTAACACCATGTAGTCATTAGAGCTCCCGCATTTAACACCATGTAGTCATTAGAGCTCCCGCATTTAACACCATGTAGTCATTAGAGCTCCCGCATGTAACACCATGTAGTCATTAGAGCTCCCGCATATAACACCATGTAGTCATTAGAGCTCCCCACTCCCACTTTTAGCACCGTGTAGACATTAGAGCTCACCCTTGTAGCACCATGTAGTCATTAGAGCTCCCCCATGTAAAGTCATGTAACCATTAGAGCTCCCCCCATGTAAAGCCATGTAGTCATTAGAGCTCCCCCCATGTAAAGTCATGTAACCATTAGAGCTCCCCCATGTAAAGCCATGTAGTCATTAGAGCTCCCCCATGTAACACCATGTAGCCATTAGAGCTCCCCTATGTAATACCATGCAGCCATTAAAGTTCTCCTTTGTAACACCATGCAGTCATTAGAGCTCCCCCCATGTAAAGCCATGTAGTCATTAGATCTCCCCCATGTAACACCATGTAGCCATTAGAGCTCCCCAATGTAACACCATGTAGCCATTAGAGCTCCCGCATGTAACACCATGTAGCCATTAGAGCTCCCCCATGTAACACCATGTAGTCATTAGAGCTCCCCACTCCCACTTTTAGCACCGTGTAGACATTAGAGCTCACCCTTGTAGCACCATGTAGTCATTAGAGCTCCCCCATGTAAAGTCATGTAACCATTAGAGCTCCCCCCATGTAAAGCCATGTAGTCATTAGAGCTCCCCCCATGTAAAGTCATGTAACCATTAGAGCTCCCCCATGTAAAGCCATGTAGTCATTAGAGCTCCCCCATGTAACACCATGTAGTCATTAGATCTCCCCATGTAACACCATGTAGCCATTAGAGCTCCCCAATGTAACACCATGTAGCCATTAGAGCTCCCCCATGTAACACCATGTAGCCATTAGAGCTCCCCAATGTAACACCATGTAGCCATTAGAGCTCCCGCATGTAACACCATGTAGCCATTAGAGCTCCCCCATGTAACACCATGTAGTCATTAGAGCTCCCCACTCCCACTTTTAGCACCGTGTAGACATTAGAGCTCACCCTTGTAGCACCATGTAGTCATTAGAGCTCCCCCATGTAAAGTCATATAACCATTAGAGCTCCCCCCATGTAAAGCCATGTAGTCATTAGATCTCCCCCATGTAAAGCCATGTAGTCATTAGATCTCCCCCATGTAACACCATGTAGCCATTAGAGCTCCCCAATGTAACACCATGTAGCCATTAGAGCTCCCGCATGTAACACCATGTAACCATTAGAGCTCCCCCATGTAAAGCCATGTAGTCATTAGAGCTCCCCCATGTAACACCATGTAGCCATTAGAGCTCCCCTATGTAATACCATGCAGCCATTAAAGTTCTCCTTTGTAACACCATGCAGTCATTAGAGCTCCCCCCATGTAAAGCCATGTAGTCATTAGATCTCCCCCATGTAACACCATGTAGCCATTAGAGCTCCCCAATGTAACACCATGTAGCCATTAGAGCTCCCGCATGTAACACCATGTAGCCATTAGAGCACCCCCATGTAACACCATGTAGCCATTAGAGCTCCCCCATGTAACACCATGTAGACATTAGAGCTCCCCCATGTAACACCATGTAGCCATTAGAGCTCCCGCATGTAACACCATGTAGCCATTAGAGCTCCCCCATGTAACACCATGTAGCCATTAAAGCTCCCCCATGTAACACCACGTAAACATTTCATCTTCCCCTTCCTCATCTTAGAAACGTCACGTAGTTTAGGGATAATCTGTTGGCTGTGTGATCAGTAATGTACTCGGCAGGTCTAGATGTCTAATTTTTGATCCCGTCCATAGGTACATAACATGTGTTTAATATGTTATCTCGTGTATGCATATATATATATACGATATAACATATATATTACATACACGAGCTCACATATTAAACACATTTTATATATATATATTACAACTCCTGATTGTAATGTTGGATGTTTAGTGATGCTGTTTTAGGTTAACTCCCGTTAACGCTTAGCCACCGATATGTAAAGTATTTCACTGTCTGAAGAAATATAAATTCCCTCTGACATATTCACGCTAGTGTTGACACCAAGGTATCTAGTTTTATAAAAAAAGACTATTTCTCTACTCTCGTCACTTAATGTTACTGAATTTACATAGATCACTTTTCATGACGCTCGTAACAACCCATGTAGAGTTTAATTAACTTGTTTTAACTATACAGAATAAATGAAACATTCATTTTATTTTACGTGGTTTAATGGACCACATTTTAGTGAGTCTATGTGGTAAGCCATGAAGAGGTAGTTATTTCACTGATAAGATGTCTACTCTCTTTCTGAGGGCGTTTATAAATGTGTGTGGCGTCGATATATTTGTGTTTAGTTGAAGTGTAATTTCTGAATTCCTGAGCTTTCAAAAGATAAGACTTATGAAATGATTTTAAATTAAACTTCCTAAATATTAATAAATAAAATATAATACTATATACCACAATATACAATAGAAAATACTACAATACAAGCTAATAAGAAATATTATTATATACACAAATAGAATATACTACTTTATACTCCAAACTAACAAATTACCACACACACAAATAAAATATAATAATATCCACACAAATATAATATATTACTATATACACTAATAGTGTATAATACTATATACACTAAATAGAATATACTACTATATATCCAAATATAATATAATACTATGTACTCCAATATCCAAAATAATATACTACTCTATGCCCAAATATAATAATATACTAATATATACGCCAATAGAATATATTAATATATGCACAAATAGAATAGTGATGAGAAAGAAGTAATTCTAGAAGAACTAAACCCACATGTGCTTAGAGAGATAGTGGTAAGCCACTAAAGATAAAACTATCATATACCTGTATGGTAGTCGATCCCTGAACCTCCCGTTACCAGCAAACCGAGCTAGATGGGAATTAACACTTTGACTAAGTGACCAGCGTTGCACGTTCGTTTCAAAATTCACGTAAACCTAATTTTGACTCAAATGTTAATTATAAACTAACCTGGGGAATAAGAATGGAAGAGGTATCTTGGAATAAACCTGTACTTGCGTGGAAAGAGAAAGAAAAACCAAATTAAAAACCTTAGTTCAAGTATAGTTTCTCTATACTAATTGGCCATGGATAGTTACATAAACTAATTAGTATATTATATACATAGGGTCACTATTTAAATGTCTGGTTTTCTGGTGACAAAAAGATCAGGATTCAATTCCCTACAGAATGTACCTTAGAGCGGAGTATCAGAATGATTTCCCACCTTCCCTCCACGCGTAAAGTTCCTCTTCCCTACTCCATCATTGTAATTTAAAGCGAATATCCGGAACGGGTGGTAGGAAGTTGGGCATGAAGTAAAATAATTACCTAAGACACAATTGTAAAAGCATTCTCATAAAGTTAATTAGTGTTTGAAGCAATATTATCAAAAATCGGCTCTAATTAAACTACTTTTAAATTAGTTTTTCTATGGAAAACCTGTATATATTTTAATATAACATGTAAAATATTCTACTGATATCTATTTTCCTCCCTCCCTCCCTCCATCCATCCATCCCTCCATCCCTCCCTCCCTCCCTCCCTCCCTCCCTCCATCCATCCATCCATCCATCCATCCATCCATTCCATCCATCCATCCATCCATCCATCCATCCAGCCATCCATCCATCCATCCATCCAGCCATCCATCCATCCATCCATCCATCCATCCATCCATCTATCCATCCATCCATCCAGCCATCCATCCATCCATCCAGCCATCCATCCATCCATCCATCCATCCATCCATCCATCCATCCAGCCATCCATCCAGCCATCCATCCAGCATCCATCCATCCATCCCACCCACCCACCCACACATCAATCCATCCATCCATCCATCCATCCAGCCATCCATCCATCCAGCCATCCATCCATCCATCCATCCATCCATCCATCCATCCATCCATCCATCCATCCATCCATCCATCCATCCACCCACCCACCCACACATCAATCCATCCATCCATCCATCCATCCATCCATCCATCCATACATACATACATACATACATACATACATACATACATACATACATACATACATACATACATACATACATACATTACATATATGCATACAGCCATACATGCACACATGCACACATGCACACATATATAGCTACATACATACATACATACATACATACATACATACATACATACATACATATATACCTACATACATACCTACATATATACATACATACATACATATATACATACATACATACATATATACCTACATACATACCTACATATATACATATATACATACATACATACATACATACATACATACATACATACATACATACATACATACATACATACATACATACATATATACATACATACATACATACATAATCACACCGTTCCCTTAAGAGGTAGACAAAAAAACAGTACATGTATCTCAAAAAACAACAACTCCGTACTTAACCCATCCTCACTAACTTTCTCCATACTTCCTTATCCTTGCATACTCCCTTCGCCTCAATAACATCCATACATAGAGTCGTACATGATCTTTTATTCTTAAAACTCAAAATGTTTCTCTTTTACACACATTCGTCTGCAACATTTAACCATATCTTATATGGCCTAGACCTTCCTTTTGATTCACACACTCTACCTTCATATATTTGCTTCATCACTCGATCCACACCCAGCCTCCCAATATACTCAAACCTACGTAACACGCTTCTTTCACATTGATCTATGAGATTCCCTTTCAAACCGCACTCCTTTGGCACCCACTCATTACTGACACTGTACATACATGTTTTTCCACATACATTTATTAGATATTTCACTTTTGTATGAGATTAAATTATTTAACATTTTTAAACATCAGATGTCAGTGAACTATCTTTAATTTTTAAATGATAACTATTAATTATATTTTTCATTGAGTTATGACCGTGTAACATTTAATATAATATTAAGTTTATGTTGTAGTCTCAGGTACACGCTACGGAATTTAAGAGCAATATAAGACCATCAAGATTTATCTCATAGTTGTTCGCGACAACATTACTTTTATTTATATTTAATTATTCTATTTGGAACTCGATAAAACAAAAGAAAGCCACATATCCCTGATCTGAGTAAATTATCTCCAGTCCCCCTCATTACAGCATATCTATTTAAGGCCCAGTCTAATGTTACCCAGCCATCAGCATCTTTATAGGGTAAAAAAGTTTATATATGTGTAATTATTTATTAAAATGTCATACATATTCAAAAGTTAAATAAAACTTACTAAAATAGATTAATTTTTTATTTATCTATGTTTTAAAATATAAATATAAATTTGACACTATTTTTACTTGTGTTATTTTATAGGTGTTAATAATATTATCAGAAGTGACAGCATCAGATCACACGACTTGACGTATGAATACGTGGAGGTAGATCTAATAACTGTTCTAGCTTTCAGATAAGGTTCTGCTAATGAAAGTAGATTTAGTAGCTTTTCTAACTGTCAGATAATGTTCTTCCTATGAAAATAGATCTAGTAGCTTTTTTAGGTCTCAGATAAATTTCTGCCTATGAAAGTAGATTTAGTAACATTTCTAGCTGTCAGATAAGGTTCTTCTTAGGAAAGTAGATCTAGTAACTTTTCTATCTTTCAGATAAGGTTCTTCCTAAGAAAGTAGATCTAGTAACTTTTATATCCGTCGGTTAAGGTCCTTTCTATGAAAGTATGTCTAGTAACTGTTATAGCTATTAGACAAGGTTCTTACTATGAAAAGAGATCTAGTATTATTATTTTATTATTATTTAGCACCGCGTCTTACTACCCGTTCGGGTTATACGCTTAAGAGATCTAGTAAATTTTCTTGTTGCCAGATAAGGTTTTTCCTATTAAAATGGGATTGGACATAAGCTCCCTCTCCATATCATTAAAATTAGTTATTAAAGCCAATATAACACCATTAAAATACTTTATATGATTCATTCAAAATGGAGTTATTACCCAAGTTTAGTCCTACATCATCAGATGTAAATATCCATCAACCAATTATATCATCTGCTGGTGTTGAGTGATACGAACACAACGGTCACAAATTACAAGGATTATTTTGAGACAGGGTCAAATTGATTATCTAGAGGGTTAACGTTCCATCTGCATCGACCTTCAATTCATGAATAACAACTTCCAATGTTTTTATCATCTGCCATTATGACCTTGGGGATTTTAGCAAGGTCTTATTACGTCCGTTATCAGAATTATAGTTGTACAATGAACAGCCGTAAACTATCCTCGGACCGGCTATCCTGGAACTAACCATTACTTGTAAAATAACCTCCAAATTTGCAAGAGACATGTGAGGGAAGTTCCTAAACCATTCCTGTATTTAAGCTTCACTTCTGCCAGAAGCTTGTTTGCATAGTATAAACTATTTTGAATCACTGTAAGGAAAACCATGAGTTTCTTCTTCTTTGTCTTCTATAACAATCCATAACTACTTAAAAGGCACAAGCCATAGCAGCTTCTCCATCGACAGACATCTTGTACTTAACTTAACTCAGAACGGGAAACAATGTTTCATCATTGAACTCTGGACGTGAAACAATGTTTCATCATTGAACTCTGGACGTGAAACAATGTTTCATCATTGAACTCTGGACGTGAAACAATGTTTCATCATTGAAATCTGGACGTGAAACAATGTTTCCTCATTGAACTCTGGACGGGAAACAATGTTTCATCATTGAACTCTGGACGGGAAACAATGTTTCATCATTGAACTCTGGACATGAAACAATGTTTCATCACTGAACTCTGGACGTGAAACAATGTTTCATCATTGAGGTCTGGACATGAAACAATTTTTCATCATTGAACTCTGGACGTGAAACAATGTTTCATCATTGAGGTCTGGACAGGAAACAATGTTTGTTTCAATGTTTCCATGAGTAACAGAAAACATTTATGAAACATAGGAAGAATCAATGTTTGCAATTTTGTATTATTCTTTAAGATGACTCATGAGAAAATGATGTGAAAAACTAGAAATTCCTTCTCCTAAAATAACTTACTGAGTGTGAAACTTAATTTGAAACTAAAAGCTCAAGAAGGTAAAAGTCAATAAATTAATATTTTTTATAATGGCCTAATAATTTCCGTTTTATTGTTCTTATCCTGAATTAACAAATTTATAAATGATATTTGAACATGAGAAACAAATACGGAAACCAGCTATAATTTTTCAAATATAATAATAACAAACTTGAAACTTAAGATAGTTATAATATTCTAAGCTTCACTATTCAAGTACCCTTTGTTTACAATGAAAAGTAGCAATTTTAACTTGCTTTGTTCCACTATGGTGTAGCTTATAAGATAGGACCATAGTGTAATTAGTCAAGGTAAGACTGTTACCTTGCTTGGTTCCACTATGGTTTAGTTGATAAGATAGGGTCATAGTGTAATTATTCAAGGTAAGACTGCTACCTTGCTTGGTTACACTATGGTGTAGCTTATAAGATAAGGCCATAGTGTAATTAGTCAAGGTAAGACTGCTAGCTTACTTGATTACACTATGGTGTAGCTTATAAGATAGGGCTATGGTGTAATATGCTCAGTTAAGACTGCTATATGGTAAAAGATGTGTTCAATTTATTGTACAAGAGTTATATGTATCCCATATTATTCCTTTTAGTTCGAATTATTCGATGTTTGGATGCGGGTCTGGATCCCGTCTAACTATAAATATCGATATCTCACTGTACATATTCTAAACTGTATGTTGGCAACAAACACCGGCTGAACTGTCACTTCCTGCAACTATTCAGACATTCACTTTCAATCTGATAGTTGTTACAGTTTCCTCCACATCCTCCGTAGATGAACTCGTAGCAAGTGTTGTTCTCATAGTCGTAGTAGTATCTGGTAAACAGGGCCTTACATAGACCAGTCTCCGGGGCCTCGGAACAGCCTGTAAATAACAGGAAAGGGCTTACACTTGGTCGGCTATATAACGAGTCACCAGCGTGGGTTGTTACCGGGGCAAGTGAGACCTGACAGGAATGTATCAGTAACATATGAGTACAAAGACATGATGTTTAGAGGAGCCAGACCTAGCATCGGTTCCCTTTTACAATTTTTTTTTAAGCACCGCGTCTTACTACCCGTTCGGGTTATACGCCTAAGTACTAATTACACTAATGGATTAGGAATAGGGAGGGTTGAATTTAGAGGAAGTGAACCCGCATTTGCGTGGAAGGAGAGTGGGAAACCATTTTAGGAAAAACCACCCCCAGTTCACCCGACCGAGATTCGAACCTCGATCTCCCCGTCCTCGGTGGTCTGGCTCAACACGACTAGCGCGTTAGCCAACTACGCCATCGAGGCGGGTTTTTACATATTAATGAGCGTATTCAAGAGTGGGGAGACACAATATTGTACCTGTTTTACCATTAATAAACATAATAAGGGGTCGTTCATAAACCACGTACCACTATATTCTTACATTTTGTTTACCCTTCCTCTCAACCTCCTATCCCTTCACCCTGTATAACACCCAATATATATTTAACCAAACTCCTCTCCCCTCCGACATGTGTTATGTAGGATTTTAGAGAATCATAGAGAATCTCTTGCTACACTAAAAGAGTGACTCAGGTTTAATACAAATCAGAATATATTTTAAATCCTAAATATAAATTAAATTTAAGTTATAAGTTAAATTTACATGAGGTGTTCGGAAACTTATGGCTTAAACTGCACATATATTTTGTTTGAACTAAGAGCAATACAAAATCCTTGTACACTTACATCTGGAAAACTATGTTAATAACATTAAATTGTTTTAAAACTTCAGCGTTCAGCACCAGGAGAGCAAAGCCGGGCAAGCATGCGTGTACAGCAAGTTGCATAGGAGCTAGGTGCGCGGCACTTCACATGTAATAATGGTACTCGATTTATGTGACGTAGGAAAGCTAATGATGACCCCCAGAACGTATTCACATTTCTAAATTGACCGGTTTGTTGTTTACTAATAATTGTGGTAAATTCTGCTGCCGTGCTCCAAGAATGTTGAGGTGTGTAGGGCCGCGCACCTAGCTATTATGCAACCTGATGTACACGCATGCTTGAACAGCTTTGCTCTGCCGTCACTGTACACCGCAATTTTGAACATAAACTAATGGTGCTATAGTAGTTTACTGAATGTAGGTGTATAAGGATGTTGCATTACCTTTGGTTCAAACAGAGTATATGTTCAGTTTGGAATATGAGTTTCCGAACCCCCTGTATATATTTTCTAACAGTTATTGACATTGTAATATATAAGGTGACTGCTGGAGATGAAGGTGGGTAACGCTCACAAGAAATGGAGGGGAACCCATTAGCGGTACAGCCTGTTAGTGGCTTAGGATAAAATAGTAAATATTTCTCTTTTGGTCAGAGATGAAGACCAGTTACCCGCCATCCCCTCTTTCACGCAAACAGTGAGGGCCAACCCACACCAGGGGGCCAAGCAAAAGCTTTGATTGGTATATAATTAATAAGTGGGTGTAGCAAGCTTCTAGAATGTTCTTTTGAAATTTGTTTATGATGTTTGCAGTAGGACAGCACTCCCTTCAGATTTCAAGTTGTGGTTGAAGGACACAGCTGTCTGGGGGCAATAGGTGATCCAGTTCACCATTTTGTAATTAGGGTAACTTGTAATAAATACTCTCAACCAGTTGAATAATTGATATATTAGGCCAGATTAGTTAATTAACCCTGAGAATAATTGTATGTTAATATGCTAATTTATTAATAAAAAATCAATGATGGTTACGGTTTAGCGGTGAAAGTTTAAACGTAACAAATTATAAGGTTGGTGTTATGTATCACTATGATGTACCACCCCTTCGCCCCTATTAGAGCTACCCCCCCACCCCCAACAGCTTTATGAGGCTTATGGACGGCAGCTAGCCCTACTTAGGTATATAAATGTGTACCTAACCTTACTTAGGTCTATATATATATATATAGGGTGTTTCGATTTATGTGGGATGTTGTTAGTAGACCTCAAAACAATACTAAAAGTCCTTATGAACATATGTCCTATGTCCTTTGGTTCCCTTGATAAGGCCTTCTAAGGTTATGCCGGAATTGTTAATAGCCCAACTTAATACACCCCTGTTTGTGTAACTGCAACTCTTTCTGTGTACCAGCAGTGATTTGCCACCTACAAGAGGTGCAACAGAAGCGTATAAAGTCAAGGACATAAGTATATAAGGACTTTTTGTGTTTTTTGAGATCTACTATCAATATCCCAGTTATTTCACACATATATCAGAACACTCTGCTTATATACAGGGTGGGGAGGAAACATTTGGCTGATCTATGCTGAGGAAGGTGATGAACAACTTGCTGAGATTTGTCTGATGTCCATTGGAACTCATCTGAGTGATATTTTCATCAAAAATTGAAAAAATGGATTATAGAGTTTGCTTTTATCTCGTGAATGTTTAGTTTTCAATAAAAGTGTTAGTATTCAAATTCCTAATCGTCTAATTGTTTCAGTCCCACCCTGTATAACAGACACTTGTTACCCTTTCGTAATATAAGCAATTTAATAGCAACAATGATGTGAGAATGAGGTAGGATTAATCAAAAATATACCAGCATTAGCGTTGATTGAGGATGGGAAAATTTTAGGGAATAATACTCTCAGTATTTCTAGATAGAATTCTAACCCCAACCTCAGCATCATCAGCAAACTAGGATGGATGGGCGTGACGTATATCCAGCGTACTTGCACGATTTGGATAGCAAATACTTTATTTTATTAATTTCAAAAGATAAAAAAGTAGTTTTAAAGTTATATACAAGTTAGTATTGTACCGTTCAATATTCATAGGAAGAACCTTATCTGACAAATAGAAATTTACTAGATCTACTTTCACGTATTCATACATCAAGTCATATGATAATATTTTACTGAAGTGACAATGGTAGATTTATCTTTAAATATGAAATTAAAATTATAGTATAAAATAAAATTTCATCAATGCTTAGCGTATACAAATATATTTTAATTTTTTAAAAGGATCATTCCTATGAGAATCGATATTGAAATTAACACATTTTTACTAAAATATAATACTTACAAGTATTGTAAGTCTGGGAGAATCTCGTAAATACCATCAATAGAATGACAATTAATATTTTCACAGCTAGGAAAGACATAGTTGTTTATTGAAATATTGGCGTGGAGTGAACCAAAGTAACGACTGATGTTAGCAACTGTCTTTTATGTTACTTATGTCCTGGCTCAATGAACATACTATTTAAATTATTTCTAAAGAAGAACGTTTCGTGCCTAAGTCGTCGGAAGAAGAGCGAATACCGTGTATAGCAGAGATTAGTCACGATATGTTATATACAACCGACACTAAAAAACTGTTTAAAGAGGACACGTCATTATCCTACACGTGGCTGACTTTGTATCTACTATAGACTTTTTAATATTCTCATAGATTCATCCCAATTTTCATAGAAAGAACATCATATGACGGGTAGAGAAATTACTAGATCTACTTTCATAAGAAGAAACTTATCTGACAACTATAACAGTTACTAGATCTACTTTCATAGGAAGAACCTTATCTGACAGCTAGAACAGTTACTAGATCTACTTTCATAGGAAGAACCTTATCTGACAGCTAGAACAGTTACTAGATCTACTTTCATAGGAAGAACCTTATCTGACAACTAGAACAGTTACTAGATCTACTTTGATAGGAAGAACCATATCTGACAGCTAGAATAGTTACTAGATCTACTTTCATAGGAAGAACCTTATCTGACAGCTAGAACAGTTACTAGATCTACTTTGATAGGAAGAACCATATCTGACAGCTAGAACAGTTACTAGATCTACTTTCATCGGAAGAACCTTACCTGACAGCTAAAACAGTTACTAGATCTACTTTCATAGGGAGAACCTTACCTGACAGCTAAAACAGTTACTAGATCTTCTTTCATAGAAAGAACCTTATCTGACAGCTAAAACAGTTACTAGATCTACTTTCATAGGGAGAACCTTATCTGACAGCTAAAACAGTTACTAGATCTACTTTTATAGGAAGAACCTTACCTGACAGCTAAAACAGTTACTAGATCTACTCTTACGTATGTGATCTGCAGCTGTCACTTTTGTTAGATATTATCAATACAAATAAAATAGCAGTAAAAATATAATAAATTGTTTTCAATTTTGAGCATACAAAATATGCCTTTATTTTCTAAAAGGCCCTTTATATGAAATTGTGATTGTATATCTTTGAATATTTTATCTACTACGATACAGTGCATACGCTCTATGTTAAGGAAGGTAAAGACGGTAAAAATTTTAAGAGTTTTTCTCCGGGAGTATATTGTAAAATCTTAGCTTGAAAAAAATGGAATTTCTGCGTATTAGTTGAAGCTTACAGCATCTTGCGTCATAAATTAAGAGATCATTAGCTGTATATGGATGGGATACTGTCATTGTTTTTTTATCTATAGTTAACTAAGAGTACATATATTAATCTTAGATCACTCGTATTAAGACGCATCAAAGAAAACTAATTTTATTGATTTAACTTGTAGGTTGAGTACATTCGTTACAACATATTGTAAACGCAAAGTTAGATTCCACGTTTAATGTGTTCTTACCTTATGATAAGTTTCTGGGAAGGATAAATAAAACACTTTATGGGGGGAAGTCCCTTTGCGAACTGTTTCGTAAAATGTCCCTCACATCTCAGCCTAGAACGCTTAAACTGCTGGTAGGTGTCCAAGTCTTGTCTCGTGTATTTCTCAGCAGGTCGTCGGCCCAAGAACTCACAGGGGAAGAACATGACGTCACACATGATTGGTGACGCTCTCTATCCCGTGGACTTATATAGTTGGGTGAGAAGGAAAAACGAGCTATCAACAGTTGGTACTGCGGTGTTAGACGCTTTGAATCCTCGCTGGAACATAACACAAGACAATAATATACAACCATGGCCTTCGTTGATATCAAGTTGTTGGTTGCTGTGTTGCTGATTGTATCAGCTTGTGTTGCTCAGACCACAAGGAACAGCAGTCAAGATTGTGAGTATAGTAGAATCATGGTAGAATTTTTTTTTAGAAACTTAAAAAGGGATTTATTTACTGTTGTATAAGCCCTGCCTTAAATTGGGTTGTTTGTTTAAAACTAACATAATAATATTGAAAGAAGTGAGCCAAAGAACTGATTTGATTGTTATGATGAGTTAATAAACATTAGGTCGAAACCGCTGACAACTCAAAACAACTGGTCCTCGTTGTATCGGCAATCGTGACGATTTTAAGTATAAATGGTTCCGTCTTAGAGCTCTCAAGGCTGACAAAACAATATCTATTCAAAGGGGTCACTCTGCCCCTTTTCAGGGCCACGCTGATTTGAACAACGGGTCATCGGGTACTTGTGCTGGTGGGTAACCGTCGTGCCTAAGGTACAGGGTTTGAATCCGTGAAGGGGTCAGTCGAGCCAAATTAGGTATGCCTTAGTTCCACGCACCTCTATGTCAAAGTCTTAGTATATATTTCACCGCCGTCCCTATCTTTCCCCTGACAGATTAGGCCCGCAGGAAGGGGGGATAGCGACAAGGTTAATATTGATAAAAATTAACTTTACTATCAGTATAATTCCACAGGTATTTACAATAGCTATCAAAAGGGACTGTAGGAGATTACATGACCTCATGTATAAATTAATTAAAATTATTTAACATTAATAACTGTCAACAATCTCCTCATATATATATATATATATATATATATATATAGAGGACTGTATGTGGAGGTTTGAGTGACACTCTGTTACCCAGGAATAAGTGGGACTTGCCACATATCCAAGGGACCTTGTTTATATCCAGGGTGCTGCCTAAAGTAATGTTACTAAGACGGTTATATTTAAAGTGTGGGCTCAGATTAATAAATATATGTTAAGTTTTTTGTTTTAAAATCTGGTGTTTACTACTATGTTCCATGTTAAATTATTTCATGTATCTTCGTATATTGACAAATAATTGGCTTGAATACCTTTTAGAAGGAAAAAGAATTATCGAAAGAGCTAATTTTTTTATCACCGCGTATTACTATTCATTAGGATTATACGATTATGTACTAATTACGTTAATGGTCTTAGGTATTAGTAAGGTTATATTTATAGGAAGTGTACTCGTATTTGCATGGAGTTAGTGTGTATAACCATTTTATTTAAAAAAAACTCTTAGTTCACCCGAACGAGATTTGAACCTCGATCTCCTCATTATTGGCAGTCCAGTCTACTGTGAGCGTAGCTCGTTAGACCACGTGGTCACACAAGCCAGTATAGATTGAATAGTTTTCTCAAATTAAATATCCTACCTTCTTAATCGTTACCATATCTGTCAGGGTGTTTCTAAACCCTCTCTCCAAACTTAAGTCACTGCATCTTTGGAGAGAAGTAAACAGAAAATAATATTTTAACAATGTTCGGGAACGTCATCTTATGATAGTAATGTAATAAAAGTTGAAGTTATACGCATTGACGCCGAGAGTAGGCAGCTATAAGTACGTATGTGTACAACAAGCTGCCTATCATTAGGCAGAAACTTCACGATGGTGCTCCAAACTCCTTCCACAACTTGGTCACAACAGTGTCCGTTGTCGCATTTGACGCGGGATTACCCTTAAGCCACGTTGCTCACAGACGGGTATTTCTGTCCACCTAATTATATGCAACTTGCTGTGCATGTTCGTTCTTACACATGTATGATTCTGACGTTGTTTCCGATAACTTCAAATTACATTTATTTATGGAAAAAAAAATTACTAAGATTTTTTTTTACTCTCTCTACCCACAGATGCTGTGGTTTAAGTTTGGGCAGAAAGTTTAGAAACACCCATGATGTATTCCGTATTGGTAATGAAACCCTGTGGAAAGTAAATACATTTTGGGATATAGTTCTAAGTGTAATCTAATTAAAAGCGCTGGATGGTAAGTGATGGGATGGGATGTTTATAACATTTACTTCGAATCCCCAGTAAATTTGTTGAGACGTATCCCTGTGGTTTTAGCTACATCCCACTTGTCCGTGGAAGTGGATATATTTATCTGCTGGTATCAGCGACAGTAGCAGTTCCTCTTCCTGCTTCACATTTCCTAACAATGACCTTTCTATGAAAATAATTAGAGCACTATGTACCTTTAAAAATACTATAGAGCTAGTTATTATTCTTTTTATTCTCCGAATATTAGTATCTGTTCGGTTTATGCGCGCATATATACATACATATATATGTGACGTGGCACGGGAAATGGGACCTTATCTTCACTGAGCAAATATTTCAGAACAGCTAATAATTCTGTTTATGATAAAAATATAATATTTTTATATTATTTTAGCAAACGCTACCTACACTATCTTAGAACAACTAGAACTAGGTTTCAGTTCATATTTTACCTTCTAGATGGCAGAAAAAAAATTTGGAACTTTTATTTTAACAATGAAAAACTTTAACTTTTTGGTTTTCTCAATTCGCACTGTTTTTCAACTTGAGGGTTCAAATGGCAATAACTTTCACAATTCTCAAAATATGGTAACACATTTTACATCACATTATTCAGTAATCTGTGCTCTTTCCAGTGATACCAATATCTCAAAATTAACATGGTCGATAATAACGTCCGTAAATATGTATATAAATCCTAACAATGACATTAATTAGACCACATTTTTGTTGTGTCTTTATTTAGCACCGCGTAAGGTTTTAGGTATTAGGAAGGTTATATTTATAGGAAGTGTACCCAAATTTGCGTGAAGAGGCAGTGGACAACCATTTTGGACAAATTAACCTCAGTAAATCAGACCGAGATTCGAACCTTGATCTTCTTGTCATTGGTAGTCTAGTCTACTGTGTTGTTAGCACGTTAGACCACTTAGCCACCAAAGCAGGTTTTGTGGATATCTATGTTGAGTAATGTTTTTGCTATAAAATATGCAATTTAATGTATTTCATAGCCTTATCTCAAAAATATCACTTGTTTAACTTACAATTAAGTTATCTTATTATAATCCGACACTTTGTGGCTAAACCAATAAAACATGATTTGTAAATAACATGGGAACACTTGCATGGAGTAAGGAAGTTAGTAAAATGGTTTTAATTAAAAAGTATCTATATGTATTGACTTAACCAATGTTTTTCATTGGTTTAAGGTTGTGCTAGAAATACCGGGAGGCATAGTAGATTCTGTGACATAGGCGTTGTCAGGTACTTCTATGACAACACCAGTCAGAAGTGTCAAAGCTACGGGGTGTTAACTTGCTCAGACTCTGATATCTGCAACTACAAGACATTCGAGGACTGCATGAAAAACTGTCACCACTGAAACCTGTCTTCTACTAGCCGTTGTGAAAACATCAGCCACACTAGTCATCTGTATGGAGGATCTGGTTTGCTAAGCTCTTCAGTTTCTGATATTTTCAAATACAGGACATTCAAATAAAGCCATGAAAACTTTTCCAAACGGACCGAACACTATATTAGCAGTTGTGAAAACATCATGAACATGATATGTATGAAAGTTTTGAACAAACAAATTATTGTTATAAATAAATAATATTAAATGGAGAATCGTTTATTGTCATTCCTCTGATTACTTTAGAATAATTTATACACAATATCTTATATATATATATATAATTTAAGTAGAGCTATAAAGTAAAATATCATGATAGATTGTAGTTAGTTATTGAACGATATAGTTAAGACTTTAGTGTATATATATATATATATATATATATATATTCTTTCTCGGGTTTTTATTGAATATATAAACATCCTACTGGTTTTTTAAAATCATAATTTTAGTAGAAATATAAAGTAAAATACCATCATTGATTATAATCCATGACGATATTTTACTTTAGATCACTACTAAAATTATGAATTTTTAAAAAAAACCAGTGGGATGTTAATATATTCAATAAAAAACCTAGAGAGATTATTTAATAAAAATTGGAACATTATTAAAAAAAAGGTTCCTATACAAAAATGTATGAACATAGACCCAATATCTAAATTTTGACGTTTAAATCTTCCCATCATAACGTGATATTGCACATAACGTAAAACCAATCATACATATACGTAACATCGTGGTAGCTTTGAAGAGTCTATCAAGCTTAATATTTTAACTAATACCAACAAAGCGGAATTTAAATACTCTCTATTTTTAATCTACATATCGTTTCCTTTTATTAAAATATGAAACCACACTTAAAATCAATTGTACAATATATTTTTTCATCGCGTTTTACTACCTATCTAGTTTAAACACGTTTAATCACGCTAATGGGGTACAAGCTATGAATATGAACATTGAAGGAATTTATTCGAATGTTTGTGTAAAGAGAGTGATAAACCATTTAGAAACATTAAAACCTACTCATTACACCCACCCGGACTACTCTGTCACCAAAAATACAGACAACATGAGCTTGACATTCAGACCACGTGACCACCGATATAAGAAATAAGGTGATAAATTAATAACGTTTAAGAAATCCAAATTTATATCGAATGGGCGGATTCCTTTAATAATGATCAATGATCTGTTACAAGGCGTTCATGTTTCAAATCAATTAGAACGTGGCCAGTCATTTAATTTCAGCTCGTGTTGTAAGTGTATAACTACCCCCTTCACCCTTGAGTACCTCCCTGAACTACTTCAGGTATACCAATGATAACACTTGCATCCTCAAGGTATGCGTCAGCCTGGATCCATATCAAACCTCTGTATCAGGGCTCTACTCGTCTTAGGAGGTAACATTTCCATAACACGTCTTGTTGATAGGAGGGTGGGAGGGGTGAGTACTTGACAAGCCATCTTAATCATGCTCTCTCTTACCACTTCTTGCATGGAGGACTCACAGGTACACAAGCTCTTAAGGTCAACCTTACCATCTAGTGCGATACACAAGGTATTCTTCTTGATGGGTTAAAGAAAACCTAAGAAAACTTAAGAGCCCGTCTCACCCCACAGATAACACCTAACTTAGGTAGGTAATACAGCTCTAACCAGACGTCTTAAGAGCCCGTCTAACCCCACAGATAACACCTAACTTAGGTAGGTAATACAGCTCTAACCAGACGTCTTAAGAGCCCGTCTCACCCCACAGATAACACCTAACTTAGGTAGGTAATATAGCTAGAACCAGACGTCTTAAGAGCCCGTCTCACCTTACAGATAACACCTAACTTAGGTAGGTAATACAACTAGAACCAGACGTCTTAAGAGCCCGTCTCACCCCACAGATAACACCTAACTTAGGTAGGTAATACAGCTAGAACCAGACGTCTTAAGAGCCCGTCTCACCCCACAGATAACACCTAACTTGGGTAGGTAATATGGCTTGAACCAGACGTTGCATTGTGGTGTGGTTTTCTGAAGTCATCATTATAAAACAGTGCGAGTGAAGTCAATGAAATTATTTTAACTTGTTAAAAAAAATCATTAAAGTGCATATGAAACTTGTGTCAAGTGCGCTCTAAAGCAAGCTCCCCCTTAAACATCCCCACTTGCCCTTACAAGTTTCCTTGCAAGAGCCCAAGAGCCGGTCCAGTTAAAGGTTCCAGTCCCCGGCGTCTTTAATTAACGTCTGGAGTTGAGGCGGGCGTAACTTTGTGAAAAGGCATGGAGGTCTAATGACAAGTTGCGGTGTTGGGGACCGGTGTTAATTAATGCAACACCACACACACACACACACACACACACACACACACACACACACACACACAAGCGTGTGGGGATGTTCCGTGGTGTATACGACAAGTGGCGTGCCTTGAGGTATTTCTGACTGACTAGTGGCGACCCTAGCGGTCATGCCCATTAGCGTGTCGAGACGCTTGACCAAACTTGGAACTGTCGTTATTATGGATGGGACGTAACTCTAACATGCATGCAACACTTGACACTAACTAATCTAAAGAAACAGGAGAAGGTGGGTGAATTTTAGAGATAAATTAAATGTACCAGCATAACTCACCCCCAGCCCTTCCACCCCCTAGTTGTTAAATTACTAGTCAAAGAACTAATAATGTAAATACACATAGTGTTAAAAAAATAGGGATATAAACCCCGGATTTTCAATTCAGAGTCGAATACAGCAATTTTTGTGCCGATTTTATCAGCTATTTCTAGTAACAAAAGTTGTTAATGGAGTAAAGACGAAAAGCCCGCACCGATGGGCACGAGGATGAATCCGTTAGTCTCGTGTGATCTGTTTACTGGTGACGGGGATGTCAGGGTTTGTATCCCAGCTGGACGTACAGAGGGTAATTTGATCCTAAGCCGTTTCCTTCCAAATAAATGAGTTTACATTTCCTATAAGTTCTAAACTACCCACCCATACCCAATCAACTTAATTAATATAATAGAATATATATTTATAAGGAGTAGGAATTGAGAGTGTCTCTCAGAGGAACAGCACGTGAATTAGCTTGGAGAGAGGATGGAAAAAGTCAAATTATAAATAAAAAGTGTAAAACCATTATCAAGGCACCAAGTCGGGATTCTAACCTCGGTCTCTCCTTCACCAATAACCCAGCCCTCGCGAGCCTGATGCCTTAAATCCAGTTGTAAAATAATATATGAAATTGACAAGTAAAAAACTTTGTGTCTCTTCTAGATACTATATATTCCGGACAAAGCTTCCTCTCCCTTTTCCTCTCCTTAACTGTGAATCGCACAATCAGGAATAAAGGTAGTGTGAATTCAACACACATCATTACAAACTCACACATCATCACACACTCACATATCATCACACACGGACACGTATAATGGAGCGTCCCACACACGTATATGTTCAGGGATAATATATTTTGTAAGAAATCTTACGTGGTCCCCGGCACCAAATCTCGTGATCGCGCGAAAATCCGAGAAGAAAAGAATTGTGGGAGAGTCAGAAGGAAGGAAGGTGGAGGAAATAAAAAAAAACACACAATAAAAACACAATGGACCCCAAATGGACCCTGAAGGAAGGAAAATGACCGGAGTGAAATCTTTACGTGTGTGTCTGGGGTCGATATTCGGAAGATATAAAAGAAGGACCAAGATTTGAGATCCTCCAGGGACGAGAGAGATTCGGACAGCATGTAAGTTGAATAGGAAATATTTACTTTAAAAATCGTAATCAATATCTATTTTACTTCTAACTTGTTTGATTTTTTCTTTATGTAACAGAGAAAGTATTTTAATCGTGAATATTGTTGACCATGAGTTTATGATAGGTCTTGAAGAACTATGTCCCCCCAGCCCCCTGAATAAAAAGTAGATCTTATATTTATGTCTGTCCCCATGTCTCTTTGTATGTCAGTCTCTCTGTCCCCATGTTTATCTGTATCTATGTCCCTATGTCTGAATGTCCCCATGTCTGTTAGTTTGTCTTTATCTTGAGCCATAGATGAAACTATATGATGGATTTCGTTCAAATGTTATATTTAGATGTAATATGTTCATACATTCAAGACCAGATGATGATTTTGATTCTAAATCTAAATTTAATGATATTCTAATAATAATACATTTTAATTTTTTTTTAAATAATGCAAAGGTTTTGTTCAAATTTGATACCTGGGAAGTGTTTTATATGATAAACTATACTAGAACTGTCTCATAATGGTTTGTTCTACCATGAAAGGTAGTAAGTACTCTTATTTAGACTCGATACACTCTAGTTCTATCTTAAAAGCTACGTCATAGAGGAACCATAGAGGAACCAAAGAGGATAAGATTGCTGCCTTTCAGGATAAATGAACGTTAGGTAGTTCTGTACGAAGTAGAAGGTAAAGTATATTATTTTTCTTTAACGCCATATCTTACTACCTGGTTAGACTATACGCATATGTGGGCCTACTAGTTAAGCTAGTAAATAAGGGAGGAGGAAGGGTAAATTTAGAGGAACTGTACACACATTTACACGGAAGGAGAGTAGAAAAACATTATGGAAACACCTCCCTCTGTACACAGGACCAAGATTCAAATCCCGATCTCCCTACTATCGGTAATCTAGACTATTGCGAGAGTGATGCCTTGAACCATTTGGACACCGAAGCAGGTAATAAATAGTATTATATAAAGCAAGGGTTACCAAACCTTTTAGACCGAAGAAGTCCTTGTTCCAAAAAAAAAAAAAAATTGTACGGTGCACCTCAAAGCCTTTCTCCCGCTTTTGTCTTAAAATAGACATTTACTAAAAACTCGTAAGATTTGTGAAACGAAATAATAGTTCTATACAGTGTTATAGAAACATTACACCAAGGATCATGAATGGAATAATATACACTGTTACTTACTCAATGGCATTAGGAACTGGGAACACTGTTACAGAAAAATTGAGAAAAGAGAAATATCTTTGTCTGCCAAAGAGTATAGGAATCAAATTCATTCTCAAAGACCTGGATTAAAAATTGTATATATGTATTTGATTATAGCTAAAAAAATATTGTTTCTATAAAAATATTTCAAATAAAACATTTTTATCTTTAATAGTACTAAAACTTTACAATAGTAAGTCATTTTGCATCTCAAACAGCTGTGGAGGAATGGCGAAAATTGGAAAATTTCCCCCATGTGAAATAAAGTACCCTCAAAGTCGTTTTCATGAAAAAATTAAAGATTTCATCTTGTCTATATTAATAAAGAGTGTCTAGATATAAAATTTGATAAAAATCGTTTGAGAGAATTTTGAGGAAATCGTTTTTTATTTTTCTCCTCATCAGTAAACTATCCTTAAATTTAGGGTTGGATATCTAAATCCAAAAAGTCCTCGGTGTGACCTTATGAAAACACCAGATACCAAGTTCTAGTCCAACTGGTAAAATAGTTTTGGCCCTAATCCAAAATTTAGATAGATGGATAGACAGACAGACAGACAGACAAAGTGACGGCATAGCGGAAACTACTCTTTATTTTATTTTAGAGGGTCATGAAATTTCATATCACAATAACTTTGTGAAGTCAAATATCAGAAGTCATCTTGGCTCTTACTTGTGTGCGTCTTCTGTTCTACTTAGGACAACAAGCTATGAAACTAAAATAAATATCTTGACTAGGAAAATACAACATGTTTCAAACTTTTGTGGAAAAAAATCATGTGAGTTTTTGATCTAAACATATCTATAGAAATTTATTGCTTTTTTCAATTTTTTTTTACTTTGAATTATTGAAATAATAATTTATATGCCACTCACTTTGACCATTTAATAAATTCTCCTTATTTAAAATGAATGCATTATCATAATATTTACAAATTTATTTGAGGTATTTTTTAATAGTAAACCAGTTTTTATTTTTAAATACTCATTAAAAACCGTAAATAATTAGTAAGCACACTAAACTACTTCAAAATTCAGCTAGTCCTCAATTAGTACAATGGTCGGAAAAGTGTTGCCATCCCTGAATTATATCGTTAATGATACTGGATAATTACCAACGTTAGGCTATATTACTTCCCCTCTTCCGTTTCTTCATACACATTACTCTTATCCTCTTGTTCCATGGCTTGCCCTGGTAAATAATCGATTCATATTTGTTTTAATTAGCCTTTTATTTTTCTTGTTTCTTATTTTAGATGGACATATCTTGTGACTACAGGAATTTTTTATGAGTAATTTTAAAGACTGCTCTAAATATACAAAGCAATTTTTTATTAATCACACACAATAAAATTAACCCCAAATTTCAAATGATGATTTAAGACCGCACAACAATATATAAGACTAATGTTTTTATTAATTTAATTCCTTTGTTTCACTACCATAGCTTGAAAACTTATCATCATCCAACGTCCAAGACAACAACCCACCATTAATAAAATGTTCTGATGTCATGAATCGAACCTAAGACCCCTATCTCAGAGGAGAAAGGGAGGAAAACGTCCAACACAACTTCCTAAACGAAGCAAGCAACCTTTTATTTATTCATACTAATGTTTCCTAAACTTTATTCCATGTATATATTTTTCTGTGTAAATATAAACAAAAAAGTATTGAGCCTTATTTTTACTTTTCCCTTGTCGATTTATTCCCGATCCCTCTCTCTTCCTCTCTTCATTTATTCCCTTACAAGTTTAGTAAGAAAGAGCTCAGGTTTATTCCCGTCATCTACTTAAAGTATTTAGATGCAGCGAGAAGCAAAAATGAAAACAGGAAAACATCGGTTTGTCTGCGTCAGACTGGAAGCGTAGATAACACCCCTCTCTCTCCCCCTCCTTTTTCTCTACCCAACAAAAACAGTTGTGATATCGTGATAGCAGGATGGGACGGGATAAAAGGACGCTTTCGAGAAAATGAAAAGGACGCTGCATTAGCATATAAACAAGCAGACAGTTTTAGATTTGAGCTTTGACTTGAGATTATCTCAATGTTTGTCGCCTGTGTCTATTCTTTGTTCACAGTTTTGGAATGCGCTGTCTATTCTTTGTTCAGAGTTTTAGAATGCGCTATCTATTATTTGCTCAGAGTTTTAGAATGCGCTATCTATTCTTTGTTCACAGTTTTAGAATGCGCTATGTATTCTTTGTTCACAGTTTTAGAATGCGCTGTCTATTCTTTGCTCAGAGTTTTAGAATGCGCTATCTATTCTTTTCAAGGACTAAAAGGCATAGTCTAATCTTTGTTCATTGTTTAGACGGCATTTTAACTGTTAGGCGTTTCTTTGTATATATTAAGGTTTTTAGTAAGGGTTTACACTTACAGAGGTTAGCCCAGTGGTCTGTATTTATGAATTTGATCTGGGTTGAGTGGAATTTAATCTGGAACGGGTGAATATTAGTATTTTATCACCCTTTCATTCGCCATTTCTGATTTATTTCCTTAACATTAAGACTTTTCCTATTTCCTTGGATTAGTTTGAATAGGCTACACACAGCCTTGAATAACATTAAGATCATAGCAATAAAAACAAATATATATTTAGGCTAGACAAATTACAATCTCATATAAATACAGTATTGCAATCGTAACAAAAATGTTATCTCTAGATTGGTGACCTGGTGGTCTAGGGGTAAGGTGTCAGACTTCTGTGCTGAGGGTCCGGGGTTCAATCCTCGGTCCCGGCACGGATTTATCTGATTGCCCAACCCTTCTTTCACCACTGACAAGACATATATTAATCACAACTTGTGAATGTGAGGAATGCCAGGCCTCCACCGTGGTTCGGATCCCACGTTAAACTGTAGGTCCTCCATTTCATCTCACAATCACCCTACCATTACACATTAGCGTAAGTGTGTACAACCCGAACAGGTAGTAAGACACGGTGCTAATAGTAATAGTATCTCTATATTATGAGGGATCTTCACGTTTAATGTGTGACATCATCATCATCATCATCATCAACTGTTTCCAGCCTGTGGCCGGGTCAGTTTAGTAAAATGCATCCGTCTTCCATTAGCCTTCCACCATTATTCCACCTTTAATTTCTTCCATTCTTTTCATCTCACTTGAAAACATTTTGCTATCTGTTCCTCCCATCTTTTTCTCGGCCTCTCTTGTGGAGTTTTTCCTACAATCTTCAATCTCTTCAGTCTCTTTGGAATCCTCTCCTTCTCCATTCTCATTACGTGCCCATTCCATATGTGTGTCCAAACCCAAAATGTGGATATTTCAATTAGGCCTCTCGGTGTCTGCTTATGAGGCTCTGCCCCAAACAGTTTTATTGATTTGGTTTAAACTTTATATTAAGATGTTATAGGGTAATAAATTAAAGTTTATTTTTATATTTTGAATCTAGAGCTTAAATTAAGGGTATTTTTCAAATGACTGATTTTTAGAAATTTAGACTTTTTCCTCATCTGGAATCCATTATATTGCGAGAGTAATGCGTTTTATCACTCGACCAGCGATGCGGGAACAAACTCACTAAAATAAAATAGGTTCTTAAATAATCATCGATGCAGTATTATTTTATTTTAGCCTATATCTGATTTCTATGACTGTGGGTAACATATAATATAGATTGATTTTCAAAACGGTTTTATCTAAAAGAAAACACATTTTAAGTTTAATTTTTAATATGTTTTATCATTATTGCTATTATTATTTGAGGCCGTAAAGATGCTTAGTTTAATACATGACATAAAAAACTAGTTTATCATAGGATAACAAGATTTATTAATAAGTACGTAAGCTCCAGTACCATAATTTTAAGTATTTACTTAAAAGTATAAACAAAATAAACGTGTTACAATAAAGATTATTAGCCCCACAAGGGCTCAAACCATGGTCTCCAGGGCGTATGATTACCACTCAGCCATGGATATGTACATCAGTAACTTTCTCGAGAGAAATGTTTGCATCCTTTCGATTGTTACCAAACATTACATACCCAGAAGTGTCCTTACTGGACAGGCGAGTGATATTCCAGTCCAGCAGCTTCCATTGTCAATAACCGGCTGGCAGGGTCCTTCATTATCGTCCTTCTCCTCCCCCCCCCTCCCCCCAAACACCAACCAACCCCCTTTCACCTCTTTAGCCCCAGCACAAAATGAAAAACACTGCAGATTCCGCAAATGTCTGCCAAGCCGACAAATAATAGCGGGTCCCTCTTTCAGCTACACTACATTCCCTTTCAACATTACAACTGGTCTCTAGGAACAAGGACTGTGAAATGTGAAGAGGTGGTGTCTTGTGTTACATTCCCTTTCAACATTACAACTGGTCTCTAGGAACAAGGACTGTGAAATGTGAAGAGGTGGTGTCTTGTGTTACATTCCCTTTCAACACTACAACTGGTCTCTAGGAACAAGGACTGTGAAATGTGAAGAGGTGGTGTTATGTGTTACATTCCCTTTCAACATTACAACTGGTCTCTAGGAACAAGGACTGTGAAATGTAAAGAGGTGGTGTTATGTGTTACATTCCCTTTCAACATTACAACTGGTCTCTAGGAACAAGGACTGTGAAATGTAAAGAGGTGGTGTTATGTGTTACATTCCCTTTCAACATTACAACTGGTCTCTAGAAACAAGGACTGTGAAATGTAAAGAGGGGGTGTTATGTGTTACATTCCCTTTCAACATTACAACTGGTCTCTAGGAACAAGGACTGTGAAATGTGAAGAGGTGGTGTTATGTGTTACATTCCCTTTCAACATTACATCTGGTCTCTAGGAACAAGGACTGTGAAATGTGAAGGGGTGGTGTTATGTGTTACATTCCCTTTCAACATTACAACTGGTCTCTAGAAACAAGGACTGTGAAATGTAAAGAGGTGGTGTTATGTGTTACATTCCCTTTCAACATTACAACCGGTCTCTAGGAACAAGGACTGTGAAATGTGAAGGGGTGGTGTTATGTGTTACATTCCCTTTCAACACTACAACTGGTCTCTAGGAACAAGGACTGTGAAATGTGAAGAGGTGGTGTTATGTGTTACATTCCCTTTCAACATTACAACTGGTCTCTAGGAACAAGGACTGTGAAATGTGAAGAGGTGGTGTCATGTGTTACATTCCCTTTCAACACTACAACTGGTCTCTAGGAACAAGGACTGTGAAATGTGAAGAGGTGGTGTCATGTGTTACATTCCCTTCACATCTCAAAGTTCATATTGAAAGTAATTCGAAACTCATAAAAAATACGTTTTTAATATTAAAAACAAACAAATTAAAAGTAAGATGTCCTCAAAATTAATTAAATTGAGATATTAACTTTAAATCTTGTGATTTATATGGATTGTATTTATTGCTTTTAGAAGTTTGAATAAAATATCTTGAACGTTTCTTTTTTGTATTTTGATACCATGTCTCACTCCCGTTTGGTTTATAAGTTTTCAGTTTTTAATTTATTTCAGGTATATAGCTTGTACTTTATGAACCGACTGATTATACCAGCACACGACTTATAAACTAACTCAACTCTAGAATAAACACAACATCCTGTCCCCCGGCACTGTGAACGGGAAAACCCACATTTCACCAATGAGAAATTTTTCAGCCAGGTTGGAAATCGAACCAGGGACTCTAAGCTCAGTAGACCGACACGCTACAGCCTGTGCTAAGATGTCGGATAGTCATGTGTACTAATAATTACGTTGGCGTGTTTAGGATGAGTAAGGAATTAGTTGAGAGAAAGTTTACACGGATCTACGTGGAGGGAATATTGAAAGCAATTTAGGAAAAACCACCCTTTTTACACCCGACCAGGATTCGAACCCCAGTCTCCCAGTCCCACGAAATCTAGTACATCGTGAGATTGAGGCCTTAGGTACTTTAGCCACCAGAGTGGGTCTCTTGAACATATTAAAGGAAAATTGTTGAGAGAGGAAAGTATATTCAATCTTTCTTTTTATCACTGACTTTGTGGCTTCCCAAGGTAACTCTAGGGAGCCTAGTTTAGGTAATCAGGAGGCAGTCTTCCCACCAACTCTTTCAATGTTCTGTACTCCTTGGACAAGTTCCTCTGGTATTGTTTTCAAGGTAAATCTAGGGAGCCTAGTTTAGGTAATCAGGAGGCAGTCTTCCCGCCACCTCTTTCAATGTTCTGTACTCCTTGGACAAGTTCCTCTGGTATTGTTTTCAAGGTAACTCTAGGGAGCCTAGTTTAGGTAATCAGGAGGCAGTCTTCCCGCCACCTCTTTCAATGTTCTGTACTCCTTGGACAAGTTCCTCTGGTATTGTTTTCAAGGTAACTCTAGGGAGCCTAGTTTAGGTAATCAGGAGGCAGTCTTCCCGCCACCTCTTTCAATGTTCTGTACTCCTTGGACAAGTTCCTCTGGTATTGTTTTCAAGGTAACTCTAGGGAGCCTAGTTTAGGTAATCAGGAGGCAGTCTTCCCGCCACCTCTTTCAATGTTCTGTACTCCTTGGACAAGTACCTCTGGTATTGTTTTCAAGGTAACTCTAGGGAGCCTAGTTTAGGTAATCAGGAAGCAGTCTTCCCGCCACCTCTTTCAATGTTCTGTACTCCTTGGACAAGTCCCTCTGGTATTGTTTTCCAGGCCCGAGACAAGTGAGGAATAGTTAGCGTGCCAATACTCTCTATCTGGTCTCCGTGCCAATACGGACCAACCAACAGACCCCCGAAAAGTTCCAGGCCCTACCACCACACACGCAGAGAGATTCACGAATTCGGTTGCACCAACAAAATGATTTATAGGGGGGGAAAAAAACTTTCAATTCTCCGTCACTTTCCGTTCTAATGTTCTTATTGAGGGTATTTTTCCTTAAATAGTTTTATACTATTTATCTACGCAATTGAAGGTACATTTCCTCTATATTGCACCATATTTCATCCCTAGATCATTAGTGTAATTAAATCCCCATCGATGGGAACGTGAACTAAATGTTTGATAATGATTGATAATGAAGGGGAGGTCATGGTTCGAAACCCCGTCCGGGTGTGATAAGAGATTTTTTCCACTAATGGTATCCCTCTTCTTCCACGCAAATTCAAGTACATTCTTTCTAAATTCCATCGTCTCATCAGCACGATAAAAGTACAGATAACCCTGACTAGTAGTGATATATTTTATAACCACAGTACATACTAACGTATGTTTCTCGACATTCTTGCTAGACAAAGAGTTGTACATCTGACCCTTAATCCGAGATAAGGACTTCTCCCCCTTAAAACCTTCTTCTTTAGAGCACGGCGGGCGGTAACGACAGCTGTAGAGGAGGCTTACTTATCTCGTCACAGGACACAATAGAACAATGTTCGGGCGAATGGACCAGCTTCAATGGATTAATTTCGAGCTGCTGAGTGGAGGATTTATATTATATTGTCTGTCTGAGTCGTTTCAACATGTAACACGATGTGTGTGTGTGTTGACAACAAATTTAGATATAATAATATTGGAACGTTACTTGGGTTGATCGTATAGTGGAAATACGCGTCGTCGAATAATGTCAACTTGTTAATTGAACATTTCAACCAATGCAAATAGTTTTATTTAGTTATTATTACAAATATATACGTGCGGGTGAGACTCACGCCTACACACGAAAAACACTACCAGTGAGATACAATAATTGATTAATTATGTATGGGGGGTGGGGGGCATTAAAACACACCCGTACTTGAACACAGCTCTCGGACAAATTTCACGAGAGACGCTATTGATTTTTTTTTAATTGGTGGTTTTGAAACTATGCCCTGTAACCAATCAGAACACAGCCACGATCGCATGACCCAAAAAACTGGCCATACAGATCATTGCTGGAAACAACAGATGCCCTTCACCTTGTAAGGTACGGTCACACAGTAGCCTCAGGTTGGCTAGTTTCTTGCAGGTACCTATCTACATTCCTCTCACACCTTCACCCTGTAAGGTACGGTCACACAGTAGCCTCAGGTTGGCTAGTTTCTTGCAGGTACCTATCTACATTCCTCTCAAACCTTCACCCTGTAAGGTACGGTCACACAGTAGCCTCAGGTTGGCTAGTTTCTTGCAGGTACCTATCTACATTCCCCTCACACCCTTCACCCTGTAAGGTACGGTCACACAGTAGCCTCAGGTTGGCTAGTTTCTTGCAGGTACCTATCTACATTCCTCTCACACCTTCACCCTGTAAGGTACGGTCACACAGTAGCCTCAGGTTGGCTAGTTTCTTGCAGGTACCTATCTACACTCCTCTCACACCTTCACCTTCTTACAGCAACTTATATCTTCAGTAATGGCTCATGCTACTAGTATATAACATTGAGTGTTTCAAACAGTCGGTGGAGCTAAGGTAGTGTTCTGATAGGATAAACCAGTCGCTGAAGGTTCTGTATCATAGCAGAAAAATCACTAAATGTCACAATTCTCACTTGGCTTTCCTACAAAACCCTGTGTCTGGGATAATCGTGTCTTTTTTCTTTTTTTTTTTTTGTCTGAGTAAAACATGTGTTACTGTATAATCGGTGTTATTTTGATAGTACATACATAAATACCTGATCGCGCCGTTCCCTTACGGGGTAGGCAATAAACTGTGCATGTATCTAAAAAAAACCACATAACTAAACGGATGGGCCTTCAGTTTTAACCTCAGCTGCACATCATCCAAGGCTATTATTTAACGGTTTCTTTAAGTAATCAGTTTGGAGTAGACCAGATTTCTAGCCTTGATCTTACCCGCACCCATGATGTTGTTCATTGCTTAAGGTAAGGGTGCTGTACCGTACAGTGGCGCACATTTTAGCCAGTACACCACAAGTACAACCATTGCTCAGTCTTACCCTGACCACTGTTCCTACAAACCAGTACTGCTACTATAGAGACTGGCCAGTATACCACCAGTACTGCTACTATAGAGACTGGCCAGTATATCGTTGCCTGTATAACTACCTCTAAGAGGTAAGGCAATGCACCCACACACCAGTATACTTATTTTTATAGGTAATGATATAGGCTTGCTATATACAACGATTCAATTTATTTTTAATCTCTGTCCATAAATGAATTATGTTTCCTCCTTAAAACACAGGAGATGATTTCATAATAATTTGCTCACCTAGTTGAAATTTGCATTTCTAAAAAGAGACAACACATTGGACATGTAATGTAATGTAATGTAATGTCATTTAGTATTCTAATTATTTTTTTAAACGTGCATTAGCACACATATTTGCCTATAGCTGTGTATCTGTGTATATGCCTGTATGTCTAGACTTTATGGCCAGCCTGTATAATCGTAATCTAAAACCAGAAATTAAATGTGTTATTTATCTATATACATCCCTTGATAACAGAAAAATTAGGATCAATTTATATATACATATATATATATAATATATAAAATTCCTCAAATTTAGAATACTCATTAAAAGTGATAAAAAAATTAATTTGTTTTAATTCCACTCTTTTCTAATAAAGATGTGACGCCATTTTGTAGCTATTGGTACTATCCGGATGGATAGTCGGCCTCCCGTACCACTCGACTCATTAAAAGGACGCCAGAGGCACTGTCTCTGATTATGTGATGCACTTATTTAGCTAAATAAACCCGGGACACTCCCAGGAAACTGTGTTAAGTGCCTTCGCTCGACGAAAACCCGTGTCTTATCTCTCGAGTCGCGTTTCTTTGCCAGACTCCGCGCGATATAAGAGTATAATGGCGACCACATCGTGAAAACATTTCTCTGAGACGTCTCGACTTTATCTCTTCTCGCGAGATCATACAGACAAATGAAGGGATCAGGGAGGTAATAACGTGCTATGTCACAACGATTATAATCCTGTTGACATAGGAAGGGCCGTGGCAGCTGTAGATCACATGAACTGACGTATGATTACGTTAACATAGATCTAGTAACTGTTATAGCTGTTAGATAAGGTTCTTCCTATGAAAGTAGATCTAGTAACTGTTCTAGCTGTCAGATAAGGTTCCTCCTATGAAAGTATATCTAGTAACTGTTCTAGCTGTCAGATAAGGTTCTTCCTATGAAAGTAGGCCTAGTAACTGTTCTAGCTGTCAGCTAAGGTTCCTCCTATGAAAGTAGGCCTAGTAACTGTTCTAGCTGTCAGATAAGGTTCTTCCTATGAAAGTATATCTAGTAACTGTTCTAGCTGTCAGATAAGGTTTTTTCTATGAAAGTAGATCTAGTAACTTTTCTAGCTGTCAGATAAGGTTCTTCCTATGAAAGTAGGCCTAGTAACTGTTCTAGCTGTCAGATAAGGTTCCTCCTATGAAAGTAGATCTAGTAAATGTTCTAGCTGTCAGCTAAGGTTCTTCCTATGAAAGTAGGCCTAGTAACTGTTCTAGCTGTCAGATAAGGTTCTTCCTATGAAAGTATATCTAGTAACTGTTCTAGCTGTCAGATAAGGTTCTTCCTATGAAAGTAGATCTAGTAACTGTTCTAGCTGTGAGATAAGGTTCTTCCTATGAAAGTAGGCCTAGTGACTGTTCTAGCTGTCAGATAAGGTTCTTCCTATGAAAGTAGATCTAGTGACTGTTCTAGCTGTGAGATAAGGTTCTTCCTATGAAAGTAGGCCTAGTGACTGTTCTAGCTGTCAGATAAGGTTCTTCCTATGAAAGTAGGCCTAGTGACTGTTCTAGCTGTTAGATAAGGTTCTTCCTATGAAAGTAGGCCTAGTGACTGTTCTAGCTGTTAGATAAGGTTCTTCCTATGAAAGTAGATCTAGTGACTGTTCTAGCTGTCAGCTAAGGTTCTTCCTATGAAAGTAGATCTAGTGACTGTTATAGCTGTCAGATAAGGTTCTTTCTATGAAAGTAGATCTAGTAACTGTTCTAGCTGTCAGATAAGGTTATTCCTATGAAAGTATATCTAGTAACTTTTCTAGCTGTCAGATAAGGTTCTTCCTATGAAAGTAGATCTAGTAACTGTTCTAGCTGTCAGATAAGGTTCTTCCTATGAAGGTAGATCTAGTAACTGTTCTAGCTGTCAGATAAGGTTCTTCCTATGAAGGTAGATCTAGTAACTGTTCTAGCTGTGAGATAAGGTTCTTCCTATGAAAGTAGGCCTAGTGACTGTTCTAGCTGTTAGATAAGGTTCTTCCTATGAAAGTAGATCTAGTGACTGTTATAGCTGTCAGATAAGGTTCTTCCTATGAAAGTAGATCTAGTAACTGTTCTAGCTGTCAGATAAGGTTCTTCCTATGAAAGTAGATCTAGTAGCTGTTCTAGCTGTCAGATAAGGTTCTTTTTATGAAAGTAGATCTAGTAACTGTTCTAGCTGTCATATGAGGTTCTTCCTATGAAAGTATATCTAGTAACTGTTATAGCTGTCAGATAAGGTTCTTCCTATGAAAGTAGATCTAGTAACTGTTCTAGCTGTCAGTTAAGGTTCTTCCTATGAAAGTAGATCTAGTAACTGTTCTAGCTATCATATGAGGTTCTTCCTATGAAAGTAGATCTAGTAACAGTTCTAGCTGTCAGATAAGGTTCTTCCAATGAAATTAGATCTAGTAACTTTTCTAGCTGTCAAATAAACATTTATTTTTAAAAACCTTAAAGATGTATATCCTGGAATGAGTAAATTCTGACATAGGCCTCTATTGCCTCAAATCCTTTACTTGCAATCGTAAAAAGAGAGAGAGATTTCTGAAAATAACAGACGCAGCTTAGACCGATATAAACGACATAAGTGGAAGAATACATAACATACCGGTGGTTCAGGGAGGAGGATGATTGATATATCAAACGAGTTGGGTGGAACCTTGACCAAAGTTGGTAATATTGGAGGAAGCAGTAAGCTCCTTCTCCAGCCGAACTAACCAACAATCATTTGTTTAAAATAATGTGATGTAATCATTTGATTTACCCGCATCGGCCGGCCTTCGATATAAGGTTTCGGCCTCGTATTGACTGGTTTACTGGTGACAAAGAGGTCGAGTTTAGTATTGACTGATTTATTAGTTGCAAAGAGGTAGAGCCTCAGATTCCAGTAGCATAATTTCTCTAAAATGATTTTCAACCGTTACTTAAAACAATTGTGGTTCTATTTTCACTAGAAATGTATCTTCCTCTCCTATATATAGTCCTACATACACACATAGATATAGGCCGTTTCACTCTTGAATTGCTCTACACGTCTTATAAATTGCAGATGCCAGATCTAATGACTTGAAAAAACTACCAGTAATTATGTTCCAAACTTATCAAGTTATAAAAATCTAAACAATTTATGGCAATACATTTGAAGTTTGATTTGTGAAAATTTTGCATTATTATTAATATTAATATTACTACATTAAATTCCTTCTAAATATAGACTGCACATAATTACCTGCGATGAACAGGTTGGGTTTGGAATTCTGGCATTTCTATCCAAAGATAGTTTTTTTTTTTTACAATTCAATTAAATAATAATATTTTCTTCTTCTCTATCAATGCGAATTTGTATGCACTTCCTCTATCAGCTGGCTCATCTATACCTTACTAGATTATTTATAATCGTTTATAGCTTGAGATTTACGTTTGATAACAATCACGATTAAATCATTTAACACCAAAAGGTTTGAACCAAACTAATGACAGAACACAGGAGTAATATCTCACAACTTATAAACATAATTCTTGGGTACGTTTCAAACAGCTGTAGTTTGACTTTCCAAGAGGAAATTCACATTTCAGACTGTACTCAGTGATGGGACACATTTATACCTACACGTAGTGTTTAGGCTATCAGCAACTTACACTAATTTAAATATAAAATATAATGTCTTAAAAATCAGGAAAGTTGCTAAAAGTAAGCGCACCGGTATTTGCCTGGAACTATGAAAAGAAATTATAAAACCAACTCCAGAGAATTATTTTAATTGGATGTATTTTACGTGCATTTTTAGAATACACCGACTATATCAACACGTGACTTACACACTTTGACGCGCTACCGACTGCGGTAAACCTGAACTGATCACTTTTTAATTTTAGCACCGTGTCTTACTATCCATTCCAGTTATACGCTTCTGTAATAATTACGTTGATTGTGTCATTGATTAAGGAGGTTATATAATAAGACATTTACCCGCATTTGTGTGGTGTGAGAATGTAAAACCATTTTAAATAAACCTCCCCTCAGTACACCTGACTGAGATTCGAACCTCAATCTCCACGTCATCGGCAGTCTAGTCCACTGCGAGCGTAGCGCGTTAGACCACGTGGCCAACGAAGAAAGTAGAAAACATAACGAAAGTTCAACATTTCAAAAAATGTAATAATGTCCCCATCCTAAGTAAAAATATTTTTCAAATTTATACATTATTATTATGAAACAATAAAAACCACCCTGTTGTTTTATAATAGAAATTTAAAATATTTAGTGAATCTTTTTTTATAATTCCCATGATCCATAATTGTTCAAAAACAGGTGTGGACAAATATGACACATATTCAGTGCGTAAATCGAACACGTTCTTTGAAATAGTTTATCACCAAGGAAAGAGCACAAATCTATCACAACCTCACATGCCAAATTATTTTAGATAATAATAAACGACCTTAATAGTGAATTTAAGGCTAACAAATGTTCTTAGAAATCTATTCTAAATGACGGATGGTAAATCTTTGACACACGAACATGATTTTGGTTTTTCCTTATCGTGTAGTATATATGACCTGGAGGGACATGACATCCAGATTCAGTCGCCTTAAGTGTAGACTATTAGCCGCTCTGTTGGTACAGAATGTAGACTATTAGCCGCTCTGTTGGTACAGAATGTAGACTATTAGCCGCTCTGTTGGTACAGAATGTTGCCCACAATGAGATGAAGTTGTGGAGCCTTAACCTAACTTAGGTCTAATTATCCAGACCCTGCTGAACGTTGGGGTAATTCCCCTTAAGGAAAAGTACTAGGGATGTCGAACTCGTTTCTTCGATACCTCAATACACTAGATTCCTACTGGTATCGAAAGAATCGAGAATATATCTTATTATAACGATTCTCGATACTTCGATTCTTAGGTCTCAATGAAAGTACTGGCAACCACGCAAAAAGGCTGGATTCAGAATTAGTTGCAATCAATTATCTCTCATATTAGTTTTAGTTGCCGTTATTTGATATGTATTTTGGTCCAATTAATGATCATATTTGGAAATTTTAAAAAACTTGTGTTTTCAACACGGGTTTATTACATTATTTTAAAATCGTTTACAAATATTTGACACGAGAATGCTTTTTTTGTAGGTAAAAATACACGCTTACTATTGTAGTTCATAATTATGTTATTAATTATTTGCAATATGCTTTAATACTTGGTAAAATGGATTATTTTTGTTTGTTGAAATTGAAAATTAATTTGGTTTTATTACTATTTACATTTTAAGATTTTTTTTTTGTTGTGCTATGAAGTTGAACAAGTATGTTTTTACATTAGTTTGGATGTTTGGATAAATAATGGAAGAGGAAATGTTCAAGAATTGAAATTTAGTATCGAAAAATCGAGGTTGAACTTAAAAATCATAATCGAGATTCGGAACCAAGAAAAACAAGTATCGTGACATCTCTAAGAAAATAATCAAGGTACCAACCAGGAATCGAGCTCGAGACCCTTATGCTCGTACCCAGTTGCACTGAACACTGTACCATGGGGCCAGTTACTTCCGCAAATGATTTATTTCTGTTGGGTTTATAAACAGGAGTCGAGCTGCACTGTATGTCATCCAAAGTTCTACGAGTCGCACATACTCATGTATCGGGCCGGAGGTGGCCTGCAGGCTGCCAGTTTCACACCCCTGGTGTAAAGGGTAGTTTGCTACTAGTTACTACCCAGTTTTTAGAACGACCACCTATGTCCTCCCCTCGGTTATTTAAATAAAAACTCCTCAACCTCGTGAAAAAACTAGTTTGATTCGACCGACATCAGGAAACCCACCCTTAGCCAAATATCGAGAAAGGCGAGAATCACCGCAAAACAGCCTCACAATCTCAACCTTACCGCAAGTCGGATATGGTGGGGAGGATGGGGGTGAGGTGGTGTGTGGTTTTTGGAGGTAAACTTGGAGGGTTCTGATTCCTATTGGCCACTTTTTACTCAAGATGAGCTGTACGATGTAGTTGGAAACTATTTAACGACGCTTTCAGATTACTACGTCAGGCAGAATTTTACTGGTAGAACTAGAAGGGAATATTTGAAAAACAATGAAGGTTTATTTAATAAAAATACTTTTTTGGCGAAAATAAAAATAAAATATTTCAGTAGATACGTTTAGAATATATCTTTTATATCTATTAGATTTATGTTAATATTTCTTGAGTATTTGTTTTGAGTATTACCTGATTTAAACAATATCTTTCTCTCTTAATTTAAAAAGATGTTGGTCTAACAAATTGAAGGGTGTGGGGGGAAATATGTTAAGTGACAATATACAATTTTTTTTAGGAAAATAACTTTTATTTCTCAAACCCCATGAATACACAATAAATAGTTTCCTATTAATTAATTTAGATATAACAATTGCCTCTTCTAAGTATAACCTCAAATGCATTAGAAATATATCGTGAATGTCTGGAAGATAGTAGCAATAGCTCAATTTGAGTTAAAATTGGAATTAAACCCTGTGTCCCTCAATTACAATATATTAATGAGAACATTCAACACTTGTTTATACTTCTTTATCTGTAAAATTATAATAAACAAGATGGCTACAATATTATGGCCCAATTTTATTAGATATATTCAACAGCGGAGTAGTAACTAGTTATTCTAGTTTTCCATATATTTGAACCATGTTTAAATCACTTGACCATCCATGTTAATGCCAAAATAAATTGCTTTTGTTATAAATATTTTAGTTATCAATTTATAAATGTGTTGGGAATAAATTATAATCGTCACGTAGTCAATAAAAACTACTTTTAGCCTTAACGTAATATAGATTTTCATAGAAATTTTGTAAATGGCAAATATTTGACCAATTATTTTTTAAACTTTAGCTTTTAGATTATTATATTTAATTAAGTATCAACATGTAATCATAATTGGACTTACTGTATTTATAAAAATGTGAAAAGACAGATGGGGGTACACAAAACATTACTTTTAAATATCCTATCCTCAAAATTAAGTGGTAAAATGAAAACATAGTTTAACGCATGTATTTTTATTGTGTTACTATTTGCTAAAATGAATATTCAAACTCATTATTTTAATAAAAATAACATCAAAAACACATTATTTGAAAGAAAATTAACACCAAAACTCATACCTAGATAGCTAAAATGTCTATTTTTAAACATAATTCTAGATCATTTTATCGGTTTTGAACTTATAATACTTACAAAAACGTATTTAAATATCATTTTATCATGCGCGAAAGAAAACGTAAACAATATTTTCACGAACTTAACAACTTAACATTTTAATTTTGGAATTATGTTCAATATTATTGATTTAAATGCGAATTAACGATCGCAACATTCCAATAAAAAATAAATGTTTCCCCAGTTTCGGCATCTCAATTTAAATGTGTTATTACCAGCATCCAAATATAAATATTCATTCAAAGAGATAATTGTGATGTGCTAGGACCAACAAATAAGGATTGGGTTATTATTTTTTAGCCAAAGAGATATATTTTATTTAGATATTTACAGCCATGCAGTAAATAACGGTTTCCATGGTGATTAAACAAAGAATTAAAAACTGAAAATTATCTGTGAAAATCGGGTTTTTGTGAAAAACTACTATTTTTTCCTGACATCCTGAACTCCTAGCCGTTAAAATTCGTCGTTTATCAACATCGTTTCAGTCATTTCCTCGTAATTTATCTTACCGGAAACGGGCTTATCAAATTATATATAAGATAATATTAATATAGTGAAATGTTATTATGTTGACCACAAATAAATGTGTTTATTTTTTTAATAAAATATCTTCCTTCCACAATAATCCTACTATTCTCACAATCTCGACTGCTGTTCCTTGTGGTCTGAGCAACACAAGCTGATACAATCAGCAACACAGCAACCAACAACCTGATATCAACGAAGGCCATAGTTGAATGTTATTGTCTTGTGTTATGTTCCAGCGAGGATTCAAAGCGTCTAACACCGCAGTACCAACTGTTGATAGCTCATTTCACCTTCTCACCCGACTATATAAGTCCACGTGATAGAGAGCTTCACCAATCATGTGTGACGTCATGTTCTTCCCCTGTGAGTTCTTGGGCCGACGACCTGCTGAGAAATACACGAGACAAGACTTGGACACCTGCCGGCAGTTTAAACGTTCTAGGCTGAGCTTTTCATGTATTTCCACATCAAGTGGACTTATCCACTTTTTGGCATATTTAAGTTCATAAGGAGACGACAATTGAAACCGTACCTCAACTTGGATAATATTTGTTTTACCTTACAAACAATTTCAAAAATATTAATTTCCTTTGAAACGTTTTAATGAGAGTGTTTTAATGTTAATTAATTTTTAGCTTGGATTAATATTATGAGTAAAACACAACACTCAGATCCCAATGATTTAATTTACTATCTAGGTATTGTAAATAAATCCAATTATCTAGTGATAAATATTTTAGTTTACAAATTTTAACAAATGTTTTACCTTACAGCTTAATCACTCAAGTAATGATGGTAGAATGCATCCGCATTCGAGTAAAGAGGGGATGGAAATTACCCATTTATAAATCACACTCGGAAGAAAATCACCCGGTCATGATTCTTAATTTATCACTCATGTATAGGGGACAGTTTCCTCACGTCCCTCACAGACTGTGCCTTAAAATATGAGTGAAAAACTACCCTGGGCAAAGGACGTTTCCCAGATAACTCTGTGGTAAGAATATTGGCGTACTAAGCCAAAGGTCCAGGGTTCAATTCCCGTGTTCAGGTGTCAATTTTTCAATTTTAAGAAAATAAATATATTAGCGAGGGTAGGATATTGAATATAAATAATGTCTCACAAAATCTGAGCCAAAATTATCCTGGATGGTAGATAGGCCGGAACAATTAGTTACAAACATTTTTGGAGGAAATGTATTCACATTTGCGTGGAGTTAGAACTTTGAAAAACATTTAGAAATAAAAAACAGCCTTAAGTACTATCAGCTCTGATTCAGATATATATATATATATATATATATATATATATATATCCATCAGAGGAAAACCAGATCAGAACAACACCTTTGGTGATGTGTCCCCCGGTGGGGTGTGCGTTTGCGTTAATTAAATGTCCGTATTAGGTTTATATAAGGCTTTAGTAAAATCTTGGATAAAAGTTAATGTTCCAGTTTTGAAACCAACAAAAGAGTATCAACTTGTTTACAATTATTAAATGCTCTGAATTATTTATCTCCCTATCTGTCACAGGCCTATAGGATATAATAAAACATATGAAGCGTACAAGGCAAATAGGGGGAGAACCACACTATACATATTGTCCAGAACAACAACTTTAATATCTCAAACACCTTAAGACACACAACAAATACCCTTTTTAAAAATCAATTCAAATATGATAGAAAATGCTTTTAACCATAACATAAAGTACGATATATGGGCCTCATAGTTGTCTAGCAGACGAAATAACGAACTCAATTTGTGTTAAATTCGAATTTCCCCTTTTCCTCCTGTACCCTATAAATCTTAAGATATATTTTTTAAATAAAATATTCCTTTTTGAAATATTAGCAAATATAATCAGTTAGAAAGGTGAAAGAAAGAGGCACAGTAATATTCTTAATTCAACATTATTTTTTTTCAAGATAGTGTCGTGGCTTGCAGCCTTAGGTAATCTAGAGCATGCAAGGATGACGTAAGCCTAAGTGCTCATACTGTCAACTGTCCTTAATTAGCAGTCCATACTCTTATCAGGTCATGTTTTCAAAAACAGAGATTGTTTTGCCAATTAGCATAACACAGAGTATTGACAAAACTAGTAACTTAGGGGAAACACCTCTCCTTATGGAGAGAGTTTTTCTACATTTCCAGGAGAGGGGGGGCGGGGAAGGAAGCCAGTTGTTAACGGGCTACTTCTAAAGTAGCCCTTCTAAAGCTTACTTCTAAAGCTACACACTCATCTCCCGAGCTACAGAAACTTGTGGAGGAGAATATCCTACATCTTGTGTCCCTGTTCAGCACGGAGAAGGACAACCCGTACTTCTTAGAAGTCTGACATAGACTACAGCTGTTCAGCGTCCAGGGGTCGGGTGTTCGAGACCAGTTAGAGCTATAACACCAAATATAGGTCAGGGTGTGGAAATGCTGAGTAGGAAAATGGATAAAACAAGGACTTTTTTTATAAACTCTTTCAACTAGTTCTAAAATTTCCATCACATTTATACAATCTTATAGTATATTTCAATAAACAAGATCAAAACGAACCCCACGATTATTTGCCACTGCCTAACCCATCCCACTAAGCCATACTGACAAATATGCCCACAGTAAGGGGAGTAGCGTCGATAACATTTTATTATTATTATTATTTCTGGTTTTATATATATATAGTATAAAATAATTATTTTTGTTTAATTTGTTTTTATCATATAAACACTAAAATAAAACCAGTTAGTTACAAAAGAACTATATATTTGTAGTTGTTATAATATGAAGAAGTGCCAATAATATTTTTCCAACTTTTATGGCTGACATCCTCGACGCTATCTAATCATAAAAAAAATATGAAATTTGAAGAATAAAATGTTTTACCAGTGCTTCTGATACTCCTGAATGTGCAATCAAAATCAATTTTCACGCTATCATATAATAAAATTTAAAGACTATCTGCCACGCAGTAAAACTGGTGAATCATTAATAAATTCCCTCCAAAAAAACAGAATCCCCAGTCATGAAACATCTCTTTTAACGTCTCAGTTATGGTATTTTCTTACGTTTTATGAATCATTAAAGTTAAATACATATTTACAACTAGTTTAGAAATTTTCAATCTCGTGCTGATAGAATCATTTTGGTCTCACTTTATTTTTATTTTCTGTGATATTATCATGTGAGAAAAATTTCAACTGGACTTTAATGTTCATTCAGACATAAATTTAGTATCCTAAAAGGAAATTATGTTTGGAATATTTTCTAATGTGCTAATTTTCGCACCTTTGAAATAAATTCAAACAAAACTATATAAATATATATTTGAAAATGATCAATAATATAACTGTATGGATAAACTACGATAACATAAATTTGAATTAACCTCCTCAGTGGCGTAGTTAGCTAACGCTATAGTTTTCGTGTTGAGCTAGACTTCTGAGGATGGGGAGACCGAGATTCGAATCTCGGTCGGATGAACTGGGGATGTTTTTTTCTAAATGGTTTTCCATTCTCCCTTCACGTAAATGTGGGTTCACTTCCTCCAAATTCAACCTTCCCAATTCCTAACCCATTAGTGTAATTAGTACTTAAGCGTATAGCCCGAACGGTTAGTCAGACGCGGTGCTAGATAATAATAATTATTATTATAAATTTAAATTAAGTTACATAATGAATTAGATAATTCGGGACACTGTCCATAACTGAATTATCATAACTATAATATCATAAATATTTGACTGTATAATAATACTATATAATCTTGAAGGCTAGTGAAATGGTTCAATAAATAGTTTATTAATTATTGTGTCGGTACAAAAACAGCCTCAAAATGTACGTGAATTAAAAATCTTGAATCATGTTTTAATTGGAAGAAACTCTATATTTTTATTCTACACTATAAACTATTTTCAAAACCAAAAACATATATTTGCAGCCTTACATTAATCCGCCATCATTTTTTCTTAAAAAATCATTCCTAATTTATTAGTTTTAAAACAACAATCATAATTATGAATCAAACACTCCTATCCTTTAAGGGACGAAAGGGGAAGGGGGAGGGAGAACAAGTATATAATATTTTTTCAGTTTTTATGACAAAAAAAAATAGTTATAAATTAAGTATTTCTTCAGTAGATATATTTAGTTTAATTGTCTACATAATTATGTTAGTCTCAAATTTTTTTTTAATATTTATCAAGACAATTGCTTAATTTGACCATGATATTTTCTCTGCATTTAAAAAGTCCTGTTCAAAGTCCACTACTCTCATGACATATATTCAACAACTGTTGATATTAAAAGGGCCAGTTTCATAGTCAGATTTAGTAAGCCTCAAGTGCGGCGCTATACTAAATACTAGACGTCACCTACCTGAAATTGAATGGAATGGGCTAGTTTCATATGCGAAACTGGCCCATTCTATTTTGGTCTAGGTAGGTGTCGTCCTGTATTTAGTATCGACTCACACTTTAGGCGTATTAAATCTGACTATGAAACTGGCCCAAAGTGTAGAAAAATGAAAAAAAAAGTATCAACTAGAGAAATATCTTATTTGTTTTGACAAAAAAAAAATTTCAATCAAAATATGGACCCTAGCTCGCATTTCCTTGAACCCCATTTTAGGGCTGTTATTTATTTAAGCCTTATTAAAGCTGTATTATATAAGAATATGCATATTAAGTAGGACAGTAAATATATAAATTTTGTACACGAGTCTAGTTTAAATATATTCGTGCCTTGTACAGTTGTAATAAAATTAATCAAACTTTTTTTTTTGACACAGTAACATTTTTTGTCGATACTGTTTTTTTTACTAATGAACATGTTTCGAATCATTAAGGGGCTGGCCTACATTTACTAGGATTAATTAGAAAAAATAACATTTCCAGGCGTGATAAAATGATCCTCTGTGGAGTGATTCAATGTTTTATTATGAACATGTTTCTGAAAGTACGCCAGTGCACTTCGTAGCTCGGAGGGACACTGTATCATAATTACGTCATCAACTGATGTCACGTGTTGGAGTTAGTTTAGGGTGTACCTACCCCTCTTCCAAATGGAGCATTCATTTTGAGCGAGAAGGAGGGGGTTCGAGGGGGGGGGGGGGGGGGTCAGAATTTAGGAGTCCAATAGTTGACTGGGTTCCAGTGCTATTCTGTAACTGGTTAGTTTCCACGGTAACTATTTACTAACACAGATATATTGGGGGGCCGGTCATAACTTTCAACCGCAGATACTTTATGGTTTTGTAACGTCCGCAAGTTCGATGGGCTGGGGGTAAAGGGTGAAGGAACAATTGGAGGGGGAAAGCCATAGAATACTCCCCGTTCTTTTTTTTTTTTAATAAGCTTAATGGTAAATTTTGTATAGCTATAGCTTTGCGTGGTGTCATTTAGAACCGCTAATTGTTATTAATTGTCTTTGAAGGAGAGCTTTGGGAAATTGGCGTTTCTAAAAAATTAATTTTGTAATGTTTACCCATTTTGGAAATGTTGTTTTATGACCACCTTCGTCAGTAGGCACGCATTATATGATCTAGTTTGTCATTAATAAGTAGTTCGAAGCTAGAATCCCGGTAAAGTGTACCAAGAATGGTTTTTACTTAATGGTTTTCTGTTTCACCTATGGAAAATTTGGGCACATCTCATGTAATCTATACTGTTCTCATCCTTACCCAATAGTGTTCGTTTGTAAGTAGATCGGCTAGGGAGCCCAAAAATATATCAGAGTCTAATTTGATATATTTAGTCATTCTTTATAATTTTATTTATTAGATTTTATTTAGTAATATAAAGAATGTTAAAAAAACTCAAAAATAATAATAGATACCTAAAATTACTATTTTAAGAACAAAAATTATTGTAAATCAATCTTAGTGAATTTACTATGCCTTTTAATAAAAAAAATATGATATCAAATTAATTTAAAAACACATAAAAAGTTCATATCTTTTAAAAATTATAGTTTTCACAATTTAAAAATAAATTTCCACTCTTGATTAATTTTCCCTAGTTTGTAAGTCAGATAAGTGTTTATATATGTGTGATAAAAACTAAGTTAATATATACATATATAGAATGAGTAACTCGTTAATTTGCCTAAACTATCCCTGCACGAATTGGTATCTATTACATTATATATATATTAAATCCAGTCAGACACATGAACCTTAGACATGGTATAAGTTTCATATTGATGGAGTGTACTATTTCAAACACGAACACAACCTAATATCACTCCTTAAAAACTTATCTAACCTTGAGACCATAACACTTAACCTGAAACAATCGACTCTGTCGGACACTTGACTGGCACGAACAGCAATTAAGTAAAAAGGTTCCGGGAATCTTTGTCGAGTCACTGAGTCACCGAGGCAGTTTTCCGTTCTGCTGATAGCCGATTGGTGGAGGTAATGATAAAGTGGATAATAGAGGTCTGGGTTGTAAGTGCGGAGTGACACAGGTTTAATATGTAGAGCCTCCCCCCTCTCACCCCACCGTGTAACACGATGTGAGGAGTTCTTTGTCACCAAGGTAATGGACGGTAGATATAGTCTAGTTTCCATATGAAGGGCCTTTAGAAAATAAATACATTCTTATTTCGTGGTCAACATTGATAACATTTCACTAAAATATGCCTATCAATATATATATATATACACTACCGTATAAACCCGGTTCCAGGACAAACTAGATCGGACTAGGTCGAATCAGAACATCCTGCCGCTTGTAGGATAAGGGTTTGGCCAGACTGGCGAGCGAGCGAGCGCGTGATTAGCAGATAGCTCTCGATAGTTGTTAACGATAAGGCAAAGGTTCGGATCTTGGCTCAATGAACTAAGAGTGGTTTTTGACAAGTGATTTATTGGTATGGTTTTCCCATCCTCTATCCGTGCTAATGGTGATTCTTATTTGTAAAGGCCCACTTTGATTATAATATTTAAGTATTTTAATACACCAGTTTTACACATATATACATATAGTTTATGATCTTACCAATTAGATTAGGCCGTTAGTAGCAAGTGTACTAAATCTATCAATAATTATATATAAAAAAAGTCAAATATCATGTAAAATTGAGAAGTTTTCCTAGCACTCAATGAACCAACATACAATAATATTGCCTAGCGCCTGTAAACTATACTGTACCGGGTCGAGCGCGCACGCTTGAAAAATAGAACCAGTCCTATCTTTCAAGCGTGCGCGCTCAGTCGCTCACTCCAGTCTGGCCACCTCTCATTACAACCAATGTGTTATATTTTATTTTTTAGTAGCTCAAGTGCTTGTTCAGTCTGGCCATACCTTAAGGCGGTCCAGCCTGATATTTTCAGGCAATACTAGTTTGAATCCATCTTAACCCATAGGATAAGTCAACCTTGGAAATGTTTTATCATGCACAGATCGTGCGGAAATGTTGTTTGATAACCTAAACTAACCTAACCCAAACCTGGTTTGGCCTGGTAAAATGTATGCCATATTAGTTTATCCTATGAGCTGGGCCAAAATTTCTTGATTAATTAATTTATACTAGACTAAACTAGTACATCCTAAGGCTATTAGGGTGTAATGACTCGGCCTAGTCCGATCTAGTTTGTCCTGGAACTGGATTTGGACTGTAACATGTATATAGTAAGTACAGGGTATGACGAATGTACCGTACTGAGTGAATGAATATTGGAGCTATCCTAGTGAATGAGTGGGAAGGGAGTCCGACAAGATCTACAGATACATCTGTTTAAACCCGAAGTGTTCATTAAACTACAATATATTTTAACACCTTAGCTTGGCTGGAAACGTATCGTCCTCCTGACATAAGGGTCTGATCTCAGTACCCAGTGCGTGCCATAAATGAATGTACTCGGTTACCTTTCTATTGGTACTAATCTACGGTATGGAGATTGGATGCTGTGTTTGTCTTCGGCGATACAAATGTCTGTTTTTTGTTTACTTTTTTAGCACCACGTCTTACTGACCGTTCGGGTTACACGCTTTTACACTATGTAATCCGCTTCGGTGGCCGCGTGGTCTAACGCGCTATTCTCGGGGTAGACTAGACTGCCACAGACGGGGAGATCGAGATTCAAATCTCAATCGGGTGTACTGATTGTGTTTTTCACAAAATAGTTTTCCGCTTACGTACAAATGTGGGTACACTTCCTTTTAAATATGGCCTTCTTAATCCCTAAAGCCATCAGTGTAATTAGTAAATAAGTGTATAATCGGAACGGGTAGTAGGACGTGGTGATAGAATAAAACTATTTTGTAATTTAAATATTCAAATTCCCGCTTAATCTTGAGTTGTACAATGTTATAATAAGTTCGTTTGTAAGTCGAGTGATGATATATCTATGTGTTGGTATAAATCAGCTCACCAGAATGAAGAATTAATGTCAGGTGAGTAAAGGAGTTGAGTAGTGAATGGTAACAACGTAATGAAGATTTCCTGTAGGTGAGAGATTATTAATTAAACAGAGCATCGCGCGCTAGAGAATGACGAATGGAGGATGAAACACCTTTCAGATCAATAGGAGTAAACGGAACACGCGCTAGGAAAAAAAATAGCAACTGAAGCAGATACAAAAGAAAAAAGATGAATAAATGAAGTGGTGGTTGAAGGAAAAAAAACTTCAAGAGATGTTGAGTGCTTCAAATTGCGAGCAAAGTTTCAGAGGTAGAATAAGGTAAGCGACGTTTCTACGGTAATCTTCTAGCGGTACGATAATTGGATTGGATAGTACATGCGAGCGAGTAACAATACTTCTTTCTCTCACTCACTCTCACTTTCTCTCAGCTTTCTTACTTTCTCACTCACTCTCATCCACTCTCACACTCAATCTCACTCAATCACTCTCATTCTCCATCACTCATTCTTAATCCTTCTCTCACTCTCTCTCGCCCACTAACTCTCTTAGTCACTCTCAGTCACTCTCTCTCACTCACTCTCACTCGCACTCAATCTATCTTATTCGCTCACTTTATCTCGCTTACTTTCTCTCTCTCACTCATGCTCTCACTTAATCTATTTCATTCAATCTCCCTCACTCAATCTATTACTCAATCTTCCTTACGCTCTCTCACTCACTCTAACTCTTTCTCATACTCTCTCTTACCCACTCTCTCTTACCAACTCTCACTCTCAATCTCTCTCTCACTCTCTCCCATTTTCTCTTTCTAACGTTATCTCACACACTCTTTCTCCTGGGGCTTTATATTTTTTCTAATCAAATTCTTGTTGTACTTCCTGTTCCTCCAGTGACGTGTCTTGGAGTGTTTCCAGGAAACGCAGAGCTTGTTTGAACTGTACCTATGCTATGTTCTCTCCTATTTAACCAATCATACATATACCCTGATCTACATACCTTAAATCAAAATGTTGATACCTGAACAATGGTTGTTCTACTGAGATATTAGAACATAGAACAAATGAGCTTTCAGCTTGCTCTGCTTTACACGTTTAGTACTTTGTCATACCTACACGCGCTTCACGGGAGGAATTTTAGTTTAGAAACCAAACGTGATCTAAATCATAGTTGTTCAGAATCGGATCTGAACCATTAAGAAACTCTATTATTCTGTGCTCTCGACCACAAGAGAGGCTTGAGATATGATAGGAAAGTGACTCTGTTGTAATGAACAGAGATATGATAGAATACTGACTCTGGTGTAATGAACAGAGATATGATAGAATACTGACTCTGGTGTAATGAACAGAGATATGATAGAATACTGACTCTGGTGTAATGAACAGAGATATGATAGAATACTGACTGGTGTAATGAACAGAGACTGGTTATCTGGTCGGTTGAAGCGTCGATCTGATATTTAAAAACAATTTTGTTCTAAAATCAAGCTACCTTAACCTAGAATTAATAAAAGTATCTGGGAGAGGTATAACGTGGATGGTGAATAATTATAAATAGAGAAAATGGAATAAAATCTGATTTAGCATAATTTTAGGATTACAATATACGAATTTATAAAAGTTAAAAAATTCACAAAAATATGTTTTCCCTAGTTGATGAATTTATATTTGTCATAAAGAAGCAATCCTTTTATATATGAATGGTTTATACGGCAGCTAGAAAAGCTACGAAGTTAACTGTCACGTATTCATACGTTAAGCTATTGTTATAATAAATAACTATAGATATCAATAATAATATAGTAAAATATTATCTAAGTTGACTTTAGAAAAAGGTCTGTATTTTCTAAAAAGCCTTTACTATGAAAATTGGACTGTAGCTTTGAATTATCATAGTGTTTTTTTAATACCACGTCCTACTACCCGTTCAGATTATACTATTATGTACTACTAATTACACTATTGGTTTTAGGGATTAGGAAGGATATATTTAAAGGAAGTGTACCTGGATTTTCATGGAAGGAGAGTGGAAAACCATTTTGTAAAAACCACCCTAAGTAGACTCGACTGAGATTCGAACCTCAATCTCCCAGTCATCGTCAGTCTAGTCTACTGCGAGAGTAGCGCGTTAGACCATGCGGCCACCGAGATCCTTGACTATATATGTTCTACAGTGGACTTGTGTGGTTCTTACACTGATCCTCGTGAATTAACTCGTCTGCGGGTAGGAAAAGAGGAGATGAAAATGATGTAATTCCTCCTGGCGGCTGTTTTACTAGCTACACCGCAAGAACCAGGACTTGGTGTGGGATGGTAAGGGCTGTGTAGGGGGGGAGGGAGGTTGGAATTGTAACAACGGTTGATTGGATCTTCTGTCAAGACTTCTTAATGCACGTACAGTGTATTGATGGCCCTTCTTTCTGTTCCTATTAACAGCGTATTTTTATTCACACGCTCGTAGAAAATGAGGAGAGGTATTCCCTGAAGAGAAGCAGGAATTCACAGGCCAGCAGAAATGTAGCTTATATTGACCCATAATGCTTTGCCACGAATAATAGAAACAGATGAACAGGACACTCTTAACAGATATTCAACAAATGTTGATAGCACAACGGGAAGAAAATTAAATTATATTATCCTACTCGTGCAATAATTGGTTTATTTGCACCAAAAAAAATTTTGCTATAAAAATCGCAAATGCAATGGCCTTTTCTCGAGTCTCCATCCACCCTAGCTTAAAGGGGAGCGTTTATAGAACACGTTTCCGTTCTCTAACTTCTTTGTAAGATCCTTCAACAACAAAAAATTACAGCGCCAAAATATCTGAGAAAATTGATTATTATTTATAAACTCGAAAACAAATATGTATTGTTTTATAAACACCTACAAGTATCCCAGAAGAGGCCGTTAATTGGTCTATCATGCCACTCAGCCCCAAAACCTCCACCCTGATCTTAATTAAACGATCTCCCCGTTCCCCTTGGTCCAGCTATTTGAATGTGAAATTACTCCTTCCCTCCCCGCCCCGCCCAGATTTAGGATCTCGGTTATTCTAGGAGACCAAAGGGTTAACGTCTCTCCAGCATAGGACGAAAATGTTTGAAACGGTTAGGTAGGCAGATGCACCTTATCCCGATGTCAGCTGCTAGAGGGGGTAAAACACTGTTCAATTTCGCCGGGTTATGCCCTCCCCCACACACCTCCGACCCCTCCCCCTTCCTACTGTACGTTTGCGATCGTTAAATTTGATTATACCCCTGCATTCATCTTCCACAGGGCTCGTTCATTACATCTTGGGTTAATTAATTGAATAAACGATCCGTGCTCTATCTGGCTCCTTTTATTAGCGTCGTGTCGTGTGGAGTGTTTGTGGAGTAGGACTACTGTCTAGGGAGAGAGGACTACTGTCTAGGGAGAGAGGACAACTGTCTAGGGAGAGAGAGGACTACTGTCTAGGGAGAGAGGACAACTGTCTAGGGAGAGAGGACTGCTGTCTAGGAAGAGAGGACTACTGTCTAGGGAGAGAGGACTGCTGTCTAGGAAGAGAGGACTACTGTCTAGGGAGAGAGAGGACTACTGTCTAGGGAGAGAGAGGACTACTGTCTAGGTAGAGAGGACTACTGTCTAGGAAGAGAGGACTACTGTCTAGGGAGAGAGGACTACTGTCTAGGGAGAGAGAGGACTACTGTCTAGGGAGAGAGAGGACTACTGTCTAGGTAGAGAGGACTACTGTCTAGGAAGAGAGGACTACTGTCTAGGGAGAGAGGACTACTGTCTAGGGAGAGAGAGGACTACTGTCTAGGGAGAGAGGACTGCTGTCTAGGAAGAGAGGACTACTGTCTAGGGAGAGAGGACTGCTGTCTAGGAAGAGAGGACTACTGTCTAGGGAGAGAGAGGACTACTGTCTAGGGAGAGAGAGGACTACTGTCTAGGTAGAGAGGACTACTGTCTAGGAAGAGAGGACTACTGTCTAGGGAGAGAGGACTACTGTCTAGGGAGAGAGAGGACTACTGTCTAGGGAAAGAGGACTACTGTCTAGAGAGAGAGAGGACTACTGTCTAGGAAGAGAGAGTACTGCTGTCTAGGGAGAGAGGACTACTGTCTAGGGAGAGAGAGGACTACTATCTAGGGAGAGAGGACTACTGTCTAGGGAGAGAGAGGACTACTGTCTAGGGAGAGAGAGGACTACTGTCTAGGGAGAGAGGACTACTGTCTAGGGAGAGAGGACTACTGTCTAGGGAGAGAGAGGACTACTGTCTAGGAAGAGAGAGGACTGCTGTCTAGGGAGAGAGGACAACTGTCTAGGGAGAGAGGACTGCTGTCTAGGAGAAAGGACTACTGTTTATGTAGAGAGATGACTACTGTCTAGGGAGAGAGAGGACTACTGTCTAGGGAGAGAGGACTACTGTCTAGGGAGAGAGGACTACTGTCTAGGAAGAGAGGACTACTGTCTTATTCCTAAAATTTCCATCCTACTGTACAACATACTTTGTTCTGTATAGTCCCCGCTGCTCAAGCTACTGACACTGTTACAATTTCGTAACTACCCATACCAAACATATGCATTGATTCTTTCTTACTCCCTCTACCACACATTATCATGCCATACTGCGAGCACTGTACAAATTGTCATGTCATGCTACGACCACCGTACCTGGTCGTTCTGTGTAGCTCTGTCCCTAGAAGAGCCGGCGACTGTTTTACAATGCAATGTTGCATGGTAATTATATTTCCTGTCCTTTAGTGGCGCTAGCGTGCATCTGACGTCACAGCAGATGAACAATGAAGGGCAGGCTGTGTCGCCAAGAGAGACAGAAAGAGATAGAGGTACATTGTCACGTTCTCTGGGGAGATAATTGCGAGGGAACCGACATTGTGCTTTATAATTTATTTGCTGCCTGCCATGTTTTCTTGATAAGTTAACCAGCTTACAAGGAATATTTATTAATAATAGTATCCTTTTTTAAATATGCGTTGAGGTCCAAAGTATGGTATCAGCTGGTGGATATTATGTTTATAACAAAGGAGGGACTTGGGTTCGACCCTCCGTCATGTTGCAGAGTCATCCAACTCATTACGAGTCTATCCTGATGAATAATTGTAAAGTGGTATTACAATCTATGGACCCTTAGTGTCTGGAACCTCCTGGTTAAAATATTATTATTATTACTATTATCACCGCGTCTTACTACCCGTTCGGGTTATACGCCCTTACGCTAATGTGCAATGGTAGGGTGATAGTGAGATGGAGGACCTACAGTTTAACTTGGAATCCGAACCACGGTAGAGGCCTGGCATTCTACACATTCTCAAGTTGTGATTACTACACGTCTTGTCAGAGGTGAAGGAAGGGTTTGGCAATCAGATAAATCTGTGCTGGGACCGAAGACTGAACCCTGGACCCTCAGCACAAAAGTCTGTCACCTTACCCCTAGACCGCCAGGTCACCGATCTGGTTAAAATAAACTATGAGCCATACGTAGCGTGGTAGGTTAGTTGGCTGCAGGTGAGTTGCGGTTGCACGAGTTGTTTACCTCTAAAGAGACAGTTGAATTGAGGCCCTGCATTTTTAGAGCCACGTATGAACTGTGACCCAGGCTAGACAAGAAAGGAGGAAGTTGTGATATTACGAGGGATGTCGACATGAGACGATGATAGTTTCTGTCTGAAATTTAAGACAGTTTGATAGAAAGCACACTTCTAATTATGTGGATACAACTCATACCTTTCTCTCAAGTAGTGGGCGGCAATTTGTACGTGTCTTTCAAAAAGCCGGGCCGCAACTCATACACGATTTCAAGATTAGGCCGCAACTCATTTACACAGGTTTAATTTATGCTTTAAATTTAAATACCGTACTTGAAAACCAATAATTAATTAAATGGAGGAACTCAAGAGATAGCTTGTAGTAGAACTGAGCTGGAAGATGTAATAAGTTGGCTCAACATAATTTGCCGTGTTGTCATTTCTACATAACTTGTGACTATTTCATCTCAACTTAATACCAATACCTTGGTTTGCTCTCCTGTTCCAAGTTTATTAATATCTCCAGCTTATCGTAGAACAAACTTAGGACATTTAGCTTATATGTATATTTGACGTGATTAGCCATTAATACACTGACCATATTGTTTAGATAAGAATATTTGACCACTTTATGTGGTCTTATCTTGTCAGAATTCTACACCAGCTCCTGAAAGCAAAGACCAGTCAAAAGGCAACGTTCTTACGGCAGTGACCAAGAACAACGAGACGTAATAAATACTTATTATTTTAAAGTTAAGTTTCAGTTCCAGTGACCGGTAGTCACGCGGACTCGACGTCAAGCTCATCTGACCTGGTTTCATGGTAAGGGAAGGGTCAAAGTTTGAAGCCCAGCTGGGTATTATTCAACTGTTATACCTTTGCTCTAAATGGTTTGTCATTCACCTTCCCTGTAAATACTAATGTATTACTATAACTTCTCCCTCCCTCAACCCCGCCATATTAGTGTAGGATGGATGTATGGATAGCAACATAGGCACTATCTACCCTAACTGCCTCTCTGTTCTCTATATCTTCCTTCTTGTTTAGCAGTTATGCAGCAGCAGTCTCACTTGGCTGGGGATTAGAGGGGACAGAAAGGAGGGGGGGGGAAGGCACGAGTCTGGAAGAATCTGGTTCCATTTTATTCTAGCCAAGTATTCTAGAAATTGAGGATTCCAGACTCTTAGCTGTGACCCAGTATATAAACTGTCGGCTATAGTGAGAGAGCTCCCATTCCGAGTTGTGGATAGTGAAGTGAGTGGACCGGCCTGTCCAGGAGTGGACTAGCGTGCCCGGGAGTGTGCAGCGTGACCAGCGAGTCTAAGATTTCGTGTATCGCGGGTCAATGCAGTGTGTCGCGGGTCAATGCAGTGTGTCGCATGCGGGGACCAGCAGCGAGTTTAGTGGACGGGTGACGTTGACATTGATTGCTATTATTGTGAACTATTTTAATATAGTACTTTTTCGAGATTTTTAAAATTTGAATAGTTGTTAATTTGTTTATTTAATTTACTTCTATTCTCATGTGTTCTTACTAGTTAATTAATTTATAGACTTAATTATGATTATTATTGATGAATTTAATATATTGTTTAGTTGTTAATTGTATCTTGGTCAGTGTATGTATTGTTCTATTTTTAATAATCAAAACACTGACTATTCCGTGTGCATTTTCATTCGTGTTTAATCATCAACCCTCTCAAATATCCTTAAAAGAACTCGCAGTTCATGCGTTACTATATATATATATATATATATATATATATATATATATTAATATATATATTAATATATATTACATATATATATTACATATATATATTACATATATATATATATTACATATATATAGTATATAGTATATATATCATGTACTCGCCATAAGTAAAACCCTCAAGTGGAAATTAAACTCTTGTTTAGAAAATTGCGAGGAGATGAAGTTCTTTATGTTAGCCTTTACATCCTTGAGGGAAGGAAAGCTGTGACTTCCATTTCGTGGTTAGAAGATTCCTTGAGGCGTAAGTTGAGAGAAGTTAATCTCCTGTGCTACTTCTATAGTCCCGCGAGGATGAACAAGCAAGGAATAAATAACATAGTTAAACGTATTAAGATATTAAAAAAAACATCTCGTACATAGCTGATCTACCTTTTTTATAAGGTCTCAAGAGAAATAACTCGAGAAAATTGTTCATTCGCTTAGTGAAAAGTAGGGATGTGGTTTCATAGATTTTTTGTTTTGTCTTTATAGGGGAATGTGTGTATGTATGTATGTATGTATGTATGTATGTATGTATGTATGTATGTATGTATGTATGTATGTATGTATGTATGTATGTATGTATGTATGTATGTATGTATGTATGTATGTATGTATGTATGTATGTATGTATGTATGTATGTATGTATGTATGTATGTATGTATGTATGTATGTATGTATGTATGTATGTATGTGTATATGTGTATGTATGTATGTGTGTGTATTTTGTGTGTGTTTTTTTTTGTGTGTGTGTGTGTGTGTGTGTGTACGCGCGTGGAGTTTTATAACTCGTTTGTGTTGTCTGAATATTTAATACATTGGTGAAGGGACGAGGAAATTTGAATTAAATAAAATGAACGAACATACTAATTGTGATACAGAGAAACTTTCTAGAAACTTATCTAATAAAAAAATTTGTAGGAAATATAAATTTGTTATTTATTAATATTGAATTGTCGTAAAATAAATCGTTTGAAAAGCTAAAAGACAATAAATTATAGTTTATAAAATCTATTTTACTTTTAATACGAGGTTTAGGGTTGATAAGGATAGTTAAAAGAAATGTAAAAGCGTTTACCTGGAGAGAGATTGGGAAATTACATCATGGAGTAATCGACCCCATTTTATGTCCGGTAATCAAACCACAAACTTCTACACCAAATAAACAAACTTTGATCTGAGATAATAGCCAACGATCTTCGGAGGGTAAGTAAATACATCGGTCCCATATCGATGTGGCTTGTAAAATAACCCTGGATGGTATGCATTCCTGCATCCCTGCATACAAAATTAGTAGGTTTTTTCGCTCTTGCTTATAGAAATTCATATGTGTTGATATAATAAGTCGGTTCAGAAAGTGCACGTTAAGTACCTCAAATAAATAATAAATTATTCGGAAGGTAGATTTAATTTAATTTCGGTGTCTGACTGTCTTTCGTTTTTAATTATAATAAACGCACATTTTAATATGTTTTTTAAATCGAGTAAAATACATCAACAAATATTTATTTTTTTATAGATGATATAACATTTCCAAGTAATAATATTTCTGATATCTTGTTTTTGGGTTGGGATGAGGTTAGTAGCTATAAGACAAATAGATTGTTTACTAACTACTCTATAAACTTATTACAGACAAGAGTAGAGTTCCGCTGGAGCTGACTGGAAGGAATAGAACAGAACTAACGCGGATACAGTTACAAATTAGATTATCACAGGAAAGTGAACTCCCATAACGTGAGATACATTCTAGCAAGAGCCCGATTCTCTTCAACTTTTAACTGGGTATAAACTTTTGTTTACAAGGTTACACGTATTTTCCCTTCGCACACATAGCAATAAACCAGGGCTATAAATATATGATAAGATAAAATCATACAGAATTTCTCATAAATAGATTTAGTACGATAAAAAAAATCAGTAATCATTCTCAAATATTTTTCTCCTTGAAAAACCACTTTACAGATTTGAAACAAATCCAAAAGACCAATTTAAAATAACTTCAATTTTTCAACGTGATTTTTTTTTTTTTTTTTTTTTAGAAAATTACACATTCTGATTTATAATGCAAAGGACCTCCCAGATGTCTAATTCAAACAAAATAATTAGTAATTTTCGAAAAGTTTAGAATAAAAAAATTCATTAGTAAACTACCCTCAAATTTAAAGTTAGAATCAGAATCAGAATTCCACACAGAGCTATGACCATATAGTATCTAAATGCCATCATTGAAAGGAATCCGTAAAATTGTTTCGGCTGTAATCCCATAAACCAACAGACAGAAGCACATAAATGAAATATCCACTTTTTTGAATTCAGGGCGAAAAATTAACAAGATGAATTATTAAAAACAGCTAATCTCCCGTAGCTTTCTGAAATTTGAAAAATGACACTTGGACACAGAAATCGAACCCGGGACCTTTTCTCTTCCAATGAGCTATCCAGGAATCGTCCCATGCCCAGGGTCATTCTTCACTTATATTTTAAGGCAGAGTCTATGATGGACGTGCGGAAATCGCCGGCTACAAATGTGTGATTTATTAAGATCACGAGCTATCAGATAAGTCATCCACCTTCGACTCGGTAGTTGGCTTATTGCTGCCACTTGTACAATTATTATAATTGTAAGGGATTGTATATTTAAGAATCAAATAGCCAAAGCTATTATATTTGTTTTTAGTGAGGATTTACTCGCATCTAGATTTCATATTCTTTGGCTATTTGATTCCCGTAACTTTGTTTTATAGGATTTTAGTTTATTTTTATGCCACAATAATTTATAGTCAATACAAGCTATACGGGCCCCATGGTGTAGTTATCAGTGTACGGCTACGAGCATAGGGGTCTCTGGTTCGATTCCCGGTTGGTACCTTGGATATTTTTCCTTAAGGGGAGTTACCCCAACGGTCAGCAGGATCTGGATAATTAGACCTAAGTTCGGTTAAAACTAACACTGGCTCCTCATCATAATAACTCTCATCACATCATCTCATTACGGTTACGACGTGTGGATAACCTCCTGTGGTGTACCCTGGGGAATGCTCTGTGCCAACAGAGAGCGGCTAATAGTCTACACTTAAGGCAACAAAACCTGGATATCATGTCCCTTCCATCCATACGATAAAGAAAATACAATTTATAGAAGATGTAATAAATCACACATTTTACACAAACTGAACAATCAAAAACAATCATGAGCACTCAATCTTTGGTAAATCTCTTTGAACCCGTAACAAAAGTAACATGAATAAACTCCCTCACAGAATACCTCCCAAAACTTTTCAAGAATCCACTTTTCTTATGGCAACCAAACTTGTGAAAAGGGGTGGTAGTGAGTAAGGGTAGGTAGGATTTAGGAGGGTGCGTTATTAGAGCTCCGTGTGGAAGTATTGAACGACCCCAACTTTGTGCCGGTGCCAATAGAATGCTAATTACAGTACAAGTATGACGTCATCTAGGGATAAATACATTAGCCGCCTTCAAGGATAGGCCGCGCGGTAAAGGAAGACACCGACAAAGGAAATTAAAGTAGAAATAAAATGAAAAATAAAATACAGTCACATGAAAAATAGAAAATTCAGTAATCACAGAAAGAATTTAGGAAATTACTTTTTTATTTATGTGTTTTCTCATATAGAGAATGTATTGTAAGAGTGAAACTTTTCGATTATGATGAATCCTTGCGTTTTAAGGGCCCCCAAACCCAATCCCTCCCTCCCCTAAGTACGTTTTATAATTATGTTTGTCCCTGGGATCATATTCGAAACGGTTTGTTGGATTTAGTTCACAATTGTTAACTAGATGGTATATGGCCGTACCTTGAGAATATTATTTATTCAATTCCAAAAATTAAATGTAGCTTACATATGGATAATATTAACATTTTCAAAAATTGTTCTAATGATTTTGTTTATAGTATGTATTCGTTCAGGGCTTTACATGATAAATAAGGTTATTTGTTGGTTTTTAAAACAAAACAAAAATTATCAGAGAGTAATTTAATTAAGACTTATTTTTAAAGGGAAAAAATTGTTTTAGCGCTGCGTCTTACTACCCGTTCGGGCTTTATGCCAAACATGTTCTTACAAACTATAATACATTATATAAGAAAGTTTTCCTACTGCACTAAATAAATTAGTTCAAGGATCGTTATGGCCAAGGAAGCTTTCAACAAGGTGATGTTACTGCTGACCAGCAAGTTGAGTTTGGAACTGAGGAAGAAACTGATGAAATGATACATTTGGAGCAGAAACTGGGACTCTTAGGAAGATGGGAAATAAATATTCTGAGAGTTTTAAAATGTGGTGTTGGAGAAGACTTGAGAATATCAGGTGGACAGACAGGAGGACAAATGAAGTCCTAAGAAGAGTGGGTGAGAAGAGAACCATTTTGGATGTGATTCTTCGGTACAAAGCAAACTGGATCGGACACATCCTTAGGAGGAACTGTCTTCTGTACTACGTCATAAAAGGAAAGGTTGAGGGAAAGAGGAGCTTAGGAAGGAGGAGGATTCCAATATTGGATGACTTGAAGGAAAGAAGATGATTCTGGGAGCTCAAGGAGGAAGAAAATGACAGGGCGCATTGGTGGTCTAAGTTCAATGACAAAAGGAATGGACCTGTCGTAAGATAGAACACCTAATAATAATAGTGAGAAAGTATGTCCTACTGTTTTGATAGTACTATTAATTTAAACAGAGAATATCGTTTGAATTTAGCTTGCAATGTTTTTATCACTATCAAATATACAATCTATAAATCAAAACATTTAAAAACTTAGGTTTTAATAAACATTATAAAAACTTTCACTTACATTCAAGCTGACTGTTGTAAAATTAAGGTTCCACTGATCCACACGTTACAATACAATACCATTCGTTATTAATGGCTTCATATATCCTTATAATATTGTAGATATATTATATAATTCATTAAGTTTAAATACTCGTGATAGAAAGTTTTTTTAACTTACTCGAAAAGAAATTTAAAACACGTTTTATTGAAACTACTCGTAGATTAATAACCAATAATAACTACAGGGTGTCAGCCAGCCACCAAGCTATACCAACCGAGCGGTCGTCGTACGTTGGTGAAGATAATGCCAACGTTTGCGGATATAGGGTGTCATGTGGTCAGTACAATGATTGTCTATTCAAGTAGCTCCTCAGTTGTCCTCACGGGGCTGAGTTTGACCCCGGTCTAGACCAACTGCTTCACAGAGCTGAGGATTGAATCCGGAACGGTGGGAAGACAGAACAGAGACTGATAACTTATCCACATGTTCTCTGATTGTTGTCCATGAATACAATATAATATCGAGTCTAGCACGATAATTTAGGAAAAAATATATAAACTTGAAATCCAAAGAGAAATCTTGAAGACTATGGTAACAGTAAGATCATGACGTAACCTGCTCCAGTGGCCACGTGGTCTAACGCGCTACTCTCGTGTTGGACTGGCCTGCCAAGGAAGGGGAGATAGGGGTTCAAATCTCGGTCGGGTGTACTAAGGGTGATTTTTTTACAAAATGGTCTACCACTCTCTACCAACGCGAATGTGGGTACACATCCTTTTAATATAACCTAGATAATCGTTAATGCCGTTAGCGTAATTAGTACATAAGCGTCCCGAACGTGTAGTAAGACGTGGTGCTAAATAAACATGACATAAGTATTATTTTTAGAATGGAGGGAGCGAGGTCTACTGTTCACAGATCTACTAGTTAGAAAGAACAAAGTCTACTATTCAAAGAAGTAGCTAATAGTTTCCAAACAAGATTCACTTCCTCCTTAAGCTTGTAAATAAAATGGTCGCCAGTAGTTGGGCTTGCCAATTCTAGGCTTACATGAGCCGGAATATTTGCCAGTTTTGGCTTCTCTTCTCTAAAGTTTCCCCCGAATCCAAGATGGCGGAATGTTCAATCTGTTTTAGAACACGTTCCTTAGAACAGTTCACAGTTTTCACTCCTTATTATCATGCTAGGTTAAGATGCTACAAAGTTGTGCGGCTTATTAAAATACAGTTTCTTAAAATGTAACTAACTTTGTTTGAATACGAAGTTTTTAATGGAGGAAGAAGCAAATTATTTACTTTTAAGTTTATGTTTTTAAGGGGGTGTACTGAAAATCCAGAGACACCAGAAATATAAATGGGGCAACTTTAATGAAACTTACCTATTAGTTTAAATTCATTAAAACTTTGAACGGCTGTGATATAGTTCTATTAATTGGATTCAGCTTTATTCAAAGCTGCTTTAAAATATAATTACAAAGTAAAAAAAATCATCACAAAATATAGAGAAATGTATCTAAGTGATAATTTTTTTAATATAATAAGTGTTATTTGATTTTGAACCTACCCCTAAAATTAATGGTAGTTTACTAATTAGGGATATTTGAAAATTTGAATTATTTCAGAATTTCTCAAACTATTTTGATACAAATGTATATCTGGTGAGTGATTGACATTAAAAATAGAAACATATACTTGTTTTTTGGTAAAAAAAAAATCATTTATCTGTATTTTTTTGATGACATATTTTTATTAAATTTGAAATATTTTTAAAATAGCCCTACCAATTAAGTTAAGAAAGGCTTTATGATATTTTTTTTACAATATGCATAATCGAATATATGTATGTTTTTCTCTAAACATTGTTTTGTAGTAATTTTCCTTATAACTTAATCTAAAAGATTAAAAAAAATTTTAAATAGCTATAATAATTTTGTTCAAAATTGTTATCTGGTATTTACTTTGAATGTTAAAAAATAATGTTTGTTTATTTTTTAAATAAATTAAATTAAAGGTAGTTTATTCACAACCAATTTTAGAAAATTGAAAATGTTTCAAAACTTTTCTTGAAGATTTGATTCAAACTAAATATCTGAAAATTGTTTTCCATGATTAAAATAGTTAATTTATTTTTACAAATTATAAACAATTTGAGGGTTGCTTACTAATAACTGATTTTTGAACATTTCAAACTCTTTAAAAAGGTTTGAACAATTAATTAAAAAATTTAGGATATAATATTCTGCATGATAATTTTGTGTATTTGGGTCAAACCATTTATTTTAGAAAAATTAGGACAATATAATGTATATAGTTTTAATTTGACAAAGTAAATAACTTTACAATTATTATATTATATTATTTATATATATATATATATATAAAGACTCGGACTGTCGAAATAACCTCCACTTCAAATTCGACACCTAAAATAGTATTCAAATCTTCTAAGAATTTAGAAGTAATGATCAAACTTGTTGTATTATAAACATATTTGATATATCTCACTAAACATCACACATTTCAACACATTATAATTTTTATAAGAACTACTAAATAGTATTTTAACACCAACTGGTGATTAAATGACATCTATAACATAAACAGAGATAAATTCAGGTACGTTAGCATAAAATGATATAATGGGATTTGTTTATTACTATAAAATAATATATTGGGCTTTGTTTATTAATATAAATAATATAGTGGGTTTTGTTTATTACTATAAAATAATATAGTTGGATTTGTATATTACTATAAATAAAATACTGGGCGTTGTATATTACTATAAATAATATAGAGGTTAGTTTAAAAATTAGAATTAGTTTAATTTGACAACACAATATTTAACTTGGAATTTGACTTCATTTTGCATTTAAAAAAGTGACCTTCAAACACCCTTAATAATTACAATACTTCAGAAAATATAAATATGGCTACCAGCACTATTAGATGCCAGAGTAAAGGCTCTAGTATCACCTTGTCTGGTCTAACCTTAGAATAGGAGGTAAGGAGCTCAGATGTCGGTCGTGTGTGCTATGATATATTTATATATAAGATAGCTGTCCATTTTAACTTCACACAAATGAGGGCTCATATCCTCTTAGGTTAGACTTCATTCCTCACAATATTAGAGTAAAATTTAGATATCACTAATGAGTGACAAAAAAATGAAAAAATGTAGTAAATAAAATGGTTGGTATTATAATAGTTGACTTAAATATTTCCAATTGTAATTTACTAACATGAAACGTTAAAAATATTACTCTTACAAATATTTACTTTAATGTATTAAAATAAAAAAGGCTGTGATTTTATCACTAATTCAAAAAAATTTTGACCAAAATTTATTGTGTTCATACAGACTCGTAAATAAACTATAAATCATCCAGCGAGATAAAGTCACCTCTGGCTGTGGAAGCTTATGGTTGTGTGAACTCCATCATTAGCAGAAAACAAAACCCCCATCAGTCATCCTCTTATCTTACCATAGCGATACAATTCTAACTTGCATAAAAACATACAGATATAATAAATGTCCTTGTATCTGCGGAAAGTAATTAATCTTCAGCGAAGAGAAGAACCTACTAGAGAATATATCTACCCTTTTTTAGTAGCTTCGGTCTAGCTCTGGAGTAGCTCTGAGCAGTCATGAGTGAACACAATGATACATCCACCACTCGCTCCGGGAAGTTTACCGAACCACTTCTTGACAAGTGTTTTAAAGGGTCTGAAAAAGAGAGAAAGAGAGAGAGAGGAGGCCAGGGGGCTGTGGAGAAGAATAGATACTAAACATTCCGCATTGTCGGGATAATGACTTTGAGACGTAAGGTACTGAATCACTGCCACTATTTTTATTTTGAAAAATGGCTCCTGGGGCTTGAAAACTGCCAGACGAATGATAAAGAGTCTTGCCACCTCCCAGCCATGGTACCGCCCCCCCCCCTTGCTACTACTACCCTTTTCCATCCCTTTCCTGTGTGTGTTTGTGAAAACATTAAGAGAGAGTTTCTGAAAGACTCATTTTTAAACCTCTTGTGATAGACAGTTTGGAAATCTCACTCGAACGAACAGAAAATGATGTGATGGAGTAGATAAAGGATAACTTATATCTGTAAATATTTGACATAGCGTCTTACTATACTTTTGGGTTATACGCATTATTCTAATAACGATAGTGTTTTAAGGATGATGAGGTGGAAATTTAAATTAAGTGTACACGCATTTGTGTGGAGTGGGTGAAGAGAAACATTTAGGAAAAAAACACAATCAGTATCGCCAACAAGGATTCGATCCCCAATATCCCCACTATAGACAGTCTGGTATATTGCGATAGTCATGCCTTAGACCTTACCAGTGAAACATGTGTCCCGAATTAGAACCATATTTGATAGATAGAACATTTACAAGATCTACTTTCATAATAAGAATTTTATCTGACAGATATAAAAGTTACTAGATCTACTTTCATAGGAAGAACCTTATCAGACAGCTATAACAGTTACTAGATCTACTTTCATAGGAAGAACCTTATCTGACAACTAGAACAGTTACTAGATCTACTTTCATAGGAAGAACCTTATCTGACAGCTAGAACAGTTACTAGATCTACTTTCATATGAAGAACCTTATCTGACAGCCAGAACAGTTACTAGATCTACTTTCATAGGAAGAACCTTATCAGACAGATAGAACAGTTACAAGATCTACTTTCATAGGAAGAACCTTATCTGACAGCTAGAACAGTTACTAGGTCTACTTTCATAGGAAGAACCTTATCTGACAGTTAGAACAGTTACTAGATCTACTTTCATAGGAAGAACCTTATCTGACAGCTAGAACAGTTACTAGATCTACTTTCATAGGAAGAACCTTATCAGACAGATATAACAGTTAATAGATCTACTTACACGTATTCATACGTCAAGTCATGTGCTCTTCAGCTGTAGCTTTTTGATAGATATTATTAATACACATAATATTAAAATAATGATATAGTAAAATGTTATAAATGTTGACCGCAAAATAATAAGTTTTTATTTTTTAAAAAGCCCTTTCTATGAAAATTGGGCTTTAACTCTTCTACGTTAGTATCTAAAAGAATACTAATTAATGTTATCGCATTTAAAAATACGAGGTATCCCGAATAACACATTGACGTCGGTATTTTAATGAGCGATTATAAGTGAAGCAGTGCGGAACATATTATATGAGGTACAATTATACCCCCTTATTCACCTGCCGATTATATACTCTCTATTAGTAGAGTTGGCTATTAATGTATCATTATCATTATTATTATTATTATTATTATGACTAATGAGCAGCTACTTGAATGATGAAGTAGCGGATCCGGTTTAGAAATACAAGATTAAAGGCAGGAGGGTTCGTTTTGCTGACCATATGACACTCTCTTTCCGCCAGATGTTGGCACGCTAACGGTGGAGGCCGCTCGGATGGTATAACTCACTTCCGGGCTTACACCATGGAGTTTTTTTATTTATATAATATCCTAGCAGCAAGTGTAAGCCACGATGGAAAGTGAAGTAAGTGGTTTCTTGAAATCTAGTGTTGGATTTAAGGGAGAAATTTCTACTTGGTGATAAATTTTAACAGTAATGAAGCAATATTTTATCAAAAGTGCATACTGTTAGTAAAACTTTAAAGGATTAACTCTAAACAGTACAATATGGTAACGATGCGATTTAATTCAATATGTAAAGAAATTTAAAAAAATACTCAGGTGCCTATACAAGTTTCCTTCAGTACATATGCCAGGATTATATTTATTTGGGGGTTGATTTTGGATTTTAAACGACCTAAACTTTTGAAAGTCTGGTTTAAGGATTTAGGATCCCAATATTATATTATGTATAAGTTTTAAAAAAACACGCATGCAAGGTGTACACAATCATATAACCTTAAATACCTAATATGTCAAGTTTCTTCTATCTAGGCTCTCTGTTTTTGGAACTATAACATTAACACATAGGCACAAAAACACAAGAACACATTTTATGTTGTTTATAATATATATGTAACCATTTTTAAAATTTTACATCTCGAATTTTACTTGCAAAATAAAACCCTTTTATCCAAACTTCATGATCAAATTTACCCTTAAACGCAAGGCTAATCAAACTCATTCCTGACTAATTTGTCAATTTTCATTCGTGGGAACAATTTTGTTGGCGTCACTTCACTAATAAGGTTGATTTATTCATAAATTACACAATTTGAAATGGAAAGGCCCAAAGATCAAATTATAAATGCTGATATTAATTATTTTCAAATCGATTTCATCAAAATAGATAACAATTATTGTAACTGAGAGGCATTGCTCGTTGACTAATGGGTAATTAGGAGATGATATTAACTATGTATTTATCATAGATATGTCATTACTAGGATATGAGTGATGTGTATACAATGTTATGCATGAACAACAAAAGTAAAACGCTGGACACACAAATACTAGTTCAAACAGTTTTCAAATATTTCCTGCTGATGCGTTTGCAAATTTAATTGGTTGACTCAAATGCGCTATAATAGATAATATTACTAATGCTATGAAATTTATTTTGTAGCATATCTTACTAACTTTTTGGGCCATATTCATATTCACACAAATAAGATATGAGTGATAAATTTAACACTTATAGTAAATGTACCCGCATTTGTGTGGAAGCGGAATTAAAAATATCACTTATGAAAGGCACCCTCAGTAAACTTGAACGGGATTCAAACCCCGATATAATCAACACTGGACATTATTTCCAGCACCAGATTGACGCGTAAGATAATGAGATCACCGAAGTGGGATAGTAATGATCAATCGTATTGAGAGTCAGTCACATTATCCATGTAACCGATCCTATCAGTATCTTTTACAGTTGTGTTTATTTTTAAAGCTTTATAAATAGTTTATTTAGCCTAAATGTTGTAAACAATTTGATGGTTTAATTTACTTAATGGTTTGTGGCACATAATATAAAAATAAACCAAAATAGCATTTTTATATACATGATTAAGTATATAGTCATTGTATTAGTTCGTTGCAAAGAACCATTTTCTTTTTTTTTTTTACTTAAAAAAAATAGAATAAATTTGGACACCCTGTCCATTTTATTTTTTTCTTGAAAACAAAAATAATATCAGAAACCCTTCTATGTAATTTTGGATTGTGACAAATTACATTCTAGCTCTTTTATTTTAGTTGCTGTGATCGTTTTATACTTTCCATTTATTGCATTTGTTTTCATGATTTACAGAATAAGGAAGTCTGTGTATTCCAGATGTCAAATTATGAAATATAGCAAAATGCCAATTTTTTCATCGGGATTCCTTTTGCAATACCTTTCAAAAATAACAATTCCCCACTTTTTTTATTTTACAACTTCCGTGGATTGGCTTTATCTCACTAAAAAAAAATTGTGTTCCAGGGATCCTGTTTTTTTTTTGTATTTTTTTTACGCCAAAACATTAAAACACCATTATTACGAACATCATTCCTGTTTTAAATTAATTGTTAAAAGCATCACAAATCCAAATTATAAAGCTACTTTTACAAATTAAATTATGCTTGGCGTAATCTCGATAAAAGTGTTCATTTGTTACAAATTTTATGCGATTTTTTTATTACACGTAGAGATACTCAGTTGTGAAAATAGGATGGTGTTTTTTGTTTTTGTATAAGCTTTCAATATTTAAAAAAAACACGTTAAAATCATTCTTCAAATATCGAATTTAAAAAACTCATTTTTATCTTACAACGTCAAATATATTCAACCTCAGTGGTCTTGGGGTAAAGTGTTTGCCTCGTGACCCGATGTTTGTTGGTTCAAACCCAGCTGAGACCAAAGGATTTTTTGTTGTGCGATGAAAATCTGTAGAACAACTTTCTTCGGAGGGGAAGTAAAGCCGTTAGTCCCTTGTCATTCGTGGACATGTAAAGAAACCTTTCTCGGCAAAATTGGTAGGCCCTTTCTCTCTCGCTCATAGAATTTATCATGCGCTGATGTAATCAATCGGTTCAGAAAGTGCACGTTAAATACCTCAAATAAAAAACTATAAATAATTTTAATTTTCCACACACAAATCAGATCATTTAAATAATCAAATATTGTCTATACTCGTCTCCAAGATAAGTACATCAATCAAATAAGTGAAAAATTACTACCAATACACTGGAATCGAACCACGGGACTTTGACTCTTGGTGCCAATGCTCCAACACTGATCCAACCTTGTTCATGTCATATTCAGATACACTTTTCACTGATTGTTTTATCCGTCACGTTAAAAGTGTGTGTATATTTATTGTGTGGTATTTAAAATTAACTTTGTCTTGGAAGAAAACCAAAATCGTTGGTAAACTTTCATTATTTAATTTCAGTGGTTTACCGTGTAAATTCTCTTTATGTAAACCTAAATTTAGTTCACTTTTTAGCACAAATATTTACAATCTCTACTTATGTAATCCTAAATTTAGTTCACCTTTTAACACAAATATTTACAATCCATTGTTCTCCAAGAACGAAGATAACGTATTTTCCAAAGTAATCACGACATGATGTCATTGATTTCCAATACCTGGAGCCTTCCAAACTTGAGCGGATGTCTATTTTTTTTTTTCTGTCAAATAATCCTAAGTATTGAAGGAAACCTTTGTCGTCACTTTCGCATCCTTATCTTCTCGTTAATGTTTAAACAAAGGATAAAAAAAGTTAGGATATATAAAATCAATGCATTTTATAGCAACATGAATCTTGTGTTGACATTTTACAAAAAATATACTGTTATCACGTGAGTTTAGAAAGTTAGTGTGGATCTGTTATATGTGACATAATGAGGTGTCAATCTTTAGAGGAATGGAAAATATAGGAGTAAAGAACAATGGAGGGGAGGAAAATTGCTACTTTTAAAAAATATATATATTACATTTGATATTATGGTTGCCAAAGTGCACGCCTAACAGAATTATCTACGTCCAGAAATACCGCGTTTATTAAATATTTGGTGGTTATTTAAAGAGTGTTATCCCCAAAATGGAGGTTTCCCTACGTCCATAAGGGATTAAAAATCTCATATTTTAAGTACTGTAATTTGTTTGGTTTTTTATTAAAACATGATATTACCTCCTTTTCAAGGAAGCTCAGCTTGAAATATGAAGGGAGAGGGGGTAACCTTATTAGGGCGATTTTTCTTAAATTGTTCCCCACTCTAACTTTACGCATCTTTAGGTACACTCACCCTAGACTAATACCTTTCACAGACCAACCTCATTAATACGAATATGTAATTAACCTGGAAGGGTAGTAAGACGTGGAGAATAGTGAATATATATTATTTAAATTGAATAATGACACCAGGACACGGGAATTGAACTGGGACATTTGACTTAGTAGGCCAATGCTCTGACCACTGAGATACCCAGAAGTCTTCCAATGCTCTGACCACTCAGATATCCAGAAGTCTTCCAATGCTCTGACCACTCAGATATCCAGAAGTCTTCCAATGCTCCGACCACTCATATATCCAGGAGTTTTCCAATGCTCTGACCACTCATTATCCATGAGTCTTCCAATGCTCCGACCACTCATATATCCAAGAGTTTTCCAATGCTCTGACCACTCACTATCCAGGAGTCTTCCAATGCTCCGACCACTCATATATCCAGGAGTTTTCTAATTGTAATTCTTCACTGATATTTTTAAGGCAGCGTCGTTGATGGAAGTTCGGAAATATGATATTTAGATGATACAATAACCATAATTAACAAATACAATAAATGGGACATTTAATCCATCATAGTGAATATACATACCATGTATATATATAGTCTTCGTCATAAATAAATGGCACTGACTGATAAAAATATTGTCACCATTTTGGTTAAATTCTGTATGCACGATATCAATAGACTTTCTACCTTTTCACCCGTTCACGAAGTTGTGAAAGATAATTCAAAACGTTGGCACAAGTTTGTAACGTAAGACTAATATTACATACATACTCCACATACGTTTCAGGGCACACGTGGTAGCTAAACTACCCCTACAAACTCTATAAGACATTAGCGTAAGAGCGTGTTTATGTGAGTTGTGGGTACAAAAACAGGCCCCATCAGAGGGGTTGGTACTAAGAAGAGGAGGCTAGACCTCTCTCTTTCTCTCTCTCTCTCTCTCTCTCTCTCTCTCTCTCTCAAGGGAATTGTAATTTGAACAGTGCAGCCTGTGAAAGGTTCCTCGGGGTTCCAGCCATAGCTATTAGACATGTATATTGCCTGGAATGTTGGTGTAGTAGTCGTATAACACTCACATGTATATTGCCTGGAATGTTGGTGTAGTAGTCGTATAACACTCACATGTATATTGTTTGGAGTGTTGGTGTAATAGTCGTATAACTCCCACTTATATACATGTATAATGCCTAGAGTGTTGGTGTAATTGTCGTATAACACCCACTTACAGACATGTATAATGCCTGGAGTGTTGGTGTAGTAGTCGTATAACACTCACATGTATATTGCCTGGAATGTTGGTGTAGTAGTCGTATAACTCTCACACGTATATTGTCTGGAGTGTTGGTGTAATAGTCGTATAACACTCACATGTATATTGTCTGGAGTGTTGGTGTAATAGCCATCTACTATATATTACACATTTAATAGTATTGAAACCCATTAGCATCAATCACAAAACTATACCACTAACAGCAACTAAACTAGAGGCTCTTAATTTATTTCATAGGCCCTCACCTAATGACACAGGAACAAAGGCATCAGTCTCCTCTTGTCTGATTTCTCACTCTCCTATGTAAATGAGGTTATACTACAGATAATTTAAACCTTGCTAGTCACTTACACAATAGCATAATTAGTTCATATGAGTATATCCTGAACTGCGGTGTGATACACAATTTCTCTTTAAGAAAATGTTGGTACATTTCCTATATTAACTGACTCTCCTTATCCCTTAAGTGTAAATATTCTAGTATTCCGGACTTGAAGATGGAATATTTAAAAACATGGATGTAGCTCCTTCTTGCCGTGAGCTCACGTTATATCTGTCTGAGCGCATAGCATCACTTTGATAAGTTTAAAAGGTCGTCTTGGGCTCCGGTTGGTTCACTGTTTCATGTGTGGGTGTTTGTGTGTGCGTTTGTAGGGCACCGGAAACTTCCATTAAGTAAGTCTTCCCTCTGCCCCATTCGAACTTACCCTTTTGCTGCTATCTTTCCCTCATTTGACCGCAGAAATCACTCGACTGGATCAGCCTTTCCTAGATCCATCTCATTCCACACAAACTACCGGAGTTATCTTTCCTCGCTACGCATCACTTACGTTTTGAACTATAATAACAAGAGGTTGAGTGAGGTTAGTTTAGCCCTCTCCCCTTCCTACACCCTCCTTTCCAAACACTTTTTCTCCAACTCCGATAGAAAGTACTTTCAAAATCTGATGATGTGGTTTAAACCTATTGGGAGATGATTTGCGGTGAGCCAACTTTTTTTTTTTTTTTTTTTTTTTTTGCTTTTTGTGACTTTATTCCTTTATTATACTAATTTTTTTGGACTCCGAATTAAATATTAGACATTTTCTTGAATATTTGGTTCTTTGTTTATTTTAATTGCCCTAGATTTCTAAATATTAATAATGTATTTCCAAAATATTTGCCATGGAGATTAATAAATCAAAATTCTAGTATGTTGGTGTTGTTACAACTTTCTCATATAGAAAAAGTATTGTATTACCTGGTTCGGTGGCCGCATGGTCTAAGTCTTAGACCAGACTACAGATGGCAGGGTAGTCATAGTCTTAAGTTAGGTTTAAGACTTCTACCGGCCCCATATAGTAATAATAATAATCATCATAATATTCATCTCACCGGGATGAAGTAACCGCAATTACATTGTAACCCAACCTCAGTAAAATGTTAAATATCCGCTACCGCCAGTAGAAGACCTGAAATAACCGGACGATAAACCCTGGTGCTTACAACAAAAAAAGAAAAATCAATGGTACGGTGCACCACACAGAATCTCTCTCGCTTTTATCTTAAAATAGAAACATTTACTAAAAACTGGTAAGATATGTTAAATTAATAATAGTTCTATACATTGTCGTAGAAACACTAAACCAAAGATCATGAATGAAGTAATATACACTGTTACTTACTATATGGCATTAGGAACTAGGAACACTGTTACTGAGAAATTGAGAAATGAGAAACATCTTTGTCCACCAAATCAAATTCGTTTTCAAATACCTGAATTAAAAAGTATATATATTTGCTTATAGCTCAGAAAATATTGTGTTTATAAAAATATATTTCAAATAAAAGATATATCTATTTAATAGTACTAAAACTTTACAACGATAAGTTATTTCGCATCTCAAATATTTTATGGAGCAATGATAAAAAAATTCCTGAATGTAAAATACCCTTAAAGTCATTTTTATAAGAAAATGAGATTACACATCTTGTTTATAATGATAAACATTGTCTAGATATAATATTTAATTAACATCTTTAGAGCGAATGTTGAGAATATCGAGTTTTCATATTTTTGTCCTTCAGCAGACTACCCTTAATCTTAGGGTTGAATGTATAATTCCAAAAACACCTTGGGGGCACCTAATGAAAGTCACAGATACCTAAGTTTCAACCAAATCGGTAAAATAGTTTCGGCTCTAGCCCAATATACAAACAGATGGACAGATAGACGGAATTGCGAAAACTACTTTTTTGGTTTCAGGGGTTCATGAAACGACGACATTCATCAAAATCTCGAGCTCGATTGTTTTGATGATCACAATACTTTCTCTCAGAGGTGTCGAGAGAAAGTAAAAAACTGTATGCGTTGCGTCCTTTGTTATTGAATGCATTATATAACCATGTGATTAAAACAATATTCACTCTGGTATTTGCATGCATACATGAGTCTAGTTAACTAGATTATTCAATATTGTAACTAAATATTGACAGTTGTTGTAAGTAACTAATACGTAATTATCAATTAGTGATAATTAATCATTAATACCATTTATAAACGGATGTGTGCACACTGATGAAACAAAATGGTTTGCGTACATAATTTAAGAGTTGGAATCAGAACAAAAGTAAATCCTAAAACGGACGAACAAACCCCTTGGGTACCCGCCACTCGGTAAACTGGGTACTCTCATGTAGCAAATATATGGTACCCACAGATGTACGAAGGTCTAGAAAGGTGGTATATATATTTATTTTCTTAGCACCGAGTCTTACTACCCGTTCGGTTTGTACGTATTTTGTGAAATAATTACGCTTATGTGTCAGGGAGGAAGAAAGGGTTTTTTTTAGCGGAAATGTTCTGTACCTGCATTTTCGCGGTGGAAGAGTGGAATACTATTTATGTAAAACCACCCACAACACACCTTGCCGGGATTGTAACCCTGATCTATTAGTTCATCGGCAGTCCAGTCTATGGCGAGAGTTACTCCTTAGACCAGGGTTGTCCAACTTGAAGCAGCTAAGGGCCACATTTTATATCCCTAGAAAGTTTGTGGACCACACACGGGAAAACTAGGTCCATACATTATCAAAAATGGGTTTTTTAATTGATACCCATAAATCGAAAATCCAGTGTACGGTATTTTCAATTCCCGGATAAATTAAACAGATGAATATTACATGATAGGCCTATAGACCAATAACTAATATATTACAATAAAAGCACTATAATTTTTGATATAAAGTACAATACAGCAAATAATATTTATAATAAAGTCTTATCATGGAAATCCTGGATGACGTTATGTTTTTCTAATGCGTCGTGGGCTGCAAAATATGCTGTTTAGGGCCACATACGGCCCGCGGGCCACCAGTTGGACAGGCCTGTCTTATACCAAACGACGACCGAACCGGGTGAAGGTTTTATAAATGTTGTTCTCTATACACACTCGATTATAAAAGCTCAAGGAAAAATATTCGAACCACTGAGCTTACATACATTAAGTAAAGAATGATAAAAAAATTAATGTACAGTACATGAGTGATTACGTGTAAGTAGCCACCCTGTGGTGGCTAGGAAGAGAATGTGTACTATTTACATGTTTTGATGTCTTCGCTTTTACTCAAATTTCTCTATATAGGCTATCAGGCGGCTAACCTAACCTAACCTAACTTAACCTAACCTAACCTAACCTTTTCAACTGGGAGGTATGCCAGAGCTGCACACCATCTACATACGTTGTAAATAGTACACATTCTCTTCCTTGCCACCACAGGGTGGCTACTAACACGGTGGCTGCTAACACGGCACGACATGAGTAGCTGATGAAAATGTCAAGTGTTTAGCGGAGAAGACTGTACGTTTTTGACTGTAGGAGAAAAAAATAGATACACATTTTTATAATATTATTTGAAATGAATACTTAATGAGATTTAAAATAATAATTCAGGGACTGATGTAAGAATATAATTATCATATTTAAAAAATTAGCCACCAAGGTTATTGACAAAATGATCTAAGGGGAAAGATATTAGGAGAGTGGTTTTAGAGGACTAGTGCATGTATTGCCTGGAGTTGAGATGGGTAAACACAAAGTGACATAAATCGCTTAGATGACACCATTCCCCTTCCTTCTCGAACCATTAACTCTCCACCTGGGGCGAGTCTGACTCCTCGGACCACGTGAACACAAAATCAGGTATAGAATATGGTTGTTGTTGGTCACGCAGTCTAATGCACCAGTCTCGCAACTGACCGGATATTACAGTGAGGGTGGATCAGTGTTTGAATCCTGGTAGGTTGTGGTTAAGGTATTATTTTGATGTTATTAAATAGTTTCACACTCTCCCTCCACGCAATTGCGGGGTACCTTTTATATAAAATTCTACCTTCTTTATTCCTACTTCAGTATCGTAATTAAAGCACGGCTTTATAACCGGAGCAGGTATTGAGTTCTAGTGAGGACAAAACAATATTTGTTTACAGTTGAGGTATTTAATCGCTTCGTTAAAAAAACAAGTTTTATTTAGGGAGGGAGGGAGACCAATCAGAGTGAGCTCCCCCTTTCATGGCGGGGATAGCATGGAAATGTATCCTAAAATATGCCATCCTGAGAATGAACCTTGACCTTCCCGTTGAGAGTTAACATAGTGTTTGAATATTTAGGAACAGACAGTTAATTTAGTTCCTTTCCCTTTAGGGGAGTCACTATGCTGACAGTCAACCTCGGTGCTCTTAGGGTAGTAGTCACTCTTTGTTTAAAATGTGGTAGTCACACTTTGATTAAAATGTACTAGTCACACTTTGATTAAAATGTAGTAGTCACTCTTTGTTTGAAATGTATAAGTAACGTTCAAAATATAGACGCTCGATTTTAAAACGTGTCGGACTCCTTTTCTAATTAGTTTTTTATGAGTAGGTTCAATTTGTTTATTAATTACATATTTATGGGAAATAAGTGCCCAAAATATGCGATAAACAAGAACTCCAGTCAAATAATTGATACGTGGCCACGTAGGAAACACTTTGCTCTTCTATGAATAGAATGTAATATTGAATATATATATTTTTTTTTTATCTTACTTTATCAGCAAAGGAAAATAGTTTTAAATTCAAGGAGAAATTAAGAGAAATATTTCAATTTGAAATCCAAATAATAATCTTAAAACTGTAATAAAGATAATAACATAAATTGAGTGATTTAGAGTTTTTATTTCGTATTCTTCCAATTACTCTTGGATATTTGTACACAAACTATTTATTCAAGTGTTGACCATTGCTCGGATAGAACTTTTAGCATGTTTGGTATATTATTATTATTATTATTATTATTATTATTATTATTATTATTATTATTATTATTATTATTATTATTATTTTGTTTTTTCTTCTAATTTCAAAGTAAAACTACATTATTTAATTTTGTTTGAGTGCTGATAAAAATTACATATAAATATTTATAATATTTTATAGTACAAAGTCAAAGGAAGAAAACAAATAAAAATGACAAATACTTTAATTTCCTTTATGAGAAAGTTAAAATAAAAATAATAGTAATAATAATAATAATGATGGAATCTCAAAGTCTTGTTAATAACTTCATCACAAAAGTTAGTTTCACAAACTCAATTTTCGTTTCCAAAGTTTCTGTGCTTGATAAAAAAAATACAAAATATATATATACAAGACTCGGGTAGTAAGTGGCGTGCTTTGTTGTTCTTGCTAAAGTTTTAATTACTAAAAAGCCGAGTGTGAGGGGTATGAAGGTTGGTAGAGTTGTCGGGACATTTTTGTCGCCACTTTACGCCTTCCCACCGTCAGCGACGTCGTCATAATGTTACAATTTGCATTCATGGTTCATATTTCCATACTTTAATTGCGCTTCTATTGTACTTCCCACGGTTAAAACAACAAAAAATAGATGTAACGAAGATTAGCTGTTGAATAACTTCACAGGAAAAGCCACTTACCCCCCAAACTCTTGTTTTCTTTTGTGTCTGTCAAATTTATTATGTATTTTTTTCAAACAAATTAAAAGGTAGAAAAATAATGTCAAGAGATTTCAAATTTCTTTTATATTTAAAAAAAACTGAATTTTTTAAAACCACGTTTCATCACCTGATTGGTTTATACATATTATATATATATATATATATATAATATATAAGGAAGAATATTTAGAGGAAATACCACCCTAAATAGCTTGCAACTTTTTTTTTCAAATCAAGGATAGTTTGGTTCTTAATTGACTAAAGAATGTATTCAAATATGGTTGCTATGTGGTTGACGGTAATATTAATTATATTAAATCTAATTTTTTTTTTTCGAAATTGTTTGATTTTGGTCTTTAGCTTAACCAAGTCAACATGGCTTGAAACATTATTTTTATAATATAACATTCAAGGTCTAGATCTACAGAAACTATCACAGATAGCACCGCTGTTAAGCCTATACTACCCAGGCAGCTGATCATCAATTATGAAAGCCATTTAATTTTTTTTTCATTGTGATTTTGTGACATCACGATTTTTCTTTTACTATTTTAATACCAAACCAAACGAAAGATGAGCTTAACGCCATGTTTGAAACATTTTTAACTTAAGAGTGAATTTTCGTACTTTATTTACTTCAATGTTCTATAAACAAAAAGCAGGCGACCTGGTGGTCTAGGGGTAAGGTGTCAGACTTCTGTGCTGGAGGTCCGGGGCTCAATCCTCGGTCCTGGCACAGATTTATCCGACTGCCCAAACCCTTCCTTCACCTCTGACAAGACGTTTATTAATCACAACTTGTGAATGTGTGGAATGCCAGGCCTCCACCGTGGTTCGGATCCCACGTTAAACTGTAAGTCCTCCATTTCATCTCACAATCACCCTACCATTGCACATTAGCTTAAGTGCGTATAACCCAAACGGTTAGTAGGACGCGGTTATAATAGTAATAATAATAATAATAATATTAATAATATAAACGTAAAAAGTTATTCCAATTAGTTAAATGTATGAAAGTAGAGCCAAGATCAGCGAGTAATCGTGTCGCAGATCTGTTTTGATAAATTGTCCTTGTGCGTGTGGGAGTGGGACATAAGGTTCTATCTCTTATCACCGGACACTAGCGTGTGTGTGATATATCGTGATGGAGGTACCGTATAAAGCTTCTACGTGTCTCTGTTTGATATAGGGCCTATTAGACCCCGAGCACCGTAGAATGTACCAGGGGCTAACGTACAACGTAGAATGTTAAAAGGTGGACGTTGAAAGTATTGTGACGTGAATATATGCGCTCTTCAATCGGAAATACTAGATAAATATTTGGTGGAAATAATATTTTGTAATTAACTATACTTATATGCTCTGATCTGAACGTTTGTAATAGTTAGTAGGTTAACTTTCATGTATTCAAACTTCAAGCTATGAACATTAAGAAACTAGGCCTTTCAAATGTTTTTCAAAAATCCAAGCTACGAGATGTGCAGTTGTCATTTTAGATCAATGTTATTAATACCTCTAAATAAACACTAATTAAAATATATTAGAATAGTGTACGTGAAAAATATACTTGTACTATCTAAATTGTTCCTTAAATGTACATTCTAAGATAATAGTAATATTAATAATACTTAGAGCCGCGACTTACTACCAGTTCGGGTTACACGCTTAAGTACTAGTTACGCTCGTGCGTTAGTAATTAGGAGGGTTGAATTTAGAGGAAGTGAACACGAATTTGCGTGGATGTAGAGTGGGGATGGAGAGTGGAAAACAATTTTGGAAATCCCCCCATTTCACCCAAGAAAGATTCGAAGCTTGATCTCCCTGTCCTCGGCAGTCTATCTCAACACCAAACTAGCGTGGAAGAACCTTATCTGACAGCTAGAACAGTTACTAGATCTACTTTCATAGGAAGAACCTTATCTGACAGCTAGAACAGTTACTAGATCTACTTTCATAGAAAGAACCTTATCTGACAGATAGAACAGTTACTAGATCTACTTTCATAGGAAGAACCTTATCTGACAGCTAGAACAGTTACTAGATCTACTTTCAAAGGAAGAACCTTATCTGGATAAACTCGATGGATTATATCTCTTTTTTACCTTCAGTAAACTATCATTGATTTTAGGATTAGATATCCAATATTCGAGAAACTACTCCAGGGAACTTTAGGGAAACCACAAATACCAAGTTCAAGCCCGATCGGTAAAATGGTTTCGGCTCTAAGCCGAGATACAGACTGACAGACAGCGTCACGAAAACCTCTTTTTCGGTTTTATGTGGTGATGAAACGTCGACATTTATAGAAAAACAAAATCTTGAGTTCGATTATTTTACGATGACGACACTTCTCTCCCTCACGGGTCGAGAGAGAGAATAAAGATATTTTAAAAGATATTTCTAAACTTAAACGTGTTTTGTCGTTTTTAGCCTGTGTCCACTTTATATAAATTGTCAATATATATGGCTCGACAAAGTAAGAGGATTCTGTCTATTATGTTATCTCTCTGCCCGTGATATCCAATCAATGGCGGCCTGTGAACAGGAAATAACAGAGAGAAAAGAACCGCCACCACCTTCAGACACGACCTATCACGATTGTAACCCCCATTCTCCTCGGTAATCAAACTACCGACCCCTCACGACCAACGCCGCGTTTATGGAAAAATTAAATAAACTGCCTGGACGCCGGCCATGGTTGGACCAGGGGAAGGGTATGAAGGTCGCTAGAGGCAAAAACCGTTAACTCTCATTTATATTGGAGGGTTATTGTGCGCGGTTTCAAGGTCGAGAGGTACGAATTACATGTGTAGAGGAAGCTAGTTCGAATCCAGGCTATGGTCGATGATAATGTATTGATTGAGCAGAGGTTCATAATATTCTCCCGTCATTAACAATAATATATATTACGCACAATACAACATGTCGGATCTTTTACGTCTTCTTTCGTCGATTAGACAGAGTTGATAGGACACTCCCTGGTGCTGGTGACCCGGACAACGAAGATAAAATAATGGATCTTGCGAAATATTTCACTGAGAACTCCGATTGCCTAAATGTTAACTGACATCGAGGATTATTACAACTATTCAACTGTACACTATTATTATAAGTTATCTATCTCTCGTAAATCTCCTCCTGTATATCTAACATCTCCCTCCTCCTGTCTATATCCTCCTGTATTTCTCCTCCTGTCTATATCCTCCTGTATTTCTCCTCCTGTCTATATCCTCCTGTATTTCTCCTCCTGTCTATATCCTCCTGTATTTCTCCTCCTGTCTATATCCTACTCCATCTCCCTGGTCCTGGTGGGATATATTCCCTATACCATTAGAGAACAGTTACTATGTTACTGGAATACAGGAAGTGATCTCTAGCTCCCTGATTCAATTCCCTGACACGCTTCGAGCGCGCCTCGAGGCTGATTGGGTTACTAAACTCCTTGAGGGAACACATTCAACCCCAAGCTAAGATTAAAAGAATTTCATTATTTGTGTCTGGGACTTCCCTACTTCTTGTACTGTACATTGTGAAAATAGAGTAGGACCTAAAAGGGACTAACTCTTTAATACTTTAAGGTGAACACAGCAACCAGACTCCATAACGTTAAATATCTACCAAACGAAAGGGGATTTATTGAATGTATCCCTGGTTATAGTGTGCTTAAGTGATATTTTGGTTAGGGTCATGAGCGCTTAGGCACTTACAATAATCACTTCTTAGTGCCTTTGGCTAAATACCAGTGCAGTAAAACATTATTATAGTTAATTTTAAAGATGAGAAATAAAGTTAAGATTTAACTAAATGTTTATTCACCAATACTTGGGTTTTCTGCATGCATATAAATTACTATATTAATGTGTTAAAGATGAGTAAAGTAATCTAATTTGCATGAAATATGATTTAAGATAGAAACATTTAATTAAAAACACCCAGCCCGGAGTCTAACCCCGTTCTACTCGTCGCCAGAAGTCTAGTCTACCATGAAAGTGACGCATAGAATTATGAGACCAGCAATGCGGGTTAATTTTGGTTAATTTATCTTGTATTCTAGTGGGCCATTCTCCTTCCAAGCGCTTTTAAAAACAACACTGCATTTGTCCGCATCTGTGCGAGTGTGGATAAAAGGTTCTGGTCTCGTTTTGTCTGGTTTGTATGTGACAGAAAGGTTGGGGTTGGAGTCCTGGTATTGAGGAGATTTTTTAAGAAATGTTTTCCTCTTCCCTTTGCAACTTATTCTACCTTCCTCATCTCTACCCCATTATTTTAAATACAAGACTGACCTGGATGGGTAGTAAGACGTGGATCACGTGCAAATATATTGCTTTTATTATTACTGAAATTAAACGTTTGTCCTCTATTACATGATATCTTAATCTGCTCATGAATATCCTCTTGAGTTTGTTTGTAAGTTGTGTTTTATATATATATCCATGTAATTTTTCAAATAGAACTCCTAGTTAGTAAATGTATATTACCTCCTTAATTTAGTTTGTAAGTTGTGTTTAATAAATCCATGTGATTTTTTAAAGAGAGACCCTAGTTATTAAATATAATATATTATTCCCTTAAGTTAGTTTGTAAGTTGTGTTTAATAAATCCATGTAATTTTTCAAAGAGGTACCCTAGTTATTAAATGTATATTACCCCCTTAAGTTAAAGTGTAAATTGTGTTTTATATAGCGATTAAAATTTAAAGATGCAATGAGAAGCCAGAATTTAAATTCAAAACAAAAGACCATGATTTCTTTAAGAAAAAATAAAACTTTGGTTTTTATCTTAAATAAACCAAGGGAATTTATTCTGTCAAGTCTTGCTTATGTCAGAAAAATGTTAACTTCTTTAAACAGAGAGTAAACAGTTTATGGTGCTACAGAAAAAAATTCACAAGATATGTCCTTTTTTTAAAATTCTGAAATGAGATAATAAAAAATACTAAGAAAAAAAGAAACTAAAAGATGCCAAAACAAAATTCGTTACATTTCGTTTTCCAAGTGTCAGCTTTGAGATACCTACCCCCTTTTCTTTCAGGTTTTAAAGGGGTGTATTCGGGGTTGGAAAGGGTTGGGGGGGGGGGGGAGAGAGAAACGAGAAGGATATAAAGTTCGTAAGGTGACGTGAGAGAATAAAAAGGGTAAAGGAAGAAAGAAAGACTAAGACGTGGCGGAAATAAGTCTTGACATTCGCTACCAGGTACTACTTCCATGACGTGTTTAGAATCTTGATGAAAGTGCTGTTGGGAAAATACAGAATTATGGTGAACTAGCCTAGTCGTGTTCTCTGGGGCTCAAGGATTTACAAGAGATCATAAAACAGGGACGGGGGGGGGGGGGGGGATAGACATAAATAAATAAAACATTTCAGGATATCTACACAGCAATATTGAAGATTGGCCTAGACTTTGGTTTTAATTTAATTTGAAGTTATTTAACGTGCGTTTTATGAACCGACTGATTAAATCAACACAACATTTAAAAAAAAACTAAATTATATAAAAGACACAACACCAGTCCTCAATCCCGGTAAACTCAATATCTCAATAAGTAAACGCGCCATCAACTGAGGATTTTAGGATAGATTTGGATAACTAACTTATTTTATATTTTCCATTAATATATAATTATGTATATAGTATAGTTATTTATGTGTGTTTGTGTGTGGTTTAAAATAAATTATAGTAAAAAAAGTTTATAGCACCCCAAGAAAGTATCATGTTAGCACACTAGGCCTATTTTAAAAACTAACTTAATCTGATACATCTTGAATACTTCACAGAAAAATCTAGACCAAGTAGGTTATATTTCCAGGTCTATAATAATAAAATTAAGAATTTGTTTGTCTTTCATGATCATTACACAATATCTACCGCACGCAGAGGGTTAAAATTTAAATATTATTAACCCCTGTGTACGAACATGTCCGCCTAGAAGCTGAACTTTTAAATTTTTGACTAGATTATTTTTTTAATTATTAAAAACTGGATCGTAAGAAAGTAAATGAAGAGTGTAATTTTTTCTGTTTAAAGAATGAAAAAAGTTGTTTTGAAAAGCTACAGAATGCATTGCGTGGTTACCTTGGGTACTTCTGCTTGTTGGATATAAAGATGACTCAGTGTCCAAACGGTAATCGAAGCAATGACCAATAGACAGGTTTACCTGACACAGCGCTTCTCACACTATTCACAATGGCGTACTTGACTTGCTTCGGTGGTCACATGGTCTAAAAGGTGTCACTCTCGCAATATACACTGGACTGGCAATGACGGGAATACCGGGGTTCAAATCACAGTAGGGTGTATTAGGGTAGTGATTAAAACAATTAGTTTATTATTGGAGGGGTTTTACTATCTTATACCTAAGCTGATGTGGGTGCATTTACTGCAAGTTAATCCTCCTTCTCTCTAACCTATAGCGTAAACCGTTTTACCTAAATAATAAAGTCCTGCGTGGATTAATTCTAGAACAAATGCCACAACAAGAACTTACCTGTGCTGGTTAGAACGTGGTCTAAAATTGTAGTTGGGTTATTCTTGTCTTTCATTGATGTGGAGATCGGAGTTCTAATCCCTGACGGGTGTACCTAGGGTAGTTTAACTAAATGATTTCCCATCATCCATACCCAAAAATGTTGGTATATTTCATCTAGAACTGTACCTTCTTCATCCTTATAATTATAGCATAATTAGTATGTAAGCGGGTAGCACAAAGTAATAGTGAGACACAGGTTGATAAATTACTTATTTGAAAGTACGGTAGAAACCCGATTATCCAGACACCAGCTATCCGGGCGACTGGTTATCTGGATTCATATCGTAGCAGTGATTTTCGTTTAGTTTGTAAAAATTAAATTAATAATATTTTTCTTGACTTCTTAAAGTTTCATCCATGGTATATAATTGCGTTTAAGAAGTTAAAAAAACATTTTGGTGACCGCATGGTCTAAGGCGTTACTCTCGCAGTAGACTAGACTGGCGATGACTGTGAGGTCAAGGTTAGAATCTAGGTCGATTGTGCTAAGGGTGGTTTTTTACAAAAGTGGCTTTCCCCTCTCCTTACACGCGAATGTGGACACACTTACTATGAATATAAACTTCCTAATCCCCAGCTCATCAGCGTAATTATTACACAATCATATAAACCAAACGGGTATTAAGACGCGATGCCAAAGTAAAGGAATTTCGAAGATTTTATCTTGATGTTGTGCTGTATGGTAAATACATGTTATATAAATATGTAATTTATTTTATGATAGGTGACCTGGTGGTCTAGGGGTAAGGCGTAAGGTTCTGTGCTGGGGGTCCGGGGTTCAATCCTCGGTCCCGGCACAGATTTATCTTATTGCCCAAAACCTTCCTTCACCTCTGACAAGACGTGTATTTAACCACAACTTGTGAATATGTGAGATGCCAGGCCTCCACCGTGGTTCGGATCCCACGTTAGAATGTAGGTCCTCCATTTAATCTCACAATAACCCTACCATTAGCGTAAGGGCGTATAGCTCGAACGGGTAGTAAGACGAGGTTCTAATAATAATAATAGTATTTTATTATGTGTTGTAAGTACATACTAGTTCGTACATTGTATGCTTTTTAGTTTTATATTTTCTATCAAGTGTTTTAGTTTGGAATCCTCTTTTTTCTCTCTATAAGATCAACTATCAGTATTCCTGACCACACGAACTAACAAAGGTCCTAATTAGTCCAGATAGTTGGGGTATGACTGGATTCAAATTCGGTACCGTTAGTTCAAATATTTCCCCAGAAATTGAGATATATTCTCTCCATCTCACATTCTTACCCTCCTCTCTCCCAGGTCTGAATATGTTTCCTATACGACCGAATATCCGCATGGATAGCTTCCTGAGCCCCGTCATATTCTTCTGAGGGGAAAACAGATCGAGTCACGGATTGCTGACTCAGTTCCATTTCACCCCCTGTGAGTCAGCAACCATTGTTACAAATATCTATTGTCAGGTGGAGGCCACAACAAACACGGTACACCTTTTATATTTTATTGCTTGGGAATCGATAATACGTGGTTCGGTTCCCGTGTAATGATTTACAAATGAAAGACTAGATGGATAATAGACGATCAACTGGATTCATATTCTCGTTTTCTTCAACGTTTGTCGACCATCATAAGTTATATTAATACGTTTTGGCTCATTTTAGGATCGTTTGAGTCGATTTTCAATCTCTTCATCCTATACCGTTGTAATAGCCATGGTATCGTCTTTGTAAGAAGGGCCTTTTAGAAAATACATATACATCGATAACATTCTATTATATTATTATTATTTAAAAATTATTGATAATTTTGATTAAAAGTGAGAGCTTCAGATTAAATGACTTGATACATGAATACATGAAGGTAGATAGATATATAGCTTTTATAGCTGTCCTTCCAATTAAAGTAGATCTAGTAACTTTTATATATGTCAGATAAGGTTCTTCTTATAAAAGTAGATCTAGTAACTGTTCTAGATGTCAGATAAGGTTCTTCATATGAAAGTAAATCTAGTAACTGTTCTAGCTGTCAGATAAGGTTCTTCATATGAGAGTAGATTTAGTAACTGTTCTAGCTATCAGTTAAAGCTCTTCCTATGAAAATAGATCTAGTAACTGTTCTAGCTGTCAGATAAGGTTCTTCCTATGAAAGTAGATCTAGTAACTGTTCTAGCTGTCAGTTAAGGTTCTTCATATGAGAGTAGATTTATTAACTGTTCTAGCTATCAGTTAAAGCTCTTCCTATGAAAATAGATCTAGTAACTGTTCTAGCTGTCAGGTAAGGTTCTTCATATGAGAGTAGATTTAGTAACTGTTCTAGCTATCAGTTAAAGCTCTTCCTATGAAAATAGATCTAGTAACTGTTCTAGCTGTCAGATAAGGTTCTTCCTATGAAAGTAGATCTAGTAACTGTTCTAGCTGTCAGTTAAGGCTCTTCCTATGAAAATAGATCTAGTAACTGTTCTAGCTCTCAAATAAGGTTCTTCCTATGAAAGTAGATCTAGTAACTGTTCCAGCTGTTAGATAAGATTCTTTTTCCTATTAAAATATGACTTCTTATCTCGTCATTAATATTCAGTAATGATATTATTCACAATTTTCTCCGTATAACCTTGTCTTAGAAAGGGTAGCTACTAGTATTTGATAAAGACGTTCTTCTAACCCTGGTATCTTATAATAAATAACGTGAAACACTGATAATGATCAGTTTTTCATTTTACCTTTCCCATTGTCTCGCCTGATGTTATCCGGTTATTGCAACTTATGGTATCCATCTAGACTTGTTGTTGAGAGGACAGTTGTTTGCTTCCAGGTGGAGCCATGCGGATACTGGTGTGTCTGCTGTTGGTCGCACAACTGCTACTGCCACAGACTGGTCTAGGTTTAGGACAACATTTGGAGGCCAGGCTTGACGCCGTCAGGAAGATGCTGCATGAGGTTCCTCTAATTGATGGGTGAGTAACCTCAACATTTACTTTGCTTCTTACAGATAAGAGTATAACTTTGTATAGAGGGGTTGACTAAGAGCTATCTCATTGGGCCAGGTTGATATGGGCCCCTGCAACTATTTTAACTAAAATATAGAAATACATCCATACATACGTCCATACATACGTCCATACATCCATGCATACATACATACATACATGTGCGTTTAGCTTATAAAACAACAAATCCGTATTAAATTCATTCTCCCTAACTCTCTCCATACCTCCCTTTCGCTTCAACAACATTCATAAATCGAGTCATACATCCTCTTTTATTATTAAAACTCTTAAATGTTTCTCTTTTTCACACATTCATCTACAAAATTTGGCCACCTCTTCCTTTTGTTCCAAACACATTATTATGTTTTAATCAACACGGCTATAATAACTGCCATTAACTAGGCCCCATTAATTTTTGGAAATAGCGCGTGAGAATAAATTAGAATAAATTCACCCACAATATCATAGAAATATAATTGTAAAAAAATACCCAAAGAACACCCGGCTGAACTTGGAGCCATTACCTCTTATCCCTCTTAGCAACAAGCAATCTAGAGCCTGACGCCAAAAACTACGTTATCTTCAATAATTATATATTATATCAAAAGTGTTGTCTTACTAAAGAGAGGGCCCTAAGACAAGTGCCTTAGAGCACACGGACATAAAATAGTATGACCAAGATGTTGTCCATTCACGTGAACTTGGTGTTCTTAAGAAGTTCATCTAAGTGCTACTGGTTAAAGGGTGAGGAAAGTGGTTTAGTTTTCAATTGGTCCCTCTGGGAACATCTTGTCCGCTAGTGGAGATGGGGGGAAAGAAAGGATTAGTCAGGGCTGTTGAAATAGATTTAATGTTTTCTATAGAGTCCAGTTATCACAGCTAGAAAATATCCTGGGTCTACTTTCATAGGAAGAAATTTATATGGCAGCTATAACAGTTACTAGATCTACTTTCATAGGAAGAACCTTATCTGACAGATAGAACAGTCACTAGATCTACTTTCATAGGAAGAAACTTATCTGACAGATAGAACAGTTACTAGATCTACTTTCATAGGAAGAAACTTATCTGACATATAGAACAGTTACTAGATCTACTTTCATAGGAAGAACCTTATCTGACAGCTAGAACAGTAACTAGATCTACTTTCATAGGAAAGACCTTTTCTGACAGATAGAAAAGTTACTAGATCTACTTTCATAGGAAGGACCTTTTCTGACAGATAGAAAAGTTACTAGATATACTTTCATAGGAAGAAACTTATCTGAAAGATAGAACAGTTACTAGATCTACTTTCATAGGAAAGACCTTTTCTGACAGATAGAACAGTTACTAGATCTACTTTTATAGGAAGGACCTTTTCTGACAGATAGAACAGTTACTAGATCTACTTTCATAGGAAAGACCTTTTCTGACAGATAGAACAGTTACTAGATCTACTTTTATAGGAAGGACCTTTTCTGACAGATAGAACAGTTACTAGATCTACTTTCATAGGAAGGACCTTTTCTGACAGATAGAACAGTTACTAGATCTACTTTCATAGGAAGGACCTTTTCTGACAGATAGAACAGTTACTAGATCTACTTTCATAGGAAGAACCTTATCTGACAGATAGAACAGTTACTAGATCTACTTTCATAGGAAGAAACTTATTTGACATATAGAACAGTTACTAGATATACTTTCATAGGAAAGACCTTTTCTGACAGATAGAACAGTTACTAGATCTACTTTTATAGGAAGGACCTTTTCTGACAGATAGAAAAGTTACTAGATCTACTTTCATAGGAAGAACCTTATCTGACAGATAGAACAGTTACTAGATCTACTTTCATAGGACGAACCTTATCTGACATATAGAACAGTTACTAGATATACTTTCATAGGAAAGACCTTTTCTGACAGATAGAACAGTTACTAGATCTACTTTCATAGGAAGGACCTTTTCTGACAGATAGAACATTTACTAGATCTACTTTCATAGGAATAACCTCATCTGACAGATATAAAAGTTACTAGATCTACTTTCATTGGAATAACCTCATCTGACAGATATAAAAGTTACTAGATCTACTTTTATAGGAATAACCTCATCTGACAGATAGAAAATTTCCTAAGTCTACTCTCATAGCTTGCCACATACTGGATCAGATCAGATGGAAAACTTCACGTCTGATCGGAATGTAACTAATAGGTTGACCAGGAAGGGAATATGTTGGCGGATTTCTAAGCTATGGGCAAGCGTCCATGGATAGTTTTGAATATGTTTGCCTCCTCTTAACTGCTGCTATCACTAAATTCAATAGTTTATCTTTGTCCGACTGATATAAATTTTAAACGCTAGTCCACCAATGTGCGGAAAACTTTTTTCCGTTCATAGGGTTCCGATTTTCACCGTTATGATCCGTTCCAAACGGATTAAGTGTTCGGCAAGCTTCTTTACAATAATCAGTTTTAAAAGTAAATGGGTAAAAATATATAAAAGGCACGCTGATAAGGCAATTAGTAGTCAAATAGTATAAGTTCATAGAGGAGTGGTAAGTAGATAGAGCTAGAATATCGAGGTTTACTTTTGACCAAACGTTGACTTTTGATCATCATTTATTTATTTTATTTGATATTATCTTCCAAGAGATGACTCAAATAAACCTTGATATTTTAAAACTGATGATTTTCTTAGGCATCGCATGTAAAGTGTTTGTAAAACTCTCATTCAAGGTATCAAATATTTTCAGCCACAACGACCTCCCGTGGAATATTAGGAAGTTCCTAAAAAATCAACTGGTCAACTTCCGGTTCTCTGAAGACCTCCGCGAGATGTCTCCTTGGTCGCGCAGCTCCTGGTCCCACACGGACCTACTGCGCCTGCGTGAAGGAATGGTGGGAGCACAGGTATTAAAAACACTCATGGACTAATGAATGTACTATGTCATAAGCAACATTAAATAAAATATACAGAATTAATAACTAATTTTCCTAGGAAGTGCCTTAAATTATAGCTAAAATAGTTACTGTATTTACCTTCATAAGAAGAACCTTGGCTGACAGCTAGAATTGTTATTAGTTCTACTTTTATAGAAAGAACCTTATCTGACAGCTGGAACAGTTACTAGATCTACTTTCATAGGAAGAACCTTATTTGACAGCTAGAATATCTTACAAATAGAAAAGTTACTAAATCTAATTTCACATTTTCATAAGTCAAATAATTTTATTTGAATCTGTTAACTGTAATAAATATTATAAATATGCAAAAAATAGCACCAATAGTAAAAAGTAGCACCAAAACTAGCACCAAAACCTAAAATTATAAATTTAAATAATAAACAAGCACTTCTGGTTTTAAACAGTGTTTTCCCAAAAATATGAATTAAACTAAGCATTTTTTTTAGTCATAAATGACCAGTTAAAAATAAATCAAGTTAGCCTTTATGGAACAATTAGCATTTAAATCTTGCCAGTGAAAACAATTGACTCGAAAATCTCTAAACTAGCTCAAATTATATGTTGTGAATATAAATGATACCTTTAAGAAGAAAATAAATAAATCAAAAAACATTAATTCAATCAGGTTCCCAAATTAATCTACATATTTATACACGTGTTTCCCCACTAGAACCAGGATTTAAAAGTACAGACGAAGTAATCAACGAAGTTGAAATAAAATATCTTATCAAACTACAATTTAATGGAACAATTAGATTGGAATATTTATCATTTAACCATTGTATCTAATACTTCTTTAATAATATTTAGTTTATTTTTTTAAAGTTTACTTTTATTTAGGTTAAAAAAATGTTTTAAATTGCTTTTTAACGACCGTTCTAATCAGGTGGTGTGGCTGGCTTCAACGTTTTAAAGCCATATTTGAATCGTTTGGTCGTTCTATTTGTGGTAAGAAACAAACGACGGAAAAATTTCTATTATTATCGTGGGTTCATCTCCCACCATTTTACTCGTAAATCTTTCTCAAATATATTCTACGAATCCCGATTTGGGGGGGGGGGGGGGGGGTGTGTGCAGGGTATTATGGAAGCAACCAGGGTGATCTTATCTCTCTCTATTATTTTTTTTACGTTAATTCAATTTTCACGCAAGAGTTTCATATTTCTTCAGAAAAACACACGAGTGGGTAGAAATAAAATAAATTCTTATTTGCAGATCCGAAGTGAGTCTGATTCAGGAACCTAGGTCTCCCCGGTCTCCCCTATAAGGGATGTGGGTCCGGGTTAGCGGGTTATCGATTTCAGATAACAGATAATGTTTGCAGGACCCCGTAGTTTATTTCTAGAAGAAAAACAAAAGATTACTCTTCTCCTTTCTTTATTTATTTAAATGTCCTAAACAGAGGACTCCGTTCTTTTTTGAAATACATTTTGCGAAGGTTCTGTTTTTGTCATCGTATGTTTCGTAAATCGATAAATATTGTTAACTTTATTAAATATATGTGTCTGCATGGGAATATTTGATCAGACATCCTATTAATTAATATTCACCACGAGCTACCAGCCGTCCAGACATAATGCATATCTTTGTTTTAATGGGGTCGGGGTGATGAAGGAGGAATTGAAAGTTAATGTATCAACTTATTTAGTTAATTTACTCTATAGCATTAGGAGCTCTTAAGTACAAAACTACGCCACCTATTCTCATCGTGGGCTAGTTATATCGAATCCACCTAATTACACACTATACCTATCCAGAACTATCTCTATCCAATCCCTCTCACTACACCCTATCCCTATCTTGAGCTAGTTTTATTCAGTCCACCTCACTACACCCTATCCCTATCTTGAGCTAGTTTTGTTCAGTCCACCTCATTAAACCCTATCCCTATCTTGAACTAATTATATCTAGTCCCCCTCATTACACCTATCCCTATCTAGAGCTAGCTCTATCCAATCCACATCATTACACCCTTTCTCTTTCTTGAGCTAGTTCTATCCAGTCTACCTCATTACACCCTAAATCTTTTAGGTCCATTTTAATGTGTTTATATATTATTCATACCTAGGTTTGTTCCATTACCCAAATATAAAATATTATATTTTCGACAGAAAACCACTCGGAGCTGCTGATAAGTGAATTGTCCTAGGTTAAGTTAGTTTGTGTACCGTACAATAGTAAACTTTATTTTATGAGAGAGCAGGTCAAATATAAACAAATATATTTTATCAAGTAGATACGTTAAAATTAATTATACTTTTATTCATCAATAATATTATACCCAAACTAATATCCAGAGATATTTGAAGTATTTTGTGCGAATTGGGCTGTCGCTTTCAAACAAACGCTAAACAATGCCCATTAACATTGATTAAATTTTATGTTTGTACAGAACGAAATTCAACATTGAATTGTTTTATATATTTTTTAAGTGGGTGAAATTCTAATTATTTTTTTACCAATCAAGTGACAAAACTCAATTTGTAATTTCAATTCAATTCCCAACACATCAGCATAGAATAACGTGAACCACTTTGACTGCAACCCATTATCGAAAGCAATTTACCACGACAAGTTGATTGGCTGGTCTAATTATACATTAATTTAAAACAACGGTGGATTTTGAATTAATTCCATTATTTGATCTTATGTTATTGTTTCCACAATGATATGTAAAAATGCAATTGATAGAAACGCACGAGTAATTTAAAACAAATACTATTAAAATAATTAATTATTTTTAATTGCTTCTCTGACAGCTATGACCGAAAGGGTTGGATATGTTTTTACCGCTCCTGGCTTAGCTTGGAGGACTGTAGTTCAATTCTATATCACTACAACAGGTTATATTAATACTTCGTAAAATGTTCCTTCATATTCTTTTTTTCCGGGTAAATAATTGTTTAGTTCTTTAAAATTCAATGTCCTTACAGTGTCACTAGATTTAAGCTCTTAAAAATGTTTTAAGTGATGAAATTAGCTAATTTAAAACACGCAAAAGTAGGTGCGTGGGCTAGACATCAAAACAATTTAATCTTTTGCTATTGACAGGGAGGTAATAAGTTCAAATACCAGTCAGGAGAATAAATTTTTATATAGAAGTCTTAACATTTTTCTAAAGAAAATGTGGGCATATTTACTACTAACCTTACATTCCTCACCTCCTGTGTCCTCCTCCCACGACAGACTGATCCCGAACTCCCCTCCAGGCCTAAGGCGAGTACGGCACGCGGGGTCTAGAGGGAAGGCCGGGAGGCAGCCTGCCGTGCAAGTAGGAACCCGGCCGAAGCCGTTATTTACCGAAGGATTGTTTCTGCCTCAGTGTTCAGTTGGCCCTTGTATCTTTCCTCCGCACTTGCACAGACCGCGCCAACCACTCTTTCTACTGCCTGGACCGCTCCACATCTCATGTTCTTTGAGCCGTCCGTGACGAGGGTATTTAATAGGGGGGTGTCTTCGCTCACATGCAATCGGAGGGCTACCCAATCTTGGTGTCCCATCTGTTTGAAAGAGCTATTAAATTGTCTTATGTTACAAAGGAGCAATATTGTTTTAACCCCCTCCCTCCCGATCATCACCCTACCGCTCACCGTGACTAACGTTGCCGGGACATTCTTGATTACATTTCTCCTACTCCTACCCACACGTGTCTGAACACAACGTCACCTTCGTCGCGACATCAACCAGTTACCCTCGAAGCCGCAAGTGAGGGATAACAGGGTTACATTAAATTAATCAAGAAAAACATGAGGTACAAGACACATCTAATGTAAAAGATGGTTGTTCCTCCTGATCATCCTTCTCACTGCTGTCAGCCACGGGTACGGTAGCCGGTCCTGAAGCCGCCCCCAACGTCTGGCCACCGCTGGGGAGTGAACGAGGGAGGTGGCATTGCTAGGGGAGCAAAACCCGGAGGATATATGGTGGCACCCACGTCCCCGCCGGCCGCTGCGATGGCTGTAGACCAGCCTTTAGTCAAGACTATGTACAACGTGTTCAATCGGTGAATGAGGATCTTTGTTTTCGAAGGCAGGTCCGGGCATCTAGGCGCCATTGCCAGTAGAAAGCGCTAGGCGAATCTCAAAGCTGCCGCCTCATCCACCTCGAGCAGAGGGGATTTCTGGTGGTAGGAGAGACAGCCAAGCCTCTATTCTAGGTTCGATGGGTTCAGCTATTCTTGCCTGTGGAAGTTGTTGAGGCGCTGCCGTTGTTCCTTGTTGTGCTGCAATTTGCTCTAGCCTGGCCTCCATCTGGCGGAATCGATCCTGGTTTGAATTTACTTCCTTCAGTACGGAGAGGATTTGCCTGGTTTCTTCTTGAGGCATGTCAAGGGTATCTTCTGTCTCGGTGGTGCGGCGGAACTGTATCACCTTCTGTGCTTGTCACCGGACTAAATGACCACACGCATGATGGTGAGACTGCTGGCTCACGTTGTGCGATGAATCTCGGTGACTGGGGAGGAGTCCTTTCCGTTGTTGCTGTCGGACTTCTGTCCAAGACTGGCTGCTGGCGGACTAGGCTCAGAGCTACCTTTGGGACTTCCTGGGTCATACACAGTCTTCCCGGAACATAGATCTACAGTGGTGTCTTCGGAATCAACGTCAATGATCGAGTCTGTGCTAGTGTAAATAAATGCGGGTATCCTAGACGGATATTAATATTCTATGTAAAACAAATCAATTTAAAAGAACACCTTTTTATAGCCTCAAATAAATTATTACTAAATAAGATCAATGATAGCAATTTTTATACTTAGTTATATTGGTCTAAGTGATTTACTAACTAACCTACTTCTCCAGTTTTATCCAAAGGTGCCATTTTAGGTTGAGCAGACCGATATTTTCCAGAGGAATAGCAATAATAGTCTCTACGTGGCATGTGCCGTCCACATAACCTCAATTTTCCTGAATACATGCAAGCCATCAATTTGGGATTCAACACGCCCCGATGGAAAACGAGAGGAGATTGGTCCCGGGAGGGAGAGGGCGAGTGGGGGTAAAGGGGGAAGGATCCATATTTTCGACAGTTGAAAATCCTCGCTTTCATTTAAGGAATTATAGAAACGAACCATAATAATACTTCTTTTTATTACTTCACTAACTTCGTTTGTATGTAGATTAATTTTTAAGTTACAACAAAAAAAGCCACTGTGGATACATTTACTACTGAGATTATTGTACTGGGCATATTTTACTGTGAAGTAAATTGAAATTAAATAACGTTCTTTACGGTAGATGAGCACATGAAATAAAAGTCAAAATTTCTTGGTCTAGTTTCTCGCTAGTTGAGAGGTCTGGGTTCGAATCCCAGCTGGGTGTACTGAGGGTGTTTTTATTTTCCTAAATTGTGTAGACGAGGGTACATTTACTGATAATTCTTCCACCCTCATCTCAATCCCATTAGTGTTAAAATTCAGACAACTCGGATGTGTTGTGGGGAGCGTCTCGCTGGTAAGAGAGAATTAAACTCTAGATTGAACCACATCAGTTTGTGACGTATTCCAGGCACGTCACAAAGAATAAGCGCGAGAGTATGTACTCTACGTGCGTGCGTGCGTGCGTGTGAGAAAATATAAGGGCAGAAATAAAGGAAGGTCTAAGAGGAAAAAAAAAAAATATATATAAAAAAATAATTAAATAGTAGACAGAAGAAAAATAAGGTTTGGCTACAGGCGATACGTAGATAAAACAAGGAGTTAAACGTCCTGTTTTAAAAATAAATCTATGTCCATTAACGGGACAGTTCCAGCGACAAAGTTTAGTTTTATATGTTTCTTAAAATATTTGTTCTATTATTTATGAAATAATGAAAATTGATCACCCATAATTGTTTAGATTAGAGTTTTCTATAGTTAAATAGCTATGAAATTAAAACAAACCCATTCATCGTACCCAGTCGAAAAATGATCTAAGTCAACTTAATTTATTATCCAAATCTTATGGTTTGTAGTAAAGCCCATCAATAGCTGAGACGTTTTGTAATTTTACCTCAAATCTACAGATTACGACAATTTTTAGACCTCGATTACTTATTTTTGACATCGTGAGCTCTGTCTTAATAAAGTACATACATTCATCAATTACATAAATAATTTATAATGTAGATTGTCCGATTTACAGAAAATACGGAGATTTTAATTCGTTACTAAAATATGTTATCCCTTTAATATCCTCTTATTTCATAGACTGGGTTGCTCTATTTCAAAGTTATATTATAAAATATCTTATGTTTTACTAACATATGCTGTTAGTTTTTTAAAATACGCTTTTAATTAAATATAAAAATGGACCTTAATTGTCAATGGGGATTTACTTGTCCGTAATGAAAATTAAAATATTTAAGACAGTTTTTATTATGTGTACCTTCTACGCATGCGTGTGCCAATCTGGTAAATCCAACACTTTTGGGTTACTAACAAGGGAAAGAGAAGATTAATGGTGGATGAATTATTCCTGGATTTGTGTGGATGGAAAATGGAAAACAATTTAGGAAAGTTTACCCTCAGTATATGTTTTGTTTGTTTCAGAGGACCAATAATACTAAAGACATAATTCCGTCTTGCTGGTTTATCTCACTCTATTTTCCAAGTCACAAAAAAAAACAAGTCTGCAGTAATAATAACATTAATCTCCTTTCGAATCTTGGTCGGGTGAACTGGGGGTGATTTTTCCTAAATGGTTTTCCACTCTCCTTCCACGCAAATGGGGGCTCACTTCCTCTAAATTCAACCTTCCCCATTCCTAATCCATTAGCGTAATTAGTACTTTAGCGTATAACCCGAACGGTTAGTAAGACGCGGTGCTAAATATTATTATTAATCTCCTTTGTAACAGAACAAATAAAACAAAAGAATCAGTAAAGCCAGCTTAACAGAGTAAAAAACACTCAGATATTATCTTATGTGCAGTCTACGACATCCAGCGTGTAGCAGTTGAACCAGAGATCCCTCCGCCAAGTGCTGATAATGAGAACTATCACGTTCTCATGACAAACAGCTGATCCAAACTGTATACTCGAACGGGATTCGAACCCAGCTCTTCCCATCATGGGCAGGCCAGTATATTGCGAGAATGATGCCTTAAACCATTCGACCACCAAAGCTGGTTTGCCGGATATTGTTCGTGTCTTGACCACGAATAGAAAACCTGGCGTAGCCTATATCTGTGAGTTTGCGTGTGGAAGTGCCTAGGTCGTACCGGAAATGTGCGTGTTGGAAAAACAAAACACTAGCTAATGATGATGCTCGCCTCTTGCAGCCCCCTCACCCTCTGCGTCACGCAAAGAGCTAGTGAGTAAACCAACAGGTTTCACAACATCCCAAGCCCCGCTCTCGACCGTAACATATGCACGAGATCCTCCAGTTGAAGAGTGTCAGTGGGGTAGGTATCACCGGGGACGCCGTCTTTAGAAGTAACTGCAATACACCCACATCGGTGAGCATGAGGACAATATGTCAGGCTCATATAGTCTTAGTTTATGGTGGAGGAAGGGTCAGAGTTCTAATCTTAGCCAGGTGTTAGACTACTGAAGGTGATTTCCCCCAAATAGTTCCCTGCACTGACTTCATTCAAATTCGGGTACATTTACTCTCCATTCTACCTTCCTTCTAGTTATCCAAACCATCATGATCATCAACTGTTCCCAGCCTGTGGCTGAGTCAGTCTAGTAAATTGCCTCCATCTTCCTCTATCTGTCCACCATTCTTCCTCATTTAATTTCTTCTATTCTTCTTCTAGCACTTCCACGCTTTCTATTGTATTCTCCCATATCTTTTTGGCCTCTCTTGCGGTCTTTTTCCTACATACCTAATTTCAATCATTTCCTTTGGCATCCTCTCTTTTTATATCCTCATTATATCTAAATAGGGTAGTTAAATGTGAATTTCCTGGACTGGTAGTAATAAATTGAGCAAATAACTATTTAAAGTATTTTTTCAGCAGTGCCCACGCAGCTTAAGGCGCTGAGCTCACATTCACAATAGACAGGGTGTCGTCGAAGGATAGTTTGAAGTTTGACTCTAGGATGACTGCCCAAGGATTTGACATTTGACTTCTCACAATGGTTTATCCATTATCTAACGGAGAAAATACGAGTAATGTTATCTTACCTATAAATTCAACCTTACTTAACCCTAGCTCAAAATTATAGACATGTGAATAAACTGAACGAGGCCATGATGCACACAAAAAATACCTCTGATAAAAAATACATTATGATGTAGCGTGCAGACCTAGTTGTATTAAATAATTCACTTTCCTCCCACTCAGGAAATGGAAGTTTAACGTCCCCAAAGAAGGGAAAATGAAAACACACTGTAATTGAGTTCGTGGAACTTGACCTATATTTCTGATTAAATGGTAATGGTTACTTACGTTCACATAATATGAGATCACTGGTTTGTATATTAGTAACTTAGCTTATTACACGAATCTAGAAATTCTTATGCATTGATGTGTCACTGCATAGGAAGTACCTTATCTGACAGCTAGAACAGTTACTAGATCTACTTTCATAGGAAGAACCTTATCTGACAGCTAGAACAGTTACTAGATCTACTTTCATAGGAAGAACCTTATCTGACAGCTAGAACAGTTACTAGATCTACTTTCATAGGAAGAACCTTATCTGACAGCTAGAACAGTTGTTAGATCTACTTTCATAGGAAGAACCTTATCTGACAGCTAGAACAGTTGTTAGATCTACTTTCATAGGAAGAACCTTATCTGACAGCTAAAACAGTCACTAGATCTACTTTCATAGAAAGAACCTTATCTGACAGCTAAAACAGTCACTAGATCTACTTTCATAGGAAGAACCTTATCTGACAGCTAGAAAAGCTACTAGATCTACTTTCATAGGAATAACCTTATCTGACAGCTAGAAAAGCTACTAGATCTACTTTCATAGGAAGAACCTTATCTGACGGCTAGAACAGTTACTAGATATACTTTCATAGGAAGAACCTTATCTGACAGCTAGAACAGCTACTAGATCAACTTTCATAGGAAGAACCTTATCTGACGGCTAGAACAGTTACTAGATATAATTTCATAGGAAGAACCTTATCTGACAGCTAAAACAGTCACTAGATATACTTTCATAGGAAGAACCTTATCTGACAGCTAGAAAAGCTACTAGATCTACTTTCATAGGAAGAACCTTATCTGACGGCTAGAACAGTTACTAGATATACTTTCATAGGAAGAACCTTATCTGACAGCTAAAACAGTCACTAGATCTACTTTCATTGGAAGAACCTTATCTGACGGCTAGAACAGTTACTAGATCTACTTTCATAGGAATAACCTTATCTGACAGCTAGAAAAGCTACTAGATCTACTTTCATAGGAAGAACCTTATCTGACGGCTAGAACAGTTACTAGATATACTTTCATAGGAAGAACCTTATCTGACGGCTAGAACAGTTACTAGATATACTTTCATAGGAAGAACCTTATCTGACAGCTAGAAAAGCTACTAGATCTACTTTCATAGGAAGAACCTTATCTGACGGCTAGAACAGTTACTAGATATACTTTCATAGGAAGAACCTTATCTGACAGCTAAAACAGTCACTAGATCTACTTTCATTGGAAGAACCTTATCTGACAGCTAGAACAGTTACTAGATCTACTTTCATAGGAATAACCTTATCTGACAGCTAGAAAAGCTACTAGATCTACTTTCATAGGAATAACCTTATCTGACAGCTAGAAAAGTTACCAGATCTGATTGATTAGGAAGAACTTTGACTGATATGAAAGTTGTTATATCTAATCTCATGCATTCATACGTCGAGTCTTGTGACCCGCAGCTATCTATTTTGATAGAAACCATCAGTACCTATAAAATATAAATACAAAATAGTAAAATTATATCAAGGCTAACCGCAGTCAAACATGTTTTTATTTTCTTAAAGTCTCTTCCTATGAGATTTGGTCTGTAGTAACTATCCTACCAATAAGCTATTTTATACTTAACATAATCTCTCAAATTGATTAGTACTTATTTGTAAAACCACTTCCTACCTTACAATATTATAACAGTGAAACTAAACACGATCCTTACACGAAGTTCCTATCTCACCTTTGTATCTACTGGCTCTTAAAGAAGCTGTGTTCTTCCCGTCTTGAGTCCTGAGGGTGATATGTAAACTCGAAGTTATCGGGGAAGGATCAACCAATCAGAATCAAGCAAGGCACAGTTTGATTTCAAAGTGTCAAAAAAACCTGTTCCGGGACTTTGTACATTTTCTCCAGCTTACATTAAAAACAGTTTTCAATATATACAGTGAAGAGTCTTTGAAAACAATATCTTATAAAATAGAATGGTTTTTTTTAACAGGACTACTGCTGTCCCATTGTTTGTTAATTCTTAGTTTAGTTTGAATTTTAGTTTTTAAATTTGTTTGAGGGTGCGGGGTAACCCATTATCTTTTTTTAAATAAAAAAGGTTTGTTTTGATATACACATTATTAGAAGAGTTAGTTTCAAATTTGTATTGATTTGTTAGTGAGACCTAGATAAACTAAAGACATTAAAGTAAGTGTTGGAGCAATAAAAACTCAAAAGTAAGGTTACTAGCATGTTTGTAAGAAAATAAACTTGTTAATAGATAGCGTACGGATGGTATCATCATGAACAGCAATAACAGCAAATATAAACATTGTGGAAATTATTCAATTCTCTATCAAACAACTTTAAACGTGGTATGTTAGCGAACACTGTTATAAACAATCTATAGTTCCGTTTAAAGTTCAGGTCACAAGCGCTTTTAGCCCCTACTTGTGTCAAATGTCCAACACTAAAAGTAATGAAAACTCTCCAAATATCCTGCTTTTTCTAAACCACTCAGTGACGGAAACAAGCAGGAAAAATAACAACCACTTCAACTGCGTGTTTTCGTGGATCCCTTGCGACCAGCAAAGATGTCAGGCAATCAGGAAAACAGAGGAGGTATATCTTACAGCTCTGGCGGGAAGTCCTTGGTGTATCGTACAAGCTCGCAGGGAAAAGGGGAGCAGGCCACTCAAAGAGCACTCAGGCACTCCAATTTTCAAAAAGAAGCAGGATCAATAATTCACACACTGAACAAATTGTGTGTTTTCTTTTGTTATGAGTGACTTACAAAAGCATGAGTCTAGAGCCATGATTCTTTAAAGGCAGCACTTATGAGACCTCTCCTATAAGACATAGCACTAGGAGATTTGGCTCAGAGCTAGTGAGATATGCCCTGTGTCTTTCACCCGGAAGATTTGCCCTTCGTTCGATTACTGGAGAGTTCTAGGAGAAAGGGTGTTTTTTTTTTTTCTTTTAAATTATCTTAGCACTACGTTTTACTATCCATTTTGTCTATACGCAAATAAACTAATTTAGCTATGTGTTAGGGTTAAGAAAGCTTGAATATAGAGGAGATAGAGTGGAGATAGAGTGAAAACCCATTTTGAAATTACCATCCTCATTGACCACCGGCTGGTATTTGAACCCTGACCTCCATGTCATCGGTAGTTCATTATATTGTATGAGTTAATGCCTTAGACCATGTGGTCACCGAAGTGGGTGAAGGGGAGTTAAATTATTGTGATTTTCAAAGCGATTTTCTTCATTCTCACACGAGAAAATCCTGGGCATGTTTCGTCAAAATTCACCTTCTTCATCACCCTATGTTTCTAGATTAGTGTGTTATTTGCAATACTTAAAGCCAAACTATCCCCCTGACTAAAGAGCTAGGGAGGCTGATTGTAAGTACAGAAGAGCCTGTTCAGTCCTAGGTGCAATCTACACTGGTGAGGATGTGACCAAAGGTATCAGTCGCGTCTTGTCCGATATTAATATTACAACAAACTGTAGCACGAACCTTGGTATATTAAGGTAGTTCAACCTGAAAACTTTCCGATTCCCTCCACATCACACAAAATGCTGGTACATTTCCTTTAAAGCTTATTTTTTCTTACCCTTAATCTGATAGTGTTACTATTTGGATGGACCGGACGGGCAGTAAGACGAGGATTAATTATAAAAAAACAAATTGTAAATGCATCAAGAATATTACTAAACCTTTTTTGAGTTCCCGGAGCCAAACTAGTAAAGAAAGCTAGGAGCAAGCGAATGGAAACAACACTTAACCTAAGACAGCAAACCATATTCATAGAGATTCATTACACTGTTAACACAAGGAAAACCAGAGTCAAATCAGTGGTTTACTACCCTAAGACTACCCAGTGGCAAGGAGTAGTTGGGGGGTGGGTACATTTTGATAAACTGAGCTCTTTGTGTGCCCTCAAAATATGTGTGGATGTCGTAGAGGGGTTAGGTGTGGTGGGGGTGAGTTGTTGATGTTGCTGGTGGGGGTATATGGGGGAGGGGGTGCGGGTTGTACAAACTTTGTCAGAGACGCTACACAATGGAAAACCGCAGCTGACAAATCTACACGAATATGAATCTTCTTGCCGTACAGGCAAGAACATAAATATTTTAGCTTTTATCCAGTAACGGTTTGTAATAAAGAAAAAAGACAATATACGAACCTTGGTTAATTTTGGGGGCTTGATTATTACTTTTGAGTCCAAGATTTGACCCTTGTCTTTTCCTAAAAGTAGTTCTCTCATCATTATCCAGGGGAGGGTAAAACATAAAATTTATGTTTACTACTAAACTATCAAAATTTATACTGTTTAGGTCCTTGTATTATTGTTACTATTATTATTATTATATTATTAGCACCGTGTCTTACTACCCGTTCGCGTTATACGCACTTATGCTAGTGTGTAACGGTAGGGTGATTGTGAGATGAAATGGAGGACCTACAATTAAACGTGGGATCCGAACCACGGTGGAAGCCTGAAATTCCACACATTCACGAGTTGTGATTAATACATGTCTTGTCAGAGTTGAAGGAAGGGTTTGGCAATCAGATAAATCCGTGTCGGGACCGAGGGTTGATTGAACCCCGGACCCCCAGCACAGAAGCCCGACACCTTACCCCTAGATCGCCAGGTCACCAGCCTTCTTGTAGAATATTTCAATCTTCGGCTTCCAAACCTGGTTAAGGCTGTTTTATAGCTATGTTTAAAGAAAATGCAGGGTCCATTGAAAGAGTTTGATTTCAAGGACTTCTCCCCGTTTTGTATTGTGTGTTGAACACATATTATTTTTATTAAAATCTGGAGAAAACTGAGATAGCCTTGAAAGAGTTTATTTTAAGCTTTTAAAGATAAACTGTCCCTTGCTTGATTATGATTGGATGATGATCCTTCCCTGAGAACTTCGAGTTTACATATCACCCTCAGGACTCAAGTTGAAAATAACACAGCTTATTTAAAGTCAGAAGATACAAAGCTTAGATAAGAAATTCCTATAGGTAGAAGGTATATCTTAACTTCTATAATATAAATTATAAGGCAATTGTAACGATACTAATTTGGACCCCTCTCATATATGTAAAAAGAAAGTCATGGATGAAGGTATTTCCTTCAATAAATTGTATGTAAATTATCCTTTTAAGACTTCATCCATGGAGCATGACGTGCTTTTCAGAAATAATGTCAAAGTATTGCACCATTAAAACTCATTTTTTCTTTCAAAAACTAGCTCCGTAGTGTTTAACAAACAAGCAAGTGACGCTAGCTCCCTATACCCAATAGGAAGCTAGCCTTCAAGACACCTGTCGCAGGGACGCTTTCGATTTGTTGGTTTTGACACTGGTCACGAGCTGTCCAAGGGGCAAGGGGTAGGTCATATATAAACTGTTTGTGCGTATGAATATATAGAGTAGTAACATAAATCTACACAGTGCCAGTAGTAAAAATAGTAGTAATGTAACTCAACAGAGTAAAATATTAACAGTGCCGGCGACATAAATCTACAGAACGTTGTAAATAAATCGTGTGCAATATTAAAGGTTTTATTTATTTAATTAAAATATCTCACATAATAATTCCGTACCATTTTAATTAGTGCTCGATCACGGGGAAATTATCATCTGATTAAACGGTATCACTTTAACCGGCACCCCAAGCAAACGTGGGGCATAATAATAATTCCGTATCGTAATAATTGGCGCTCGATCACGGGGCTATAAAAACCAATTATCTCACAATATCATCCATATCACCATACAGTCTAAAAATAAATCAAAGTGAATCAACATGATGATTTTTTAGCATAAATAACTGAATATGTAGGATGCATTATTACCTGGTGCCCAAACTTATGAAAGAGTCTAGTGGTTACCATTGGGCCAAAGTGACACGTGAATGTCTAAATTCATTTGTTAAGTCGATAGTGTAGAAAACAACCTGGTGGTGTCAAAATGGATGATATATTCCCCTTAAAAGTCACGTTTACCTCTTGGATTATATAAGGTAATTAATTCATTTTAATTATATTTTAAGACATATTTACTTCCCCCTTCCACCCTTATGTTTTATCAGAATAGTTTAACTTATTGAAGGAGATTCAGAAATATAATTGGTGACTCTAATCATCCAGTAAACCTATCCTAGGTCAGTCATTATAATATAATATTACTTATCCTGGCTACATTCCTCGTAGCCCGGTAGTGGAAAGATTAGCCAGAACTAATGTACTATTGCCCCAGGGATAACCGATTGTACTAATCGTACATTCTTTCCGTGGGAGGCTCTTTTCATGTTCCGATGAGATAAGGTGATGGTGATAGTGAGTATGAGGGTGATAGCTAACCAAATCCTGGTGACCGTTGGGTTAATTCCCCTTTAGGTAAAAATACCCAAGGTACCAGCCGAGAATCGAACCCGGGACCCCTAAGCTCATAGCCGGGTGCACTGACCACTCACCACGGGTCCGGTCATGTCAGTAATTAATAACCCATACTGTTACTAGCCACTCCCTCATACTCCATCCTTAATTATATATTAGTCGCTGATAGCTGACTATCCTAATATTCACCTGTAGTCCCCTGTCTCGTTAGAATAGTCAGTAAGGTTTCTGACATTTTTTCTCTTCATCCTGTTCACTTAAATCAGAAAGTCTATGTTGATATTAATAGCTTTTGTTACTAAATTTGCACAACTAAAAAAACACTAGAATATATAAACGACTTCAAAATGTGTGTGGTTGTTGGGGATTATCACTTTTTTTTTTTTCAAATCTAAACTGAATATATTTTTGCTCATGAGTGTACACATATATGTATGTATATTTTTCTCTCTCTGTGTCTGTGTTTGCTGTTAGTTTCCCTCTCTCTCTACCAGTTTCTCTCGCCGTTTCTACGTTATCATCGTTAATTTCTCATCGCATGTCACTTGATGCTTTGCCTCTTAGAAAAGCTCTCCACGGCTAAGAGACACATTCAAGTGTTATTTCTCTTCCTGAAGTTATCATGTTTTGGGTGAAGGTGAAGGGATGGTAGAAGGGAGGGGGATGCCAGAAAGGGGGAGAGGGGGAAGAGGCAAGACTCGTGTAATTTTGTACGCCCCGATGTACCATAGCGCTCACAACTTGACGAGATGGCGATGAAGTTAATCTTCAAACTTCTACACGGGGGGATCTATTGAATAGAGGGAGCACCCGTCCAGGATTTCTGTACAATATTCTTTGAACGGGAGCGGGGGCGGGAGGGGGGGTTCAATTTTCTCTCAGAGGTATCGCAGATTACATTCAATCGTTTCTTTTTGTATTAGAATTTTTCTTCAAATCCTTTTTGGTGAATAAATAAATATTACTCTGGAGAGTATATAGTATTATTATTGCATGAAGAGATTTTTAGAAAAACTTTAATTTGTTTTATGTATTTAACGTGCACTTTATGAAACGATTGATTATATCAGCACATGACTTATAAACTAACTTAAATTTAGAACAAACACAATATCCAGCCAGCTTCCTCCCCCCTCCCCCCCGCCATTAATTCATAATTTTGAAAGGGTAAACCCACATTTCACCAATGACACATATTTCGGCCATTCCAGGAATTGAACCCAGGACCCTTAGCTCAATAGAGAGGCATGCTACCAAACTGAGCTAAGGTATCGGTTTAGAAAAAAATAAAACAACTATTTTTTACAATGATTGAAAGCATTCTAGTATATTATTAGTGTGGCTTAAGTGATAACGTATTATATTAAAAATGACAGCTTAAGATCCCATGACTTGACGTATGAATATATGACAAAAGGTTTTACTAACTTTTTTAACTTTCAGATTCAGTCTTTTCTGCCAGAGCACCACTACAAGTATCATAATGTCATGAAGACTTTTTTAATGTATCTAATGATTGAAAAATAGTATAAAAATAGTAATAAAATTGTATTATATAGTTATGATGAATTATTATAAATCATAATTAACGGTACAGCTATAGTTTTTTAAATAATATAATTAATATGCTACATTATTAATTGATGTATTATTAAAAGTTATAGTTATAACATCAAATAAATGTAACAGTGCCAAGACACATCGTCGGTGGGCACGCAGACACAACGTCAGTCTCATATATTCTGATTTTTCCAGTAAAGGGGGTGTTGGTTTGCCAATACAAGGCTAGGTGCGCTGAAAAATATGTTTCCCCACTTTCTTTATACGCAAATGCGGGTACAATCCCTCTAAATTATACCTTCCTCATCAGTGTAATTAAATTCGGATATCCTGTACGGTTAGTAAGACGTGGTGAGTGAGTACAAATTTGTATTATTTATTTTACATTGAAACTTTTATTATTTTGCACCGCATCTTACTAACTATCCGGGCTATTATACTACTATAGAGCCACACGGCTGACTCACTCACTCACTGACATTAATGTTTACCCACTTCCAGATGAGCTAGAAACTTGAAATTTGGAAAACTTATAGCTTCTAGCCTGTAACCGAAGGGAAAATTACAAAAAGTTTTTTTAAAAAATTAACCCCCGAAATAAACTATAAATGGCGGAGTAACTTTAAAGTCGGTGCGGACCATTCTTCGGAGGTCTCTTGTGACTAAACGGTAAGATCTATCAAAAAACTGATTGCACCAACAGTTACGGATTTGGCGAGATCCTCAAGTTTGGTCCTATTACTTTTTATCGTATCTCCATCGGTTATTCTTTAGATAGAGATAGATTTTAAAACATTTTCCACACTTTTTTCATTTTCCGATACTTATGGGACAGCTAGAATCATAAAACCTGGCAGGCATATTGGCACATCCAATCGACATAATCGTGTCAAATTTGATAATTCTAGCTGCCCTTTAAATATGGAGAAACTCAAATAATTTGTTAAAAATACAAAACAATACCGGTAAATTTAAGTTGTTAAGTTCAAAACAACGCTGGAATTACACTAGCTTACATCCACTTACAAAGAAAACTCACTGGGGGTTTGGGGTTTGGGGACATAGCTCCCAACGAGCAAAGTGAGTCCTAATATTTAACCCAATGGATGGAGGGTGGGAAACCATTTATCAAAAACCATCCCCTGAGAAAACACTGATTTAGAGTTCTAGCTTCGATCTTCCTCATCACCAGAAGTGAAGTCTCAGATGTTAGACCACACGGTCACCGATGCTGGTATCTGTTTCAATCGAAACTGTTCAGAGGGAGTTTATTTTTTGTAAGTGTTACTAATATTTTATTAGGTCACCCTTTGTGTAATTTGCTCTTTACCTAAGGCTTCGAAAGATTTATGAATGTGTGAACAACATGATCCTTGAAAATCTTAGATTATCACAATATATTTTCTCCCTCTATCTTCCCCGGACCACTGAGCCGTCGACACCATCATATCTTCCGACCAACGTATTTTAAAATCCATTGTATTTTTCATCGTAAAACCCTCCCCTCGGTAGCGATGTGGCGTATCTCTTCATTACCTCAAACCTTTTCTCTCGGGGGTGGAAAAAAAAAGCCTTCCTCCTTCGAAACCCTTTTCACCCCCCCTTTTTGCTCAATTTGTCTACGCTGGTGCCAACCTAAGGGAAACAAATTCCCTCCAGATGATTCACGTGCAAGGATGTTTTATGTGTCACCCGCAGTTCTGGTCGGCTTACATCCCCTGTTCCACACAGCACCTCGACGCCGTTCAACTGGCACTGGAACAGATCGACGTCATCAGGCGTCTCGTCGACAAATACCCCACCCACATGACGCTCGTCACGACGGCGCAAGGTGAGAACCATAGACGTAGCATTGAACCTGCTTGTTTTATTGGTATGTATTTAACTATGGTTGGCCTTTTGGTAAAATTGTAAAAGAAGAATTCTTAATTAATAGACAAAATAATTTAATTATTATTTTTTTCTCACCACGTTTTACTACAAGTGTGGGTTATTTATTCACTTATTTAATAATCAAGTTAATCGTTTTAGAGATTAGAATGGTTAAATTTAGTGTACGTGTACCTTCATTTTCGTGGTGGTCAAGTGGAAAACCATTTTGGGAAAACCGGATGACCTGGTGGTTTAGGGGTAAGGCGTCAGACTGTTCTGGGAGTCCGGGGCTCAATCCTCGGTCCCGGCACAGATTTATCTGATTGCCAAACCCTTCCTTCACCTCTGACAAGACGTGTATTAATCACAACTTGTGAATGTGAGGAATGCCAGGCCTCCACCGTGGTTCGGATCCCATATTAAACTGTAGGTCCTTCATTTCATCTTACAATCACCCTACCATTACACATTAGTATAAGTGCGTATAACCCGAATGGGTAGTAAGACACGGTGCTAATAATAATAATAATAATAATAATAATAATAATTTTGGAAAAACCACCCTCAGTTCACCCAACCAAAATTCAAACCTTGATTTCCCCATCATCAGCAGTCTAGTCTACTACGAGAGTGACGCCTCAAACCGTTCAACCAACGATGTGTGCTACGGTGCTATAAATAGTAAAGAATCGGTACGACACATTCGTACGTATGTTACCGTGAAGTATATTATAGTTTGTGAAGGAAAAAATCTGTCATTAGTTGACTATCAAATTATATTTTTTAGAAAAACGGCTGGGCTAAAACAGGATCTTCGTTCCACTCGGTCATTTACTTAAAAACCAGTTTCGGTGGACACATTTTCTAAGGTGACACTCTTACAATAGACTAGACGGCCATTGACGGGAATATCGGGGTTAAAATCCCGGTCGGGTGTAGTTAGATTGGTTTTCCCTAAAAATGGGTTTAGACTTTTCAATCCGCGCAAATGAGTGTACTTTTCATCAAAACTCATCCTTTTTAATCCTTATCACCGTAGTGTAATTAGTACATATTGCGTACAAACCGAACGGATAGTAAGATTCGGCGCCAAATAAAAAAATACTTCAACTTTCTAGTGAAGCACCCACCTTGGTGGCGTAGTTAGCTAACGCGCTAGTATCGTGTTCAGCTAGACTGCCCAGAGTGGGGAGATTGAGGTTCGAATCTCGGTCGAGTAAACTGGGGGTGGTTTTTGCCTGAATGGTTTTCCACTTTCCCTCTAATTGAATGCGGGCTCACTTCTTATATATTCAACCTTCACAATTCCGAACCCATTAGAGTAATTAGTACTTAAACGTATAGCCCAGACGGGTAGTAAGACACGGTGCTAAATATTATTATCTATTAACTTTCGGAGCTCTTGGTTTCTCGTATTTATTTGTTCGGAAGTATACATATATCCCGCAAGCTCAATGGCCAGTGTTCCTTCCCGGGACAGTTAGCTTTACTATACGTCTATGTCCAGGTTTTTTGAGCCACACACTCTGTATCAGCATGAATTATTTATGTTGTAAGACGTCCGCGCTGCTAAAGTGAATGGCAATGGAAACGATTGATGATCCGCTCATCCCCAAAGCGATTCGATCGGCCTTCCTACTCCCGAAGAAGCAGAGAGAAAGTATTACTGGGTTGCATGTTTCCAGGGGAAATCCTGGAGTCAGGTGATTAGGAGGCATGGAAAAATTCACAAATAAAATTAGCTTTTTTTTCCTTACTCGAAAACGAAATACAATAAAACCTTTCATATCCAGACCTCCAACATCCGAAACTCAGCATATCCTAAAACGACTAACAACATTTTTGTTTAAGGATTTTTTTTTTCAATAACTGAACTGCCAAATAAAGGTTTTACTTCGTTATAACTTTAATTTTTTAAGATATACAAATAAAAAAAGACAAAAGAAAATTTTAGATTGGTTTAAGAAGAAATCAAAAAAAAATTGTTTAGTTGTGTATTTAACGTTATTATATTGAATAACCTTTATTTAAATATTGTATATACAGTCCATACATATACAAAAAAATATTTTTCTGTAATTATTTATGTTATGTAATTTCTAATATTTTCTACCGTCTACTCTTCAGAGAGACATAATTTCTTATCCGAAACCGGTCCAGACCCCTTTATTTCGGTCTAAAGGTAAAATAAATTTTAATTTTTTTATCACCGTCTATTACTAACTGTTCCGTACTAATTACACTATTGGTCTTATGGTTTAGGAAGGTTATATACCATGTACCCCGAATTTGCAGGGAGGTAGAGTAGAAAAACATTTTGGAAAAACACCTAACCGAGACATGAACCTCGATCTCCCCGTCATCACGATCTAGAGCGACGCCTTAGACCATGCGGCTCACATTGAAGTTGGTGCGATAACAAGCATGCATTGCTAGAATCCAAAGAGATGTGATAACATATTATATTTGTCTGTTTGTTTGAGGTATTGAGGAGGCTCACGCAGCCGGGCTCCTGGCCAGCCTCATTGGGGTGGAAGGGGGACACGCTATCGGAACCAGTCTAGGTGTGCTGAGGATGTTATACCAGCTAGGAGCACGCTACCTCACCCTCACTCACACCTGTAACACACCTTGGTGAGTATATCACCCTCACTCACTCACAAGTAGCACACCTTAGTGAGTACTGTCTGAGTCAGGGATCACTCTGTATAGTAAATGGTAAACACCCCCTATTACTTTATAGAGATGCTTTAGGTAATTCTATTTCAGAGTGTTTTATTACCCTTTTGGGGGAACTTAATATTTAGACTAAATGAAGAAGGAATCAGAAAGATACTACTAGATTACTAGATAGAATTTCATAGGAAGAACCTTATCTGACAGCTAGAACAGTTATTAGATCTACTTTCATAGGAAGAACCTTATCTAACAGCTAGAACAGTTACTAGATCTACTTTCATAGAAAAAACCTTATCTGACAACTAGAACAGTTACTAGATCTACTTTCATGGGAAGAATCTTATCTTACAGCTAAAACAGTTACTAGATCTACTTTCAGAGTAATAACATTATCTGACAGCTAGAACAGTTACTAGATCTACTTTCAGAGTAATAACATTATCTGACAGCTAGAACAGTTACTTGATCTACTTTCATAGGAAGAATCTTATCAGGCAGATAGAACAGTAACTAGATCTACTTTCATAGTAATAACATTATCTGACAGCTAGAACAGTTACTAGATCTACTTTCATATGAATAACCTTATCTGACAACTAGAACAGTTACAAGATCTATTTTCATAGGAAGAACCTTATCTGACAACTAGAACAGTTACTAGATCTACTTTCATAGAAAGAACCTTATCTGACAGCTAGAACAGTTACTAGATCTACTTTCATAGTAATAACATTATCTGACAGCTAGAACAGTTACTAGATCTACTTTCATGGGAGGAACCTTATCTGACAGCTAGAACAGTTACTAGATCTACTTTCATAGTAATAACATTATCTGACAGCTAGAACAGTTACTAGATCTACTTTCATGGGAGGAACCTTATCTGACAGCTAGAACAGTTACTAGATCTACTTTCATGGGAATAACCTTATCTGACAGCTAGAAAAGTTACTAGATCCAATTTCACATGTTTATAAGTCAAGTTATATGATCTGCAACTTTCACTGTGAATATATATGATAGAAAACAATAAATTAACAATGGTATGGAAAACAATAAACTAACAATAATAATAATAGTAAAATGTTATCAATGGTCACAGTTAAAAAAATATATTTGTATTGTATAATAGATTCTTCATAAACAAATTGGACTTTTAATAAATGCGCACACAAACTGTATCTTTATTTCCTTCCACCCTGTGACAAATTTTCTTATCTTTTTTTTTATCGTAATGATTGAATGTGGTCGCAAGGGTGCGACAGGAATCGAATATCTCTAGAGCACTTGTCCCCACAAATCACAAGTATTGCGGCCTAAGAAATTCAATTTCCTAAACCCTCATGTGTGTGGGGAAAGTGGGGAGGGCTTCGATAGATCTGGAAATTGATCGGTAAAACGGGGTGAAAGAGGGTGGGGAGGGGCTTTGGATTAAAACCTATAAATCATACTTTTCGTTTCGTGAGTACAGGAATTATGGGACATTTATATTCTCTGTCGTTATTGGGTAATGTGATGAGAAGACATATTTCTAGTATCGAGATACTAATGTTTCCGAATTTTGTAACACTTTTTTTAAAAAAATGCACAAAGAGTTACATTATCAATTGTATTAATACTATTGCTATTAATATTATTACTAAGGGTGTATAAGAAGATATTTTTCACGCTGAATGGAGCTTGAGTCCATTTTGTATGAAAATATTTAGTTTTATTCAAGTTCGAAACAATAAAGAACAATAGTAATTTGTCATAAAAATATGTTCAGATAAATTTCTCTAACAGATTCATGAATAAAACATAAAAACTAATTCAATTTTTTAATAAAATAAAATATAGTAGTAAAAAATTGGTTTTAAATCAGACAAAATAAAATATTAAAGGATTCTGCTATCGCAGAAATAATATCTTAAAATCGAGTCAAATAAGCTAATAAACTAAAAAAATATTCAGTTGATATTTAAAAAAAGACATTTATTGGTAACACTAGTTTTTTATTAAGAAAACTCAATTTCAAACAAATACTAAAAATCAACTCGAATTTTGGAAACTCACACCCCTTTAACTTTAATTACTCTTATTAAGTAAATGCAGTAGGTAGTGCTTTGGTTACAAAGGATAAAACTGTAGGAGACAACAAAAAATTATGTTAATTTAAGTTATTTGTTTCATAAAATAGATTAATTTTACATAAAGAAGATTTTAAAAATATAAAATAAAGCTTAATCAAGCAACAGATATTATCTTACATTATATTCGTGTGTGCTTTTGTACCATCCCATTTATAAAAATAGTAAAATTAGTTGCGCTAAGTTTATTATTAGGAAAAAGTTCTTATATGTGTGGTGATTTTTTTTTTGTTGCGAACCGAAGAATACAAATAGTTTCTTTACTAGGTAGTATGACAGTATATGTCTGTGTGTGTACTGTTGTGAACTAATTGTTGCCGTCTGTTAGGGCAGACTGCTCCATAGCGGATGAACCAGGCCACATCCCTCACCTAGGGGGTCTCTCCAGGTTCGGGACGGTAAGTTATACCAATGGAACTCACTGGAGCTTGGCGCAACAAGGAGATATGTTACCAACGTTTCTACAGAAAGGAACATTAGTGATACGTGTACATTCAAATTACCCTGAAAGATATTAGTCTTACCTTGACTGGTTATGCCATGGCCCTATCTTATAGGTAACACCATAGTGGGATAATGGGAGGTATGCTTGGTAACCTACAGGGTAGACATTGTGTAATTATCTCTTTATGCAGTTAACAAAGTTTATAAAATATCTTTCTTTATATCATACGTAGAGTATTATATTATTTTAACTAACAAGACTTGTATCAGTGGACTCATACTATCAGTAAGTGGTGCCTCACCTTCTATAGGTCACGAAATCCCCCCTCTCGAATAAACCGTTCTTCCCCTACAATATCCTCTCCCTCCTACACTATCCTCTCCTCTCCCTCCTATACTATCCTCTCCCCTCCCCTACACTATCCTCTCTTCTCCCCTACATCAGTGCAAGAGTGGCTCAACTGTTTGCTGCGAGCACTCCTACAACATTCACCCCACTCTCTTCATGTCTAATCATTCTTTACCTAATAAAATCATTTACGTACAATAACGGGAAGGGGGGAGTTAACAGATGAATAAGTGAATTGTGAATATCGAATATTTGGTGATAACAAGGGAAAATATAATTATAAAATGATTTAAAAATATATATTCTCGGACACAAAGGGTTCGGCGAACCCCAGGTTTATAACCTCTTATCCAAACCGCCGCACTCGCAATTACCAATGATGAGGAGTTCGGAGTCAGATTTCCAGTCGGGTGTTCCGGGAGTCGATTAACTCCACACAAATGTAGGTACATATCGTCTAATTTCAACCTTAACCACCCCTGCTTCTATAATTTAAATATGTAGGCATCTATAACGAGTGGATTAATAAAATATCCTTTACTATTATATTTAATTTAAATAAAAATCATAGTTTGTGAGATGATTATTAGAGCTGTAGATTTGTGTTTATGTCTCATACACGAATCTCTTACAGAAATGTATCTTGAAATATTTGTTAGACTAATGTATATTGTCCACACATACAAAAATAAACTTAAGAGGATTTATGAATGCAATGTTGCCTAGGTATTAAAAATACAATAATTACTCAAACTTTTTAATGGTAAGATCCACTCAATGGCTCGTAAGTAAAAGATTAGTGTGAGTACTAAACTATTTAAAAATCCGTTTAAGTTCCAAAACTAGAACTATTTTGACGAAATCCTCTATTTTGTATAAAGCAGACAATTACAAGGTTTAACTCTATATTATGAAAGGCTCAATAATATTTCACAGAAATTAATGTTCACAGAAAGTTTTTTTATCTTGTTAATGGATATTAATATAATCATTTGAAATATCAGTTATTTCATCAACAGCACTACGCCGTATTCAAGACATGCTATGGGAGCTTTGCTAATACGTATCCTGGTTAGAACAAAGTTATTTATAACGTGTTGCGAAATAGCATGTGGAAAAAAATGTTTCTGGATTACGTGTGTGTGTTCCCAGTTGTTAATAACTCTTATCGTGTGTTAAGAAACTTAAGTACCTAACCATAAGTATGGTACCTACATTACTAGTTATTAATATTATCTTGTACTTAACTTAATTTTGTGAAATTGTTTTAACTTTAAATAGGTCGTTTTTTTTTTTTAGGAGAGGGTGCTTGAATTCCCTATTTCTCATCACTCCCTATTTATGGCTATGATTAATATTATGGAGATCAAAAAACATGTGTTAGCTATATGTCATTAAAAATATATATATATAACTAATATTTGGTATAGATAATATGCTTATAAATAAATATTTTTAAAATGCATGTTTTAAAAAAATAACTATACATGGGAATCGAGATAGAGTTTGCAAGTTGAAAATTTACTTTGAATGGTTTCATATTCATTCCTATGACAGATGTGTCTTGTTGCTTAGTCAAATGGAGTAACTAAACATCATTTGTAAATTTAACAGAGAATATTCGATGGGTGGGTAGATTTTCAATTATTTACATTAATTGTTTGTTATACAGATGTAAAAATGGCAAACTTAACATGGATTAACTATAGCTGTTTGTTTTTCTCAGTTTAAGACAAACTTACCGTGGACGGACTATATATCTTTAGATTTCTCAGTTTGTTACACACTTACCATGAACGGACTATAGTTGTTTATGTTTCTTTGTTTGAGGCGAACTTACCGTGGATGGACTTTAATTGTTTCTGTTTTTTTTTTGTTTGGGGTAAACTTATCGTGGATGGACTATAATGGTTTATATTTCTCTGTTTGGGGCAAACTTACTGTGTACGGACTATAGCTCTTTCTGTTCCTCAGTTTGTTTCAAGCTTACAATGGACGGACTATAGCTGTTTCTGTTCCTCAGCTTGTGTCAAACTTACCATGGACGGACTATAGTAGTTTCTGTTCCTCAGCTTGTATCAAACTTACCATGGACGGACTATAGCTGTTTCTGTTCCTCAGCTTGTGGTGCGTGAGATGAACAGGCTCGGGATGATAGTGGACCTTTCCCACGTATCAGTACCGACCATGTTGGATGCTCTGCGCATAAGCCGCGCGCCAGTCATCTTCTCACACTCCTCCGCGCATGCGCTGTGCAACAGTTCCAGGAACGTGCCTGACCACGTGCTGAGGTTATTGGTGAGTTGATGGCGCCATTTTGTTGCCTTATAGGATAGCTGTGAATAGTTGAAAACTAGGTTTCTATTTAACGGGTATATAGTAATACGTATAATACTCCTGTTATATTCTAATAACATTTGTATACACACACACACACATACACATATACACACACATATATATATATATACACACACACACACAGAGGTGTCCCATGGTTAAACAGCCAAACTTTGGGAACTGGCAGGGGATATAAAAACTAGCTCAAAATGTCCTGTCTAGATTGGCTTGTTTTCGCTTCCTTTTCTAGAAAACAGCAATAAGCAAACTAAATAAAAAAACGTATTTAAATAAAATATTTAATTTACCATTAAATTCATTTGGTTCAAAATGCTGGTCTGGCCTGGAGACGAGCTTTTCACCAGAACAAGATTCAGTCTGAAATTGCTTGTCTTTTTATATTTGACTGTGAATAACTTCCAAAATATCAACAAATTATTATTGATAAAATGTCAACACAAAGGAAATTAATTGATGCACAACTTTTGAAGAAATCTTTTTAACTTTTTGTCTTTAAATTTATTTTATGTGTTTAGCCAAATAATAGCGTGGTTTTTCTATTACATTCAAATATCTTATTGGATTTTTCCTAATCTAAGCAAAAAATCGAAATAAATGAAAGGTAATTTTCATCATATTTTAATTATGCAAAACTTTGATAGCAAGGTGTTTATTTAGTTTTTTGTTGCATGATCTAAAAGGAGGCTAAAACGAACTAATTAACTGAGGGTATTTTGAGTAAAGTTTTTTGATCCCTTTATATTTCCCAGTTTTGCTGTTTAGTCCAAGAACATCCTGTATACAAGGTGTCCGGAAATTCAAGGATATGGACTGTACCACACGATTCTGTGCCCCAAACTAAGTAGAAAATATTGTTTGGTAAAAATACGTTAGGCCCTCAGTTCCTGAGAAAAACTACATGAAAGTTTTGAAAACAGTAGTAGAAAGATGTTATGTGGCAACGCTGTGCCTTACAGTGTGAGTTGTTGGTTAGGCATAGGGCTAGGTAAAGAGTCAAGCTCAGTGGTGTCAAATAGGCCATGGAGTACACACACGTAGAGTATTGGGACGTGGCAATGGCCATGGGTGCAACAGACAGCCAAGCTGGACCGGCAGCACGATTGTACGCTGATCACTGTCCCAACAGATGGCACCCAAGTGCAAATGTGTTTCGTCGGTTGGAGTTGCGTTGCCGGAATACTGGTCAAATGGGACCAGCACAGCGCGTAGATTCAGGACGGCCACGCAATGTGCTGACAGCTGATCTTGAGGATGCTGTACTAACTGTTGTCCAACAGGCACCAGCACGCAGAACACGTGACATTGCGCGGGCTACAAACGTATTGAAGTAGCGGTACACCATGTTCTGCATGATGAGGGCTACCCCCCATACCATTACACCGCAACGCAGCATCTGCTGCCAGGTGCTCTTCTTTGCCGTGTAATGTTCTGCGAGTGGCTTCTACAACAACATGAGGTGGATCAGGATTTTGTCAGTCACATACTGTGGACCGATGAAGCTTGTTTCACACGCGATGGTATGACTAACTCTCACAACTACCACCTGTGGGCGCCTGCTAACCCGAACGCCACTATAGTTCGTGTCTATCAACAGCGATTCAGCATCAAAGTATGGGCTGGTATTGTTGGGGGTACACTTGTGGGCTCCCTATTTGCTACCGCAACGGCTGAGTTCGCAGTAGTACCGTTTCTTCATTGCCACCATCTTACCTCGCCTGCTTGAGGACGTCCCAGTGCCTGTGGGTCAGGATATGTGGTTTCAGTTTGACGGTGCCACAGCTCACCAAGCAGCAATAGTGCGCCGACTGCTACAAGATACCTACCCCCGCGAGTGGACCGGGCGTGGGAGGGGGGGGGGGGCTGTGGAATGGCCACCGAGGTCACCAGATCTCACACCCCTAGATTTATTTCTGTGGGATCACCTAAAATCACTGGTTTACCTACCAGACGACCTGCCGCAGTCGGCCGAGGTCATCATAGCACGGTTACATGCCGCTATCCTCACGGTCGACATCCCCATGCAACGCCACATGCATCAAACATGCGGAAAAAATGCATCACTATGCGCGGAGCAAACTTTGAACACCTATTGTGAAGGTTCGACAATATTACAGCCGATGTAACGTGCTGTACTTAAAGTGGAATAAAGTATTTTTCTGTATTTTCACGTCATTTATCTCAAAAACTAAGGGCCTAACGTATTTTTACCAAATAGTATTTTCTATTTAGCTTAAGCCAAAGAATCGTGTAGTACAGTCCATATCCGCGAATTTACGGACACTCTGTATATATGTACCAAGTAAAGCTGGTCTTAATGCTCCTGCTCTAATTTCTCGTTGAATCACCACCGAGACATGTGGTACTACCGACACATTATTTGTCTTTGTCATGTTTTAATGTCGTCTTATCTCACTTTGTCCGTAGAAACAGAACCGGGGTCTGATGATGGTTGCGTTCTACCCCTATTTCGTCAGCTGTAGCGATTCTGCTACCCTTCACGACGTGGTGGGTACGTAACACTTCCATTCAACTCCGGTGGTAGTAGTAACCCCATTAGAAACTTTGTAATATTGTGTCGTACCTTTAATTTGTACAAACAAACCAGCATTTTATTCTAGTTCTTACATTCATTGTTTTTATTCTTAACTACTGTGATTTCTTACATTTGTTATGGAATCCCGTATATATATATATATATATATATATATATATATATATATATATATATATATATATATAAACCCAAATAAATTCTAAAAGGTATTTTAAATGTTACCCCAGCTACGTTGGTGGTTTAACAGTCTAAGGCGTCCCCCACGCAATAGACTGGACCGCCAATGACGGGAAGGTTGGGGTTTGATTCCCGGTTGGGTGGACTGAGGTTGATTATCCAAAATTGTTTTACACACTCCCTCCACGCAAATGCGGGTATACTTCCTCTAAATTTCAACATACCTCATATCTAACCGATTAGTACACAGGCGTAGTATAGTCCGAAAGATTAGTGAGAAGGGGTGATAGAAAGATAATATAAAAAAAACGCTGTGTTTTTCCAGTTTGTGTATATTTTCGTGTTGGTCGTGTTTCAGCTCACATCAACCACATACGTGAAGTGGCTGGCGTGGACCATGTGGGGATCGGTGCAGGATACGATGGTATCAACATGTGAGTTCCATACTTGCACGTGGAGAGCCAGAGAACTATGAGACAACACTCAATTGAACTAAAATATCCAACAAATCATATCACCCACTCGGGCTGTGCGCATTTTAGTTTCAATATTGAACCAAGGAAAGTCAAACTTAGAGAAAATGTACCAGCATTTACACAATCAGATTTCCTCCCGATTTTACTATATTAACGCTTACGCCATTAGGGTAGTTAAAATTGTATAGATTGGGTGGATAATAATAAAATATAAGTGAAAAACTTACGGTTGGATGGAAATAGACGCATGCTAAGAGGAGTATTTTTGTAATTTTTGTATCAAAACTTTTTTTTTCAAAATATATATAAACCTAAAGTTTAATTTTCTTCACATAGTAATATCAATAGTTGTTGTATATTTGCCACAAGGGTGCTCTGGGATTTAATAACAAATTCTTATCTACATTTGAGAAGTTTATTATCTATGCAGAACTCCCCTGTGTCTGAAGTAAAGCAATGTCCTCGAACATGTTACAAAATCCCCCCGTATCTAAAGTAAAACAATGTTATCGAACATGTTACAGAACTCCCCTGGGACTGGAAGACGTGTCCAGGTATCCGTACCTCCTGGCTGAGCTACTGGGGACAGGAAGATGGACTCAGTCAGACCTTCACAAGCTCATAGGACGTAACCTGATCAGAGTGTTCCATGAGGTCCAACAGGTGAACATACAGAGCTACAGCAATGTTCATGGGAAGATCCTTTTCTTAGATAGAGAACAGTTGCTAGATCTACTTTCATAGGAAGAACCTTATCTGACAGCTAGAACAGTTACTAGATCCACTTTCATAGGAAGAACCTTATCTGACAGCTAGAACAGTTACTAGATCTACTTTCATAAGAATAATATATCTGACAGATAGAACAGTTACTAGATCTACTTTCATAGGAAGAACCTTATCTGACAGATAGAACCGTTACTAGATCTACTTTCATAGGAAGAACCTTATCTGACAGATAAAACCGTTATTAGTTCGGCGTAGAAATGGTACGCCCAATGTTCATACTCAAAGTGCGAAATTATACTTTCCTTAGTTCCCAATGGAAACTAGAATTTTAGGTTTCACACCAAAATTTCAAATGATTACAATTTTTTTTTTTACCGCAGCGTCTTACTACCCACTTGGGTTATAGGTTAATGTACTAATTACGATATTTGGTTGGGATGAGTAAGGTTGAATTTAAAGGAAGTGTAACCACATTTTCGTACATAGAGAGTGGGAAACCACTTAGTGAAAAACTACCCTCAGTACACCCAACAGGGATTGAAACACGATTTTCTCCATCATCGACAGTCTAATATAGTATGATAATGGCATCTTAGACCATGCAGTTACCAAAACGGGTACCGATAAATGTATCCACGGTATTTATATATACCTTCTTGGGGGGCCGCATGATCTAACGCGCTACAATCGCTGTAAATTAGACTGCCGATGACCTAGAGATTTGGTCCGAACCTTGGTCGGATGCATTGATAGTGGAGTTTTTCAAAATGATATTCCACTCTCCCTTCATGCAAATGTGAGTACACTTCATTTAAATATAACCTTCTTATTCCCTAAAACCATTAGCGCAGCTAGTACATACACGTTTAATCCAAACGGGTAGTAAATCATGGTGCTAAAAAAAATCTATGGTAATAAAAAAAAGGTGGCATTTTCAAATTACGAAATTATACTTGTACAAGGCTTTTCATACCCTGTAATTTCTTATTCAAATGTGTAAAGTAGAACACGATCCCGGTGTGATGGAAACCATTAAATAAGGTGAAGTACACAGACCCACGGATAACGAGACCAAGAGAACAAAACCTTATTTACACCGATGTAAAGATAAAAGCCCCTTTCCTCCCGATTTACCGGATGTCTTGCAAAATATCATAGTCCGCCATTACCCCCATCCCACCTATTTTCAAGGGGTAATTTAACTGGATATACAGGGTGTTTATAAAATTTATATTTAAGGGTCCGAGGGATCCGCTTTGTTGTAAAATTTTATTTATTAATGCTTTAAGATATCAAGCTAAGGGATTAGGACTATTAAGGTGAATACTAAGAGTACTATCTAATCCTTGACTTTGATATTATATCTTAAGGCGCAGGAGCGATTATTTATAAAATTATCTAATCAGAGAACCAACTAGTGAAGGTGGGTAGTGATAATATTATCCATAATGGAACCAGATAATCCAGTTTAAGGTAAAAGGATGAGGAAAGTTAGTAGATTAGTAGGACTACTGTTATCAATTCCGTTCGTATGCAAAGTTGTTATTTCCACCAACCCATAAAGGTAGAATTTAGAGGAAATATAGCCGTATTTATGTGAATAAAGAGGGGGAAACAATTTAGGAAAAAAAAAAACACTCGGTACACCTGACTGGTATTCGAACTCCGATCTCCCCAGCATTGTACTGGACAGTCTAATATGAGAATGATACCTTTAGACTCAAATTAAAGGTAGAGGAAACTAAAGATGTTTTCAAATAAATACATCAACACTCACCTGGGAAGAAGGTATAAATCACATTGTAGAAAACAAAACGAAAATTGTAAGGAGTGTGGGGGGGTGGGGGGGGGCAAGAGAGGGGTTTCTCATTTCAGAAAATGTATTATTTCCACGCGTCGCAATTCCTGTTATTAGATTGTGTCACTGGGACGGATATTTACGAGACAGCCTGTATCCTCGGCCCAACCCCCCTCCCGCGCGGAGTACAGATTGGAGTGTTCTTGAGGAGATGAATGGTCCCTTCGATAATTACTTCCTGAGCACTGAGAAGAGGAGAGAGAGAGAGAGACGAGGACATACGAACTATCGATTATCTCGAGGATAAGATTGCATTCATCCCTTGCAATGACCTCTTTAACAGATATAGTAGCTCTGAGAAAACATTACCTATTTCAACTATGGTTAGAGATGTAAGACGGAAAATTTTCCTTATATTATTTTCGGAAAATTCATCACAAACAGAAAATTTTCAATTATTATTTCTGTAAAATAATTTCAACTGATTAAATGTAATCGAGATATAGATATCCGAAATGGCAATGTTTATACTTGACTAGTTTATCCTGAGGGCGTTAACACCAGAAACATCATCAACCTAGATTATGTGGCCGCAAGGTCTAATGCGCTACTCTCGCAATAGACTAGACTGCAAGTGACAGGGAGGTTGGTGCTCGATAGCAGTCGGTTGCACCTAGCGCGGTTTTTCCTAATCATGTTCCACTTTCGCGGGTGCAATTCCTCTAAATTCAACCTTCCTCAGTCATAGCACATTAGCGTAATTAGTACATAGGCGTACAAACCGAACGGGTAGTAAGACGCGGTGCTTAAAAAAAAAGTCGCTATGGTAGTTGTAAGAAGACATGTCTTCTCTCAGATATTGTAGTTGTAAGATTACATCACCTCTCTTACAGTTGTTGTACTTGTTATAATGCATTTTTGCCTTGACTTGTTCATATAAAAATCTTAAAGGGTTTATAGACTACATTTTAACATAAATTTTACGGTGTACCGCACAAACATGAACTATGAAACATCCTATGAAAGTAGATCTAGTAACTGTTCTAGCTGTCAGATAAGGTTCTTCCTATGAAAGTAGATCTAGTAACTGTTCTAGCTGTCAGATAAGGTTCTTCCTATGAAAGTAGATCTAGTAACTGTTCTAGCTGTCAGATAAGGTTCTTCCTATGAAAGTAGATCTAGTAACTGTTCCAGCTGTCAGATAAGGTTTTCCCTATGAAAGTAGATCTAGTAATTATTCTAGTTGTCAGATAAGGTTCTTCCTATAAAAGTAGATCTAGTAACAGTTCTAGCTGTAAAACAAGGTTCTTCCTATGAAAATTGAACTATATTAGAATTATACCCAACTATACCTTGTCATCTTAGAACAGCTCTAGCACCCTTACACTCCCCACCCCTCTTTTCCTCATGTTTGTTGGGGACGCAAGAGAACCTGATGAATTACTGCCTTAAGGAACATTGAAGAACAGGTTAGACCCCAGATGGGCGTCTATTTGGGCGAAATAGTAATCGGGATGTGGGGGGCCGGGGTCAAATAGAGCTGTAGAATGATTTACAAGGAACTAAACTCGATTACGATGTCAATTTCAGGGTAAAACTGGTGCCCTATCTTGTCACGAGCCAGAGCATGTTCCGAGGTCATTCAGGTTTTAAAGATATATTTTTATTTTAGGATAAGATTAGAATAGTGTCTTAATTTCTCGTTTTGAAGATAAATTATTGTAACCAAACAACCAAATTTTAGCTATGATTAATGATAACAGATAAGTAATATATAATAACTTAGGTGACATATGATTAATATAATGCGAGACTAAAATATCATTTACCAAGCACTTGTGAAGTAAAAAAAAAATTAAAAATCGGATACAATAAAATCATTTAAAATTCAAATAAAAAAGGAAATAATTACATTACATAATGAGTTTAGGTCTAACATGATCTTCTTGCAAATTAACATATCTGACACCTTTAAAAATTTACTACATTTAGTTTCACGTATTCATACGCCAATTCATGTGATATGTAGCTGTCACTTTTGATATATATTATTAATACCTATAAATAACAATAATAATATAGTAAAATGTTATTAAGTGTTGAGGTCAAAAAAGTATATTTGTATTTTTTTTTAAATCAAGTTGTATATAGCCATAACCTTTTCGAGAAATAATAGCTCAATTCATCATTTTGTTGTTACCAGGGAGATTTTATGGGGTGCGAGAAAAGGTTGATGTTTTTACAGTTTTTGTATCAAAATAATTGTTGTCAAAAATAAATAAAATATTACTTTAGTAGAAATTTAGAATATAATTTTCTTCACATGGTGATATCAACAGTTGTTGAATATCTGTCAAATGTGACCTAGAATTTAATGACAACTTTTTCTCTTCATTTAAAAAGTTTCTTATCTTATGCCGTTATACTCACAATCGATATTCGATAACTATTTATATCACAATCTGAAGAAAACTAAATTCTATATTTGTACTGAAGTAATATTTGATTTATGTTGACCAAAAATAGTTTTTCTTCAAAATTTCCTCAAGCACATGCCCTTTTATTGCAACTTTAACCTGATATCAAATTAAATCTAAATATAGCTATCAATTCTGTTTTGTAACCATAATACATTTTGTGTCTGATGGATTTTGTAGATTAACTTTTTTTTATGTTTTGGTACACTATAATATACCATATTTTTATGTAAACGAACATGTAAATAGAAATTAAATACATATGCAGATAGATATATCATTAGTTATTATATTTACTATTAGTATTATTCTTATTATTTGGTGTTCTGTCTTACGACAGGTCAATTATTTATGTCAATGAACTTAGACCACCAAAGTGTCCTGTCCTCTGCCTCCTTCAGCTCCCAGAATTTTCTTCTTTCCTTAAAACCATCTAGTATTTGAATCCTCCTCCTTCCTAAGCTCCTCTTTCCCTTAGCCTTTCCTTCTATGACGTCGTGCAGAATTCAGTTCATCCTTAGTAATTAGTAACGCAGTGAGAAAAATAACCCCCCTCCCCTTCCACTAGAAATAAATATTTTAAAAAATATATATAATGTATTCTTTAATCCTCATAAATGCTTAGACATGTGACATTTTTGTTAAAATATTCAAGACCTATAAATCCATAAAATCTGATTTTCTTAAAAAGATATTTGACATTCTAAAATAATTCCCTACCATCTTAATTCCAATTATTAATTTCTATTTAAATTAAATTAATAAAATAATCAATATAATTAATACATCACAAAAATGTTTACAAGCATTTTCATTAATGCGTTTTTTGTGTTATATATTGTAAATGGTGTATGCTATGATATTTTCTAAATCATGGCATAGCTAAGAGGTACCTACTACATTTTCAAAAAGGACAGCAGACCTGCAGACCGTCACGTCCCAAGGGTCAAATGGGAGTTTTTAGAACCAGCCCCATTTACAGGGAAAGTTTGTTTTCTCACGTAGCCAAACTTTTGAAAGTTCGTCAATAAACTAGCGAGAATTACTTGGCCGGGTTCTTCGAGGTGGAATGAATGTAGTTTTCATGAATTTTAATAAGCTTTTTATAGAGAAAGAGGGATAATTAGTCGGGAATAAAAGGACGGATGAATGGATGAAGGGGTGTAATTTCAAACACGGTTCAATAACCCCAAATATTTAAGGACATTTTGTGGATTTTTATTTTATATTAAATGAAACTTTGTACAGTAGAAGTTGGGTTTTTTTTTAAAAATAAGATACAAAAATTGTTGGTGGATTTAATATTATAAAGAAAGATTTAATAAATGCTTGAGGCTCCTTCTAAAATAAATAAGAAAAGGTCAGCTACAATATTAAATATATATTAATTATAATTATCCTGATCCTATCCAATTAATAATATATTTGAACACATTATGTTTTTAGTAAAATATTTGTATATCATCAAGTTAAACTCACAAAGCTAAAGATACAAAATGAGGAGAGATAATATAAACGTTATTACCTCATCGTACACTTCGGGTAGATAAAGTATAGTGAACGTAAAAAAAAAAATAGATTCCAAGAATCATGACCCCTGAACACAAAACATTTTTTTTTAATGTCACCTGTCCGTGTGTTACTGGACCAAGAACAGAAACCATTTTACCAATTGTTATCTAGGGTTTTTATAAGATTCCTAGGGGTATTTTTGGAATTATCTACATATCCCTAGAATTAAGGGTATTTTACATTGGGATGAAAAGAACTTTTTATAGAATCGCGTTTCCCTACCCATTCGAATTATACGCTAATGTACTAGTCTAAGCTAATTGTTTTAGGGATTGAGGAGGTAAATTTTAAGAAAGTGAACCAGCATTTGCATGGAGGGATAGTGGAAAATCCTTTTGGGGAAAATCACTCTCATCACATCCGACCGAGATTCGAGCCTCGATCTCCTCATAATCGGTGGTTAAGTCTATTGCAAGAGTAGCAAGTTAGACCATGCGGCCACTGAAGCGGGTCTACTGGTCTTCCGATGACGAGGAGATAGAGGTTCGAATCTCATCCAGGCGTACTGAGAGTAGTTTTTACAAAATGGTTTTCCATCCTCACTACACGCAAATGCGGGTACCCTTCCTTTAAATATAACCTTCTTAATCCTTAAACCCATTAGCATAATTATTCTATGAGCGTATAACCCAAACGGGTAGTAAGACGCGGTGGTTATTAAATATGCATAAACTCGAACGGGTAGTAAGATGGTGGTGATAAAAATAAATAATAATAGTTGAAGTATTTTTAGTGGTAAAGCTACGCAATTTGGAACCCATAAATAATGTATTTTACACCACCGCTAACAATTTAAATACAAAAAAAAATACGTTTTGAACGGAACCATTCTATTTTGACTGTTTAAATAACTTGGTTTTCGAACAGATCCCATAGTACGATAATATTACACATCCGCGCATGCGCGAGGAATACCCACTGCACCCAGAGATCGGTTGAGGAGAATGAGATTTACATAGAATCCATAATAAATGCGCGGATGTTTGTTAGGGCCTAACTTTGTTTTCTCTGTCTCAATCAGTAACTGTACGGGGGGTAGCGGGCTGAGTATGCAAATTACCCTTTCGAATCCATAGCGGAGCGGAGAAATGAGGTTTTCAAGACCGCGCTTCTGTGAGCCATCTCAACGTGTGTTCACATACACAATAATATATGCTACACACACACAATAATATATAACACACATACACAATAATATAAACCACACACACACATATATCGGACTTTTTTACCATATTGTTTTACGGCACCATCCCCAAGGAATTTAAAGGTATCAGTTATTTTGTTTCCATTAGCTTTACTAAAAAAAAATTTACCGTCAACCAAGTTTAGATAATTGGTTTTATTAAAAAAAAACATAAATTTTTTTACGTTAAGGGCTAGAGAGATAATAAACATAAATTAATAATGATGATAGTGATTTTATTATTTGTAGCGTAGGTATAATTTTACAACTTACGTTGATTGGTGAATACTTACACGCTTTTTTTTTTTTAGCACAGCATCTTACTACCCGTTCGGATGATACGCTTGTGTACTAAACAATATAGTGTGTTATGGATGAGGGAGGTTGAATTTAGAGGAAGTGTACCTGATTTCGCATGGAGGGAGAGTGGAAAACCATTTTAAACAAATACACCCTCGGTACACCCAACCCAGATTAGAGCTCATATCTCCCCTGTCAACGGAAGTTCAGTCTATTGCGATGGTGACGCCTTGGACAATGTGGCTACCGAAGAAGGTAGGTACGAGGTTGCCGATGTCATAGAAAAACTTGTCCGAAATATTTAAAAAAAGGTGTTGGGCTGTATTATTATATTATTATTATTATTATTATTATTATTATTATTATTATTATTATTATTATTATTATTATTATTATTATTATTATTATTATTATTAATCACCGCGTCTTACTACCCGTTCGGGTTATACGGCTAAGTACTAATTACGCTAATAGTTTAGGAATTGGGAAGGTTGAATTTAGAGGAAGTGAAACCAGCATTTGCGTGGAAGGAGAGTGGAAAATCATTTAGGGACAACCACCTCTAGTTCACCCGACCGAGACTCGAACCTCGATCTCCCCGTCCTCGGCAGTCGAGCTCCACACGACTAGCGCGTTAGCCAACTACGCCACCTAGGCGGGTTGTTGTGTTGTATATTTTAACAAAACTCAAATAGTTCTCCAGGAGATGAGTTAAGTTTAGTTTTCTATATCAGGTAGTATCAACAGTTGTTGAATATCTGTAGTAAGGATCGCTAAATAGCTAACATAAGAAGAAGAGCAAATGAAGAGCCAGTCCAGGACAGGATAGAGAAGGCACGACTAGGGTGGTATGATGAGAAGAATGGAGAGGGAAAGGATGTCTAAGAGGATGTAGGATATGGAGGAGGGAGGAAGACCAAGGGATGGATGGCTGAAGAAGTAAGGAGGAGTGAGGAGAGGACTGGGCCAAGGTGGAGGAAGAGAGGTGGTTGGAGGAAAGGAGGCAGTGGAGAGACTTATGTTACAAACAGACCCAGATAGCGGCTGGAACCTGTTCATTATGATGATGAAATAACGATAATGACTTTTATCTTAATTTACAAAATTTATTTTAAAATGTCACCTTGATGTGATCCATGAACCACGTAACACATACCAACCCCCACCCTCATATGACACCATGTAGACATTAGAGCTCCCACTATTTCCCTCCCTCTCAACAGCTTTACGTGTTAAATGGATGATCGCTAGACCCAATAAAAAATATCTGAGAACTGTTGAAATTACCATGTGTAGAAAATCAAACCGAACTTTTCTACTGGAGAAACATTTTATTAGTTTTGGATGGTTTTGTTTTTGTTATAAAAGCTATAAAAAAATACTATCCTTGCCTCACTATCTCTCACATTACAACAACACATCTTCTACGGAGTGCTACGGACTAAGGACCTACGGATCGATGGTGTGTGCAGCGCAATCTGTTACTGAGGAGCTTATCTCTTCTTACGGACTACGGATTATGTTGATTAGTCTTGACATTCGGTGTTTGTTTCACGTTACAGGTGAGGGACAGTCTCCAGGCTGCTGGAGAGGAACCAATAGATGAGCAGATCCCTGTGGAGGACGTGTATGGCAAGACTTACTGCAGGTACCCCATCACGTGACATCAACCGGACATTTCAGCTTAGAGGGGGGGTGGAGACAAGTAGCTTTCACTGCTGGGGACAACACCACTTCACAGCTGAACACGACAGGGTCATCATCAGTGTCCCAGGAATTATTACTGCTGGGGACAACACCACTTCACAGCTGAACACTACCGGGTCATCATCAGTGTCCCAGGACTCCGTACTGCTGGGGACAACACCACTTCACAGCTGAACACGACCGGGTCATCATCAGTGTCCCAGGACTCCGTACTGCTGGGGACAACACCACTTCACAGCTGAACACGACCAGGTCACCATCAGTGTCTCAGGACTCCGTACAGCTGGGGACAGCACAACTTCACAGCTGAACACTACCGGGTCATCATCAGTGTCCCAGGACTCCGTACAGCTGGGGACAGCACAACTTCACAGTTGAACACTACCGGGTCATCATCAGTGTCCCAGGACTTCATACAGCTGGGGACAACACAACTTCACAGCTGAACACTACCGGGTCATCATCAGTGTCCCAAGACTTTGTACTGCTTGGGACAACACCACTTCACAGCTGAACACTACCGGATCATCATAAGTGTCCCAGGACTTCATATTGCTGTGGACAACACCACTTCACAGATGAACACTACCGAGATATTACCAACTTATATCTTCACAAATGATATACTCTGAGTCCTTTCAAACTGACTTACTGGAATATATATTTAAAGTGGTTGTGGCCACCCAATTTAAACCGACCCATTGGAATATTGGGATATTTCCCGAAGCCCCAGTCCAGCCTTGCCTAACTAACTTTACTCATGGAACATCTTGTAGAGAATATTATCTATGGCCCCCAAGCCTTATTTTAACTTCAGGTTCAAGGTCTTTTTTCATTGGAATTTATTTTTAACTTCAGGTTCAAGGCCTCTCTTTATTGGAACTTTATTTTAACTTCAGGTTCAAGTCCTCTCTTTATTGTAACTTTGATTTAACTTCAGGTTCAAGGTCTTTTTTATTGGAATTTATTTTAACTTCAGTTTCAAGGCCTATCTTTATTGGAACTTTGTTTTGAGGTATTTATTGCGCACTTTATTTTTTTTAACAGGGTTATATCAGTATTCAAAGTGAACTTTAACTAAGTGAGTAGCGGTTATCACTAACAAACAAACACTCAGTTCCAGGAATGTAATTTTTGGCTATCAAGAAAACACATTACTTGTGATCAAATAAGACTCATGTGGAACTTATTGGTATTATTAGCCACTCGACCATATAAATTGAGTAATTTCTTTAAAGTCTTGTATAAAACATTCAAAGATTTAAAATATTTCAAAGGGGAAAAGAATCCAATGTAGACTAGAAAGTGAGACGGAAAAACTGTTTTCGTGTATTTTATGAAATTTCAAACTACTTTTACTTTTTAAAAACCACATATATTTAATATATGTAAAATTAAAAGTGTATCTTTAAACAATAAAATACTCACTTAAGGTTTAACAATATCAGTGGCGTAGATATGATAAATTCTGAAAAGTGTGTTTTGTGTGGGGGGAAAAAAATTTATAACGGATCTTTGATCAAATGGGACTCTTAAAGTAATCTGATTACGATCGATCATATTTAAATCTAAAATTATAAATAAAGTATTTTGTGTCTTTGTTTGTGCTCCCAGCCTCTATTTTTGGTCAAATGCGTGCGCTACAAAACAATCCCTCGAAATCCCACGAGGTCACACCAGCTGATATCAGTGAACGTCACACTGCTGTAAACAGCGCTTGACCTGGTGAAATATGGAACTACTAGAAAAGTGTTTGGACATTTTTATGCAAGTGAACGTAGACATAGCGGATTATGAAAAAGTGTTATTTTCTCAAAATAAATATGAGGTTTGGTATGGACCAACGTATTTAAAAACTTCTGTTATCTTGGGGAGGGTTAATTTCTAGCACCCCAAATTAATCCTATAATCAAGCTAGTGTACTGTGTCCCGGTGAAATAATCTGAGAAACAAAAAATTTCATGAGATTATTTTAAAGCCGGAATAAATTACAAACTATGAAAATAATTATGAATAAGCAAGCTCAAGTTTTTTCATTCTAAAAAGCCAAATCAAGAATTTTTTTTTTTTTGGCAATGAACATGTTTAGTACAAGTGAGTTATAAGTGATGCTAAGCCTGATTTGAAACTTTCTGCCGCTCTTGTTAAATATGGACCAAACATTAGTATTGTAAATAAGAATAATTTCATAAAATTACATGAACCTAGATACATCATTTAAAACTAAATTCTTCATATACAACTCTAGAAATAAATATTAATTTTACAATGTCAGGTTACATTGTCTGTTTTTTCGTTGTTATAATTGTATGAGATTTAACTATAATATATTCATATTCTTAACAACTCTGACCTATTATATCAGTTGAGCTATTTTATGTTAGTATAATATTTATAGTCACGAGTGAAATTGTTTTCCACCTATAGCTCCTTGAGATGAAGAGTGGAGGAAACGTGAGTAAAAGACCAGTGTTTTCGCAGTTTTTATAGCAAAACTTTTTTTGGCCAAAATAAATATAATATTGATCTATTAAAAAAAAAAATTAATTTCGTTCACATGGTATATCAAAAGTTGTTAGATATCTATCATAAGTGTAGCGGCATTAGATGAGAACATTTCAAATGAATTTTCTGAAAATTGAGACCTGGACACGGGAATCAAACCTAGGATCATTGGCCTAGTACGCCAATTTTCTAACCACTGAGCTATCCAGGAATATTCCCGTGCCCAGGGTAATTCTTCATTCATATTTTAAGGCAGAGTCTATGATGGACGTGCGGAAATCGTCGGCTACAAATGTGAGATTTATTAACATCACGACGACTGATTAAGTTCGGGACGTTTCCTGTATAGCTCAGTGGCTAGAACATTGATGTACCAAGTCAAAGATCCCGGGTTTGATTCCCGTGTCCAGGTGTCATTTTTCAATTTTCAGAATATGATATCTAGATGTGAGTAAATCCTCACTTAAACAAATATAATAACTTTGACTATTTAATTGTTTTTTAAATGGAGAGAAAAAGTTGTCATTAAATGCCAGAACACCCTTGACAGGTATTCAACAGTTGTTGATATCACCATATGAAGGAAATTAAACTCTTGGTTTCTATTGGAGCAATATTTTATTTATTTCAACCAAAAATTTTTTTGTTATAAAAACTTCAAATGCAATTAACTTTTCTTGCGTTCCCTACATATCTACCTTAAATATGTTGTGTTTGTTTTATGCGTGTTTATGTATACATAGTGGAAAACAAAAGTCACAAATTAATGGCAGATTATATGAAGCTGTATACTCCAGACTTAGAAAATACCATATTTTTAACAACAAGTTGTCTGATAGCTCGAATGTGTTGACCTCATGTTAAGTTTACAACAAACGTTAGACGCGATCTATGGTGGAGAGTTTAATCAAGGCACCTCACGCTATGTTTAGACCCTCCTTAAAGTGCAAGAACTAGAATAAGATACTTAACACTAGTGGATATCTGTAATATTAACTAGCCAACATAATTAAAAACAAGTGATGGGTAAAATATTTATGGAACTTGTTAAAACAATATTTTTTTTCGCTACCTCTACCTACCGTTTCAGGTACTACGCATATATAATTACTCTAATAGGATATAGGGATGATGAAGGAAGCATTTTAGAGGTAATCTACTTGCATTTGCGTGGAAGGAAAGTGGGAAACCATTTAGGAATAAAACACCCACAGTAGACCCAGCTGGAATTCTAACCCCGATCTCCCCACCAAAAGTAGACCATTCTAATACTAGGGTGACTTGAAATATGTTTATAATACTTATGATTACGATTGTGTTTATTTATACACGAATAAATTACATAACCCTTTTCAGTTCCGAGTGTTTAAATAATATATTCTAATTTATATAACCATTAGGTGACGAAAATATTTTCTCGTGGCTATACAATTTCTTGTTATTATAATTAAAACAAAATCTCCTATTTATTATAATTGTGGAAATAACTGTATAATATTTAATAACTTGGCGAATAAAAGTTATATCATATTAACTATAATAAATGAATAACATTCTAAAAACACGTTTTGTTAAAAAATTAAATAAATAAAAAATGTTTTAATAAAAGCAATAAATATTGTTTAAGAAAGAGGTGTACAAAATTTATTACAACTTTAAAAATATTGATTGAGAATATAATATGCAATGTATTTTTAGGACACAATGCATTATCACACTACTCAGAGGTAATATAAACTATGTGAGTATATTTTCTGTTTTTTTAACCCTTCGTCCTTGTGTAGGTGAGTTGGGGCCCACTCACTTGAGATAGAGGTATGAGTTACGTCCACCTAATTAGCAATGTACTTTCTATCACGCTGTCTTACATTCCAGATAGAAACTATCATCGTCTCATGTAGACATCCCTCGTAATATAAAAACTTCCTCATTTCTTATCGTTCAATGGTTTTGGCAAAATTTGAAGGTTTCTTAGGTTAGGTTAGGCTAGGTTAGTTTAGGTTAGATTAGGTCAACAGTCAGGGCTACAATTCGTAGGTAGAAAACTCGTGCGGCCGCAACTCAACTGCAGCCCTTCGTCCATTTATTTTACTTAACACTTAACCAGAAAAAAATTAAGTAAAATAAAATTATCAAGGGGGATTTGTTTCTTTTCAACAAAATTAAGCAAAAACATCAAACAGACAAATTATAAAGATGAGAAGAACAAATTTTATCAACTTGTGACAGTATAACCCAAACGGATAGTAAGACGCGGTGCTAAATAAAAAAAATATTATTATTATTATTATTATTATTATTATTATTATTGTTTTGAGGCCCATCGACACAGTGAGGTCATTAGGGCCTTTAGTAATAAAAGAAACACAAAATCTCCATAGGGAAGTGACACATCACATAGTCCACTTGTTAGAATAAACAGGTGGAAACATAAAATATAAAATTAAACACAATATTAAAATGTGTATATCAATTAAAAACAGATATTCTCAATATGAGAAAGTGCCCTTCAGAGAAACTCCATAGGAGCGCTCGAATGGGCTATTAGTATAAAAGAAGTGATGCACCTGCTAAAATAAAACCACAGGTGTATACACTACGTTAAAATACAAAACAAACATATTAAAATATAACACATTAAAATTATAAAACATGTTAAAATAATACGTTAAAAAGACAGAATAATAAAGGGTGTCTTGGAATTTTGTCAAAACTTTTTCTCTTTATTTAAAAAGTTTTGACAAAGTTCCAGGACACCCTTGACAGATATTAAAGATCTGTTGATATTAGCATGTGCAGAAAACTAAACTCTATGTTGCTACTGGAGAAATATTTGATTTATTTTGGCCAAAAAATGTAATGCTATAAAAACTGTAAGAATTACTCGCACTCCCTTCTGCCGCACCTTAAAATATACCAAAAAGTTAAAAAGTTCTCAATATGAGATGAAATCCAGATGAGGCACTTTATAAAAGTGACTCAAATGGCATTAAAAAGATCCGCCTGGCGTATAAAACGGAGTACACAAATAACTCCATCCTCGTTATCGCGTAGTAAAAAACATAGGTCACCTTTAAAATCAAGAGCCAGGCGGATAGGGGCATATTTACGACACTCCACCAAAATGTGGTACACTAAGGGGAGCATCGCAAAACTCACACACTGGAGGTGGGTCTCCTCTCAATAAAAATCCATGGGTCAACGATGTGTGTCCGACGCGGAGCCTTGTCACGATGACCTCCTCTCTTCTAGACTTTCGTGTAGAAGAGGGCTACCGCGACAGACCGTCCCTTATGGAACGCAGCTTGTTCTGAGCAGGGGTTAAAGCCCAATCAGTTTTTAAAATTCGCTCATGTATCATCTGCACGAGTAGATTCCAGGAGTACAGAGTGGACAATGCCAGCATAGCACTCATGGAATCCGTGTAGATGAGAACAGAACGGTGACACGATAAACAAAACACAGAGATTTAAAATTGGCGTATAATTCAGTCGTAAAAATACTGGATTGACCAGGTAAACCAAATTTAAAATTGTTTACCTCTAAAACAAATGAGCATCCCATGGAGACCCCACACTTGGAACCATTCGTGTAGATGCGCTTAAAGCCCTGAAAGCGAGTGGAAAGGAGATCGTTAATGGTCCTCTCATATATAATCGGCGGGGTGTTCACTTTAGGGAAATTGGCAAGATCAAAATGGCATTGAGGTAGGCGTATCTTCCAGGGAGAAACTCGACCTGGGGATATGGGGATAGCCTTTGGCAGGACTATCCTACACGTGATAAAAACCGATAGCATCCTGATCCCAAACGGCCTTGTACTACGACATTTGATTTCATACAAAACACGGTTAGGGGGATGAAACACAGGACGGTAGGCAACATGCGCTGGCATGCAATGTAGTTTCAACATGTAAGATGCCAGAAGATAGGACCACCAGTAATGAAGAGGGGGCTCACCATCGTCGGCACAGATGCTGACGACTGGACTGGTACGAACAGCACCAGTAGCCAGTCGTATGCCAGCATGGTAGACACTATCCAGCATCTTTAACGCCGAGGGTCTCGCTGATCCAATTTAAAATCAAATAAAAGTCCCAGAAACCTTACGGTCTCTGAAACTGGTAATACAATGTGGTTCATTAAAATACTTGGGGCTGGTTGTATTCCACGTAATCTGTGGAAGTGGATGACCGTCGTCTTGGCTGCAGAGAAGCGAAAGCTATTACGTGATGCCCACGACCAAAGATTGTTGACAGATAGTTGTATCTGCCATTAGCCCTGTGGAGACTCGATGAACTGCAATAAATTGCGTAGTCATCCACGAAAAGGCATGACCAGACAGGTAGGCGCACGTTGTCCACAGTGCCATTTATGGCGATGGCGAACAACGTACAGCTCAGAGTACTGCCCTGAGGAACCCCATTTTCTTGAATAAAATCATCGGATAAGGTGTTGTTTAACCTTACCCAGAAGTGTCTATCTTACATAAAATTAGCTATAAAAACAGGGATATTCCCCCAGAATCCCTAATTAAAAAAGGTTTTTAAAATGCCGTACCACCATGTGGTATCGTACGCCTTATCCAAATCAAAGAAAACTGCCAAAAGATGCTGTTTATGGAGAAAGGCGTCACGAACAGCAGTCTCGAGATGGACGAGATGATCCACTGTGGATCGATTATGGCGAAAACCACATTGAATATTTTATAGCAGATTGCGGGATTCTAAATACCATATTAATCGTTTATTTATAATTTTTTCCAATATTTTGCATACACAACTAGTTAAGACTATCGGTCTATAACTAGTTGGCTCTAGTTTATCCTTGCCACTTTTATGTATTGTTATAACGGTTGCTTGCCTCCATAGTGATGGGAATTGATGAGATCCCCAAACACTATTATAAAGGTCCAAAAGATATGTTTGTCCATCAGGGGGTAACTGGCGCAACATATCGTAGTGGATGTCTTCGGGACCGGAAGCTGTGCTCCCCGCCTGGGACAGGGCATAAGTCAATTAATCCATTGTAAACGGGGAGTTATAATTCTCCCCCCGGCTCTGACCAAAGTCAATAGAATGGCACTCTACGTTCCACTTATGCGCTGCAAACTCATTAGGGTAGCTCGCAGTGCTAGAAATAGCGGTGAACATAGAGCCCAATACATTGAAGACCTGCACAGGGGAGGAGACAAGCGAACCATTTGACTTGAGGGCAGGTATATTAATTATTAATGGAATTTTTGCTACTACGTAATTTACGAACACTGTTCCAAACCTTAGTTGTGGGAGCGGAAATTGTAAGGGTAGAAATAAACTGTCTCCAAGACTCTTCTCTGCTTTCTCGAATGATATGGCGAGCTCGAACACGTAGAATACGGGATGACTCCAGATTATCTTTAGTGGGACGTCGATGGAAGAGACGTAGGGCCTTTCGACGGTCAGAGATAGCCAACCGACACTCCTCGTTCCACCAGGGAACTGGACGGTGGCGCGGATAAGGCGAGGATTTAGGGATGGAAGCCCTCGCCGCTGCAATTACCGTCGAAGTAAAATGTCCAACCCTAACATCGACGTCAGGAGAATGGGTTTCACCAAATACGGCGTCCTCGCGGAATTTATCCCAGTTAGCACGTTTAAGAACCCATAGGGGTAACCGTGCTGTACTGGGAGGATCTTTAAGTGGTGAAAGCAGAGTGGGAAAATGATCACTGCCACGTAGGTCTGAGTGAACCTCCCAAAGGAAGTGAGCAGCGATACCGGGGCTACATAGAGTAGGGTCTATGGCAGAGGATACGCCATTAAAGGTGGAGAAGTGTGTTTGTGTCCCGGTGTTCATCAAAACCAGGTTTCCCGAGACAAGAATATCCTCTACCATCCTCCCACGGACGTCTGTAAAATTAGACCCCCACACCAGGCTATGAGCGTTAAAATCCCCCAATATGATATAGGGGGCAGGAAGTTGTATAAAGAGGGCCTCTAGAGTCCTCTTTGAAACGCGTTCACCTGGTGGGAGGTAGATGCAGTATACTGTAACTTCCATAACAAGGGAGATTCAGACAGCGATCACTTGGAGATCAGAAACTATAATAATATGTTTATGGTATATATTGCTTCGTGCAAGTATAGCCACACCTCCGTTAGCCCGATCAAAGAATGGCTTGTCGGTACGTAAGTGGTTCTCCTGCAAACACAAGATGGAAGGATGCAGGGAAGAAATCAGCTGTCTAATTTCCTCTACACGAGCATAGAAACCCCTACAGTTCCATTGTAGTAGCGGCATTTAAATAGATCAACTATATTAATCCACGCCATTCATAACTCCATCCCTTAAAAACATAAATTGTTTTAAGACCTTTTTAGGTCCTCTTGCCTTTCCAAGTCTCTCCTGGACCTCTCTTTTCAAGAGAGGCTTTTGTTTTTCCAGAAGAGACTGGGGCACTGAATCCTGGCGTTAAGGCTTTGTTATTGCCTTCAACGCTTTTTTTTATTAAAATTGTATCAGCGGTCCCTCGCTGGGCTTTCTTCTGAGCACCACTGAGACTCGCCTTTGCAGCCTCGCCTGTACCACCACTCATCCCAACCTCCAAAGTTCCAGAGGCGCGATTGAGTTGCTTGACAACGGCCGCACTTAATTTTGGGCCCCGAGGAGGGCATGAGGGTGACCCCGAGGAGAGCTAGGGGGGTTCTCTTAGGAGGGCTTGGGGGTGTTCCCCGAGGAGGGCTCATGGGTGTATCCCGAGAAGGGCTTCTCGGTGGTACAGGTGGGGGAGATAACTTTTTTGGCAGTTTCTCCTCTTGTAAAAATTTAGGCACCACAGTATTTGGCGCAGTAATACTCTGGATGTCTCGATCAGAGACTAATGTAACCGGTCACGTAGACGTTTTGGCAAGATTAACTGCGCATTGGCATTTGGGACAGTTGATGTTCTGGCTGACAATCTGGCTATATGAAGTTTGAAATACCGGAGCCTGACTAGATACGTATTCCTTGCGTACCTGGACATATGAGATCTTCTTTTCGGATTGAATCTCCAGGACTTTTTTCTCTACCTTCCATTTCAGACAGGCCCGAGACCAGGCAGAGTGCGGACCCTTGCAATTTACACAGAACTTCGGACACTTACATGGTGTATCGTGAGCCTCTTGTCCACAATCTACACAGGTCGGCTTCCCACGGCATCGCAGCCTCGTATGGCCAAATTCCTGGCACTGAAAACAGCGCCGAGGGTTAGGGACATACGGACAGACCATGATCATGTGGAGACCTGCTCGGACCTCCTTCGGAAGGGTAGTAGTCGCAAATGTGAGGATATACGTATCCGTCTTTTTTTCTTGCCCGTTCTTTCTGGTGACAATAAGGTACACTTCGGTGACATGCTGGGGGGAAAGCTCCTCACAGATCTCCTCAATGCTCACGCAGTCGAGGTCAAAGCAAGTGACCACTCCATTGCAAACATTGAGGAACCTGTGAGGTTCCACCTTCATCGGTATATAAGCCGTATTACTCAACGATATTTCAGTAACTGCCATAATGTTGGAGGACTGGACGTAAGTCGCAGTCTGAATCAAAAAGGTGCCATCACGCAATTTCCTTATCGAGACGTCCGATTTTGCTGCACCATTTATCGCTCTTTCGAGGATAAATGGGCAGACACGTTTAAGGTTCTCATTGTCATCAACTCGAGACATCACCAGGAAGTGGGGCTTGGGCCTCACCACTTCCTGGATTTTTTCCAAAATAAGGCTGGACGGCCTTACCCGTTTCCAACTTTTATCAGTATTACGGCCCTGTGAGGGGCTTGGCAGTTAGGTTCCATCAGAATTTGGCAGTACGGTGCCATCGGTGACAAGGTTATCGTGCATGCCGTATTAGTGAACAACCTACACAGTACTCAGATCGTAGACCCAGGGTGATCCAAGTTGGTACTACCACATATGGCCCTGTTAACTGTCCCGACGAGAGGCCCCATACGACGCAAGACATGACAACCTTCGCATAGGGCATCACCGAGAGAGAGGTCGTCGCTGCAAGTGGGTGTAGGAAAGTGCCAATTTTACGTTCGGGCCCTCATGAACGCAACCGGTCTTTTCTCAAAGTAGGGTACCCGGTTATTGTCATCCCTAAGGCCCTTCTACTATGATATTACAACCGGCGCACTTTCACTCAGGAGCTCAAAGGTAGTGGTATCCAATAATCGACCAAGGAAAGCTGTGTTAGATGCCAAGGTCGTCAATGGAGGGGCCAAAAGTCTCTGTGCAGGACTGAACGGCAGGGGAAGGGAAGAAAGAAAGAGGTAAGTAGATAGAAAGAGAAGAGATAAGAATGAAAAAAAGGAATGAAAGGGAAGGAAGGAAAAAGGAGGTGAAAGGAAAGATTTAGGAGAGGTTTTTCCTGCACGAGATACGTCCTGCACAGAGGCCTCCCCTTTTAGTCGCCTCTTACGACAAGCAGGGGTTACTGCGGGACTATTCTAAACCCCGTCCCACAGGGGGGTAAATAAAAAATAACTTGTGTTCTATTTAATTTGTTTTTCCTGGATATTCTTACAATTAACTTTCAGTCAGTCGATGTAGAAAGTGTAAAGCAATATAATCTCATTCATAATGTGATGGTAGCCATATTACTTTCTAATAATCACTTAATATTGAACCCCTAGAATAAATGCAAAATAAATTGTGATATTTGGGTGGATGACGGAAAGTAATTGTTTAACCAACTCTATATGGGTGGAACAATGGAATTCTCCATTGTGAAATCAGCTGACCTAACCACTTATACAATGTCAGGTAATACACATTGACCCAAGCGTCACATATTGGTGGGACAACCCAATGTAAAGAGAATATAAAGGTATCCCCACTTGTAGGAATTTTATCATATCATTGCTTACGTCACCCACTATACAGAAGTTATGTTTAAGTAGTAAAACAGAAAAACATACATACCATTTTTAATAAGAATAGCAATGACGTTAATTGAGCATTGGTACGGATTTTAAATTTTTTTAAATTATTTAAAGTACCAAAATTTGACCTGGGTGATAAAGTATTGTGATCGTCTAAAAAACCAAAATGGTGATTTTAATAAATGTCGATGTTTCATGACCCCTTCAAACAAAAAGAATGGTTTCCGCGATACCGGTTGTCTGTCTGTCTGTACTTCTAGCTAGAGCTGAAACTGTTTTAAAGATTGGGCTAAATTTTGATATATGGGGTTTTCATGAGGTCCTCACGAGAAGTTTTTGGAATTAGATGTCTGACCATAAATTTAAGGGTAGTTCCCTGAAGGGCAAAAAGAAAAAAATATATATTTTTTAGAAATTCACTTTAACCATTTAGATCAAATTATAATATATATATATATATATATATATATATATATACACTGTTTATTATTACAAACAAGATGGAAACTCTCATTTTCTCATGAAAATGATTTTGAGGGTACTTAACATTGTGTAAATTTTCCAATTTTCATCATTTCTCCGCAACTATTTAATATACGAAATAACTTATACTATTAAAGATAAAAATATTTCATCTGAAATATATATTTTATAAAACCGATACTTTTTGAGCTATAATCAAAAACATACATACACTTTTTAATTCAGGTTTTTAAAAATAGATTTGATTTCTATACTCTTTGGTGGACAAAGATATTTCTCTTTTCTCAAATTTTCTGTAACATTGTTCCTAGTTCCTAATGCCATAGAGTAAGTAACAGTGTATATTATTCAATTTATGTTACTTGGTGTAATGTTTCTATAACACTGTATAGAACTATTATTTCGTTTCCCAAATCTTACGAATTTTTATTAAATGTATATTTTAAGATAAAAGAGGAAGAAAGTCTGTGCGGTGAACCGTAACATTTATTTTTAATGAAAAACTTCTAAGCTGATTGTAATTTCGTTGTCAATGAAGAATGTATAAAACCGCACTTCCACACAACTTCTGAGTCATTGACCTCGAGACGGGCTCTTTAGGGGATACCTACCAGAGCGCTGAGGTGTTACGGACGTCCAGAAAACCTGAATTATATTAAACTTTATTTGTTATTTAAAAAATACGGTTAAAACCAAATTTGTGGGGCAGAGCTATCAACATGTTATTTTTTAAACATTTTTAGTATTGCCTCCTACTACCTGCTCAGGTTATTCGCCTAAATACTAATTATACTAATGGGTTAGGGATTAGGAAGGCTTAATTCAGAGGAAATACACATGCATTTGCGTGGAGGGAGAATGGAAACCCGTTTAGGGAAAACCACCCTCAGTGCACCCGACAAGGATCGAACCCCAATCTCCCCATCCTCGGCAGTCTAGTCCAATACGAGAGTAGCGCGTTAGACCACGTGGCCACAGAAGCCGGTAACATGTTATTCATCATCAGCAACTGTTTTCAACGTGTGGCCGAGTCAGTACAGTGAAATGAAATAATTGTAGATTATTTTATTGTTTTGGAAATTTCTAAACTGAAATCACCATAAGAAATACAGCAGTGTAAAGATATTTCCGTTCAATTAGGCGTAGAGTTTAAGGTAGGAGTGTAGGGGACGAGAGAAAAGGCCAGTGCCTTTTTGCAGTTTTTATGGATAAAAATTTTTTGTACAAAATAAATTTTGTTTCAGTACAAACATGGAGTTCAATTTTCTTCACATGTTGAAATCAACAGTTGTTGAATATCTGTCGTGAGCATGGCGGCATTATCTAACAAACTTTTTAAATGAAGAGAAAAAGTTGTCATTAAATTTCAGAACACCCTTGACAGATATTCAAGAAATATTTAGGTCACCATGTTCTTCGTTTGTACTGGAGCAATATTTTATTTGTTTTGGACAAAAAAATATATTGCTGTAAGTTCAAAATCACTGGCCTTTTCTCGTGACCCCTTCCATCCCACCTTAAGTATTCTACTCACCTTAAGTCAATTTGATTCAAGTAATTGACTAATGTTATTTTATTTCTATTTGAAACGGAATCTCTTAGTATATCATGGCTAATAGACGGTTTTACACCCAAGGTTGATTGAACCAGAGGGACGCTGGAAATCGAACTGTGTCGACCAATGGTGTAAAATAGAGTTTATCACTGGGACACCACACTTGACCAAAACATACATGAATAAATGATTTCAGCTCCCTCAGTGGTGGACCTTGTATTGTTACTAGAGAGGGTGGATTGAGGATTCTACGAACCGTTATAGTGACATTAGTGGCTAGGCATGAGTAGGTTTGTGGTTCTGACGTCACGTTTTACACAGGGGCAAGCTTGGAGGAGTTTTATAGGCGATTGTGTACAAGTTAGAAGAAAACTTGAATTTTATCTCTGTCCCTGAGATGTGTAAAACTATCCATTTAACAGCATCGCATGACTTGAAAGAATCCCAAAAAACTTAATATTAAAATCCTTTATGAATTATATTTACGTAGATTACAAAGCAATAAGGATCCAGGCTTACAAAATAAAACCAAACTTAAATATTATTGTATATAAATATTTGGGTGAAGGTGCAAGTCAATATATAATGCGGGATATACATGTCCATGTATAATTTCTAAAAACAAAATACCACTACAAAATCTTATCCGTTAGCATTCTTTTTTAGACGAGAGTTTCCAATGGATCCGTCAAATTAATCCAACATTTTGGCATAAATAATTATCCTTAGTACCCTTAAATTTGGATAATAAAAAATATTTTTATATTTTAAAATGATACTAAAACAATTTTCATAGATTTATGCGTCAATTTATGTGAGATCTTTAGCTGTCACTTTTCCTTCTTTTTTTTTTTCACCGCATCTTAGTACCCGTTGCTCTTATACTCATACACTTATGACGCTAGTGAGGTAGTGATGAGGAAAGTAGAGCTTTTGATTAAATGTAGCTGCATTTTCGTTGAGGTAGAAAAGGAGAAAACCTTAGTACACACTACTGGAATTCTAACCCCGATCTTTCTGTCACTGGTGAGCCAGTATACCATAAAAGTGATGCCTTTGACCATATGACTATCGATGCGTGTGATAAATAGTACTAGATATATAGACCTATATACAGGGTGTTAGGAAACTCATAGCCCAAACTTCACATATTGTTTGTTTGAATCAAAAACAATACAAAATCCCTACACACTTACACCCGGAAAACTTTGCTAATACCATTAAATTGTGTTCAAAAATTCGGAGTATAGCACTGGGAGAGCAAATCTGTTCAAGCATGCATGTACAACATGTTGCATATGGGCTAGGCGCATGGCACTACACACCTCGACATATTGGAGCACGGCAGCAGAACATAAAACACATAATAGTGAACAAAACACCAGTCCATCTAGAACTGGGAATACGTTCTGAGGGTCATCATTAACGGTCCTACATCACAGAAAGTGCTTGCCATTATTACATGCCTAACTTTTATGCAACCTGTTGTACGCGCATGCTTGAACAGCTTTGCTCTCCCGATGCTGTAAGACCAAAACTTTGAACACAATTAAATGCTATTAGCGTAGGTTGTCAGATGTCTGTGTATAAGGATGTTGTATTACTTTTGGTTCAAACAAGATATGTATACTTGTGTATTTACCAAAAACCGAGGTAACTTCTTTCGTGTGGGTACTTGTTTGTTATGTTTTAATCAACTCACCAGCATCAGTGACCGTATGGTCTAGGGCGTCACTATCCCAATAGATCAGACTGCCAATTACAGGTAAATTGGGGATTGAATCCCGGTTGGTTGTACCGATGGTGTTTTTATTTCCTGAATGGTTTGAAACTCGTCCCCCAGACAAGTGCGAATACACTTCCTCTAAATTCAACCCTCCTCATCTATAGCTTACTAGCGTAATTAGTATGTATGCGTATATATCCTGAACAGAGTTTAAGACACGGTGACAAAATAAATGAATCAACTCGAATCGTAATCTATGTGAAACAAGGATCAATAATAATCAAACCATGTGATAGTGTCGATCTATCTGTTTATTGTTTGTTTGTGTAAACCCATTGTTCTCTAACCAACACGCTACAAAACCTACAAAAGTTCTCACTCAAGAATTAAGAATAAATGTATCTTATTTAAGTGTCAACAGACAGACTTTAATTACAACACTGTCCGTGAAAAGGTTATCACATTCAAGTTAATTTAAGTGAGTTGAAAAATGACACATCGACATGGGGAAATCAAACCAAGAACCTTTGACCTGGCGTGACAATGCTCTACCACTGAGATATCCAGGCTTCGTCCCATGTTCAAGGTCATTCAACCTTAAACTATGAGTGAATAATGACCCTTAGCATGAGAGTAATATTGAATAGTTAAGGGCTAGGGCATAGTTGAGCTAAGCCAAAGTTCCACTGGTTCGATTCCCGTGTCCAATTGTCATTTTTCAACCAATTTTAACTAGTTATTTAAGTCTGTCTGAGCGAGGGGAGCATGATGTTGCTCACAACTGTACCTGCCCTGACGTAATAACAATGTCGTCACTCTCGCTCCTTCAGCCGTGACGTGGGATTGTCCCAACGCTGACACCACATGAGGACCACTTCACACGAGAGCGATGCTCACCAGTACTGACAGTCGCGGTGAAGGGGGCTGTGAACCACCCCTCGGCCTTCAAAGGAACAACTTCACAAGTTACAGTTCAAAACGAGAACCTCGCAAATCTGGTAGGCAGTTACTACCCACTTCGGTGGCCGCATAGTCTAAGGCGCCACTCTCATAGTAGACTAGACTGCTGATGACGGGGAGATCTAGGTTCGAATACCAGTCGGATGTACTTGGGTGGGTTTTTTTTAATGGTTTCCCACATGTTTTGCATAGAAGGAGAGTAGAAAACAATTCTGAAAATACCACCCTCAGTACACCCGACTGAGTTTCGAACCTCTATCCCCCCACTATCGACATACTGATATATTGCGAGCGTAGTGTTTTAGACTATGTGGCCATCAAAGTGGGTGTTTCAAAGTTGTAGAATTGTTGAAATTAAAAAATAAAATTTGAAATTAATTTTATAGAAAACTAAACTAATAGTTTCCAAGCTAAAAGCTCTTTTTTCCTTAACATCGCGTCTTACTGAATCTTAGGGTTGCACGCCTGGATATGTTTATCTCCTAAACGTAACCCTGGGAAATGGGCAGATGAACTTATACAATCCAGGTAATCAAAAAAGTATTTAAATAGTAACTCTAATATTGGGGGTGTGGGGGGGCAGGAAATGGTGGATGGTCATTAGAAATGTATGAAATTAATCGAAACAAACCATTCAGTGTTGGCTGAGCCACTCCTTCAGACAATACATTTACTGATCTGATTTAAATTATATTGTCTGACTTAACGCTATAAAACCGAGAATAAAAAAATAAAATCGAAATATCGATACGGATAAATCTCTTAGAGATTAAATTTGAAAATAAAGAACCTTTTTTGAGTGAATCTGACCTTGAGAAGTTTTTATTGACGTGTGTATTGCTCACACTGTTGGTCTAGCGAATATGTCACTGAACAGCTGGCTTGGCCATTATCTTCAGCCTGTGCTATTCAATAAAGATTATTCGAGATATCCTTAGTTCATTAATGACGGGCCGTTAAAACCACCTCATGTGGCCGGGAGACATTCTTTCAGTTTAATGCGAAATACAGCTCTAACAAAAGTTGATGGATATTCTTTTCTATTTCTTTAGTTTATACAAATATTTCACATTTTATATCATGATGTTTTACTAAAATAGATTCAGCAATAAAAAAAAGTATATTCAAACAAATCAATGAAAAATCATTCAGAGAAAATGTGTAATTAACAGTCAAACAAATTTTATTATCGATGGTGTGCTCCTATGTAAGATGTAATCTAAGTATATTATACTCTTTCTATTAAATATTTTATACAGATCAGGCTAGTTTGAATTATTGCTAATTTATGTTTAAGATTACCAATTAAATGTCTTTATACAACAAGACAACACAAAGTATAAAACACTGAGCTCCTGGTCATCCTACTACACTGCATGACAGTAAAGTAATGCAGTGAAATATATCCTGGATGTTGCTGGCGCTAGAAAAAATCTTCCTAAATCAAGTGCTTACAATGTTTAATTTTAGGGTGCTTCTTGAATAAATATTGTTAAATATTGGACTTAATAATAAGGCATCAATTAGTATTAGGAAATATTAATAAATTGTGATCGATATATGGCTGAGAGCCGTGAGGCGTTGGTCAAAATTTATCACTCCTGAGGGCAATTAGGTTTGAATCCTTGCTTGAAAACATTTGGGATAAGGTTATGAACATGGACTATGATATCACCACATTCAATAATAAACTGAAACATATATCATATAATTGTGCCAAACTTATATTTTTATAGTTGATATAACAATTAATATTAAATTTAAGAATTTTACGTGAATTGTTTAGACTCAAGATATTATACCGTCATGGGATTAACTCTAAAAACAACATTTAACCTAAAACCCCAAACCCATAACAATATTCTACATCCCCTATAACTGAACTAAGGCTCTTTATAATTGCAATAAAATTTCTGAACCACTCAACTATTTTGGATTGTAGAATCAATATACAAATTTATTCTAGTTTGTGTATTTTAAACGTATCACAATAATACGGCTAGAAAAGTTAATTCCCTTTATGAAAAATGTTGGCAACATGCAGACCACTTTTCCTTTTTTCCTGATTGTCGTAGGGGTGGGAGGTAACTATAATGGTAATATAGCCTAAGGCAGAGTTATCCAACTGATGGCCCGCAGGCCAAATGCGGCCCCAACGCTAACTGAAAATGTGACTCTCATAAAAATCCTCGATGTAAATTAAAGGTAGTCCTCGGTAGAAGATATAAAATAGCAAATGACTCGAATAAAAATATTTATTTAAAATTTTCATGATTGCATTTATAATGGATTATTAAATATGTATACATATAATTATGTTTATAAGTTGTCTTGTGAAAGTGTACGTGCGTGCGTGCGTGCGTGATTGCATATTTCATAATACATATTTGGTAGATTAATAAAGCTCAAACAGTAAAATTTGTAAAAGCTCTAGGGACCAAAATAAAATGAAATGTAAATAAAAGTATTGAAAGTTATAATGTTTACTAAGTGTTATTTGTAGGCCTATATTATGTTGATGAGATTACTAAATATGTCTTAGGCCCGTGATACAAACTGATTATCAGATTAGGCCGTAGGGATTAAAACTTTGGCCTACACTGCCCTAAGGAAAAGGCTCGTTACAGCCTGAAGCCCATAACATACAAGAGTAGATATGGACAGGAACTATGTGGTAGTTATCGCTGACACGAGAGTTTGTGGTTCAATCCCCCTCCGGACTCGTTAGCTTTTAATTCTCTCAACACTGTAGATTTTATCACACAGCTCCCTATCGAGATGAGTAATCGGAAATAGATTTGAAATTCATATTTATTCATCAATTATTTCTTCATCGCGTCTCAGTACACTTTTGGGATGGATACACATGCATTAATTACGCTAATGAGATAGGATTTGAGTAAATGTACCAGCATTTTCTTGAAGGGATAGTGGGAAACTATTTAGTAAAAACCACACTCAGTACACCCAACCGGTATTCAGGCTCCAATCTCCCGGTCATCAGAAAACTAGTCTAAAACAGAGTAGCGCGTTAGACCATGCGATGATTGCTACGGCTTCTTAAGTTACAACAAGAGGTCCAGTACACCAGCCATAGAACTTACGTACTTATATATTATATTATTTAATGTCCCAGCTTTGGTTTCAACACCACTAGTGCCATCTCTCGTGGAGGATCAGAAGACAAAATATATATAGCTAATAGTTTAAACCTATCCCAACAGATCGCTCTCGTGTCCTTTCAAATGTTGGCAACATTGATTTTTCTTCGTTCAACTTTTAACACTTGTGCGCTTATGTTTTTTTTATCAGTTGTCCCAACCTACCACCACAAAACTGGTGCTTTGGTAACTCTTTCATTTTAAATACAAAAAACAAAACTCCTAGTTTTTCTATGATCTATTAACTGATAATAACTAAACTTAAACAATAATTGTGTACATTAATATTTTGATAAAAATATGTCTAGTTAATTTAGGTAGCCATATTTTATTAAAAAATACCTACTTCCTTCATGACAGAGGAAATAATTAAACTAATTTTATTTTATAAATTAATATCTGGTATCAGTAAATTTTTAGTCATCTCATATTTGTGGGTGGATTTCTTTGTATTATTTATTAGTTGTAGATATATTATATATTAATTTAGAAATATAAGGTCCCTGGTGTCTAATATTGAGATTATAATACTAATATAAAATAAGAGGAAGAGGAAAATTAGTTAGAAGTATAAATGCTTCAAATTTTGTATTTATAAATAACTATATAATATCTAGAAAATTCATTAATATAATTATAATAATATATAAGCTAAGAGTAGACATAGGTAAAATAGAACGTTTCGAGAATAGTTCTAACGATTTTAAATAAAGTTACAGTAAATAATGGATAATGATGTAAGAATACTACTAGCTAAATATAACAAAAGGTCCATCCATACTGTTTTACCAAGCTTATTAAAATGTAGAATATTTCAGATATGAAAATAACTCACCTACAGTGTGTTAAAACTATTAATCATTTTTATAATAAAATAGGAAGTCTGAGAATATAAACGTATACAAACAATAAATATACAATTCAAATATGTTTTCCAAATATAGAATTAAAACTCTAAATCATCGGACATTTCCAAAAATCAAATTTGTTAAGTACATCTTACTAATTTATTAAAATCTTGCTTAATTGAATAACACCCTCTTATTTCCACCTAGTAACAAAATGAAGTCTTGCAATCATTAATAATATTAAAACCTGAATTTGCTGTGTATTATTTCTTAAAGTTTTTATCACTAAAGAATATTAAATTTCTGACCAACGTAGTTTTACTTAATTTTATAATAATCAAAAGATCTCTAATATGTTTATATTTGGTTACTTGTAAATACTTCTGGGTCATGAAAACCAAATAATTATAAGTTAATATACATATATCAGGTTTAGATGAAGGGAAAGCCAGTTAAAATCTGTACTTTTACATAATTTTTAACAAAAACTTTATTTTGGCAAAATAAAATAAAATATTACTCCAGTACATAAGTTTAGTTTAATTTCTTGCACTTAATAATTTCAAAAGTTTTTGAATATATCTCATGAAAATAGTGGAATCCAAGTAGGAATGTTTATATTAATTTATAAAGTTTATATACGAATGCCACTGTACCAATATTTATTAAATATAAGGTTTTATTTTTTTGTATATAATACACTAAACGTATCTACTTAAGCAAAGTTGTAATTATTTTGAACGAATAGATTTTTTTTTTTTGCTATAAAAACTGTAAGAACACGGAGTTTAACTTGCATCATCTTCTATCTCATCTTAAGAAATTAATAAACTTTTACAGCACCGTTTATTTTAAATAAAACTCATACATATATATATATTCAAAAGTTCCCTGGTAAAATATAAATGGTTCTAATTGATCGATTATCTTTAAACCAATTTAATGTCCAGTTATTTATCTTTCTTTCTTTCTAGAAGTTTGTATAAAATATATCAGCTTCCAAAACGTATCTAAAGCTTGTTTTTCTTCCGAACCTTTTCTCCACCAGGCAAGTTCCTAGCCAGGAACCTGAGAGGAAAGTTCTCAGAAATCTGCATCGGAACAGCGCACACCTGGCTATACGTTCTTTCTGCACCATTAACATCGCAAGGACACGGCGCAAGAACCGACTAAGACTCTCTCCTCTTTTCACAGTTCTATGGTATTCTAAACATTAGCGTCTGAAACATATTAACTATAGTACCTGTGACGTAGCGGCAAGTAAAGATAGTATTTACCATGTTAATGTAGGTGAATTTTATTCATGGTAAGTTTCAAGGATACAACATTTAATAAAAACTGCATCGGTGGCTGCATGGCCTAACGCGCTACTCTAGCAGTAGATTATACTGTCGATTGGTTTTCTATTCTCTCTCCAAGCAAATGTGGTTACACTTCCTGTAAATATTACCTTCCTCATCCCTAAAATAACTAGCGTAATTAAAACAAAAACGTATAAGCCGAACGCATAGTAGGTAAGACGCGGTACTACAAAACAAATTAAAAACTGTTAAATAAATATAAAAATAGTCTTGAATTGTAAAAAAAAAAAAACGATTTATTTGATATAGAAGTAACTTTGTAGCAAGTGTATATTTTTTTAATCTTCTACAATTTAGGTTGTTTGTTGGGGGTTTTTTTTCACGAAAATTGCCCGAAGCAATCCTTCTTCCAGGATGTAGATTAAAACAATCCTTGCGCACACATGTGTAGAGATCTTCTTCTCTAGTCTACAGCCCGGAGGTCGGTCTGATATGATTTATTTCCATCCGGTACTGGGTATATACTTAGCCCTTAGGCTGGTTAGTACTTCCTGCACCATCTGGTATAAATACCACGTACTGAGGGATTCAGAAAGTGTGGTGGTTTCTTGTTGCCTTCCACAATGAATTTATATGAGCGGGCACGAAAGTGCCTACCAATTTTTCAGTAAGTTTTTTTTTTTTTTAGCACCGCGTCTTACTACCCGTTCGGGTTATACGCTTAAGTACTAAGTACACTAATGGATTAGGAAATGGGAAGGTTGAATATATAGGAAGTGAACCCGCATTTGCGTGGAGGGAGAGTGGAAAACCATTTAGGAAAAACCACCACCCAGTTCACCCGACCGAGATTCGAACCTCGATCTCCCCGTCCTCGGTGGTCTGACTCAACACGACTGGCGCGTTAGCCAACTACGCCACCGAGGCGGGTTTCAGTAAGTTATTTTCATATAAGTTTCAGGGTTAAAAATTTCTCCTATAGCCCTCAGGGGATTAATAAATATTAGTGCCTTAGTGTTCTCGACAAAAACAAGACCACTTATAAAGTATTCTAAAAAATTTGAAACTTTAAAAACTTGTCAATATTTATTAAGGTTTATCTGTACTAACTGGGCTATTACTTTTGACAAACATCTTGGCTTTTTATATTAGTTTATATCTTTAAAACTTTATTCAGTATTTGATTACATGGACTTGAATGGTTCTTGCAGTAGGTTCGGATCCCACACAACCACTTTTGTATTGCTTGACATATTTCCTTACTTTTGGTGCATTTACTTCTTAACACTCCTAATGGTCGCCTGTAATGATTTCTTTTATTAGGCACTCACCGTGAACACAGATAGCAATTCGTGGTGTTTTATTTCTTATGGGAAGTGTAAAACGAAATCTTTGAAAAGAATGCCGAATGTATGAATATGTGTTATTTTGAGTAAGGGATAAGAAATGTATTTATAAATACCAGGGAATTTATTTCCATCCCATTCGCAAGTATTTGGTTGGTATTATTTAGTTAATAGGTTTGGGTACCATGGTTATTTTAGCTATAAGGTTCAAGGATGAGGAAGCTAGCTGTTTATATAAATGAAGACGCATTTTCTTGGGAAGAGGATGAGAAAACCAACGTGATAATTTGCAAATGAAAAACTATGCTTCATTCCCTCGATCAAGATTCGAACTTCCATCTCCTTATCACGGGACAAAAAAACTATAAATGACCAACGACTTTTTCCGCATCCCACCTATGCGTGCTTTAGGAAAATTTCATGAAAAATTATCTCTTACTCGTTTACTTAAGATAAATATGATCTTTATTATGTCCTATAGTTTAAAAAATAACAAATTACTATTTTACACTCATCCCTGTCGAATTAAAAATGGTTTACAGTTACAGAAAAGGCGTTCACGTATTCGAGAAACATCAAAACAAGTTTGTCATCAATCCAGTATAATGTTAAAATAAAGATGAAATATTTTTCCAGAGTACTTTCAAGTAAATGCATATCTATCAGGTTAGACATTTTCATATTTTTTTAAAATTCTTTTTTTTAGCGCCATGTCTTATTTCTCGTTCGGATCATACGCCTAAATAAATCTTATTTTGTTTGGTGAAAGGGGGATAAATCTAATGGACCAGTAAACTTTGAGGAATTCTATGAATTGTTGTAACGCAGGTTTATTTATTTTTCATGTTCTTACTAACCGTCCCATTGGTCTAGTGCCCAGTGCACCTGGCCACGAGTCTAGGGGTCCCGGGTTTAATTCCCGGCAGGTACCCTGGGTAATTTCATCTCATTACGACATGGAAAGGATGTACTATTAGTACATTCGGACGTCCCCTGGACAAAGGTACATTAGTACGAGCTAGTCTTTCCTCTACTGGGCTACGAGTGATGTAGCCCGGATGCGCTATATTATTATTATTATTATTAGTAGTAGTAGTAGTAGTAGTAGTAGTAGTAGTTGTAGTAGTAGTAGTAGTACTAAGGATATATATTTAAGATAAACTCTATAACGTATGCCTACAATCCAGCAGCTGCCATCTCTTGGTGAATACAGTGCCAACTTCTGTGGCTGGAGGGTGTCATTTCATCATCACAAAGAACCCTCGAGTTGTTTATCTCATTTTTCTAAACCGAACCCACTACTTTTTCATTCAAGTAGCTCCTTATTTTATCCTCACGAGGCTGAGTTGACCCCGGTCCAGACCCACTGTTGCCCCGGGGATCGAACCCAGGACCTCTATATTTGTAGCCATGATCTCTGACCACTAAACCACAGAGATGGTCAAGAGTATATCATACACACCCACTTCGGTGGCCGCGTGGTCTAAGGCGCTACTCTTGTAGCAGACTAGACTGCCGATGACGGGGAGATAGAGGTTCGAATCTCGGTCGGATGTACTGAGGGTGTTTTTCCATAATGTTTTTCCACTCTCCCTCCTCACAAATTCGGGTGCACTTCCTATAAATATAACCTTCCTCATCCCTAAAACCATTAGTGTAATTAGTACATCAGCGTATAGCCGGAACGATTAGCAGAAAGTGATGATGAAAATAAATATTGAATATTCTAAAATAAATTATAGATCCGGGATTCGAACACGACCTCTCTCCCCTTAGATACCTTTAGAATTGGTTTGCTACTCAGTAGCGTACGCAGGATTGCCAAGTAAGGGGGGCCCACGAGGGTTTTAGGGGGAGATCCACACCGACCGCCACCGGAGGAAATTTTTTTTAACCAATATATACACCTAGAAGCTTTTTTGGAAGGTTTTTTATTGGTATTTGTTAAGTTGATCATTAATATTTGTGGACAATAATCTTACGAAGAAACGCTGGCACTAAAAGATAGGTAAGGGGTTAATACTACTGACCAAAGAATCGTATTTTCAGAGCGTGAAGATATCCTACTTTCGTTTCATGTAAGATAGTCCACTCCTATGATCTAAATACATTAGGGTGATTGATATAGATACTATTTATGATCACCTGATTTTATGTGATTGATATAGAGACTATTTATGATCACCTGATTTTATGTGATTGATATAGATACTATTTCTGATCACCTGATATTTTCTTTGCTCACAATGTTTAACTGGTCATCCCCTACACATCCCTCCTCCTGATATTTTCTCTTCGGATCTGCGTAGATCTCAGGGCATCCACGAACTATGGTAGGGGGCTCGAACCCCCTAAAGCGCCCCCCCCCCCCCCCGTAAGTACACTACTGTTGCCACTGCCTCAACACTCTCAGCCGCAACTCCCACAAATTCCATTAAAAGTTAATACAATACAATCTTATACCATGCAATACAAATTACAGATTATTACAATTTACATTTTACTTTCAAGCTTAGAGATATTCATTATCATTACTATTCTAGAGACATTACAGAAAATCTGGTTAATGTGTCTCTTGATGTGTGTATAGAATATAGAACTCAAGGCGTACAACTATAGATAAATTAGGTAATAATATATAAGGAGAGGAGCAGGTAAACGCTATGACCTCATTCGACAGATAAAAGGTATTGGTGGGAGCACATATTAAGGCATCAGTCTCACCTTGAGTGGCTCGCTGATAGAGGGGATGTCCGAGATGGAATCCCAGGAAGGTATACTAGTTATTTTATTTTTCCTGGATTGCTTTTCCCTCGTTCTTTACATAAATGTGGATACATTTTTCTGTGAACTGTACTTACTATAATTTTACTCTAATAATGTGAATAAATGGATAGACCGTATTATTTGCTAGACGCTATACAGTAGTACTCTTATTATTTATATTATTATTGTTCTTAAATATTCTAGTTACAGCACAAGAAGAATTGTCTACTTTTTATTATTTGAAACTTGTTTCACAGTGTGCTAAAATAATAAAGTGATGATATATCTGCTATCAAATACAACTATACAGTTCCATTTTCATTAAAATAACCTTATCTGACAGCTAGAACAGTTACTAGATCTACTTTCATTGGAAGAACCTTATCGGACAGCTAGAACAGTTACTAGATCTACTTTCATAGGAAGAACCTTATCTGAAATCTAGAACCGTTACTAGATCTATTTGCATAGGAAGAACCTTATCTGACATCTAGAACAGTTACTACATCTACTTTCATAGGAATAACCTTATCTGACATCTAGAAAAGCTAATAGATCTACTTTCAATTATTCATAAGTCATGTTAGGTGATATTTATTTGTCACATAATTTTATATATTTATCAATTTATATATTATAATAATAATAGTGATATAAATATTATCAATGTTGACCACGAAAAATGTTTCATGTTCTGCAAGGTCCTTCCTATGAAAATTGGAGTGTACAAAGGTTAGTGCTGGAATAGAATGATGCTCGTTTCTTTCCGAGAAGAATGAACCCAATCTAGAAAGTAGTTCTGAAAACTAAAATCTCGGATGTTTTGTTGTCGTGGTCTATTTTTCAAAGTAACACGAGACAACCTGTATCTGGTGGCTTGTAAACATTAATTATTTCTCGTGGGGCCACGCCCCTCGTCCCTTGCCCCTTTGGGGAGAAGGGTGTAGAATAACAAGCCACGATCCCTCCGGGACACCGTGGCTTTAGTGGTATATTGATCTTTTTTAATTAAATACTCCCGGGTTCGTCCTGGGAACGACAGGATAAACAAGATTCTCGGAACAGTATCGGTACAGAATTATCTTTGTCTGCTCGCTAAGAGAGGATTTTTACATTTTTGGGTGGTTATTTTAATAAATGAGTTAATATTTTGATTCAAACACAATTATTTATTTCAATGTATAGTAGTGTTCATAAATTATTTTTTTTCTAAATAAAATGCTTCAATTTTTACTTAAATGTTGTAAAGAGGATGTAAAGTATTTATTTAAAATTTTGGTTCCACCCTTCATTCACCCTGAAAAAAAAAAGCAAGCTTATTACGTCACAGTTATGTAATGCACAGGTTTGCAACATGTGGGCCGCAGAATTAATTTTTAAGGGGTTCGCGAGCTCACTTAGCTCAGTTCTGTATAAAACTTGCCTTCTTACTGGCTTCAGTGACAGAATGGTCTAAGGCATCAGTCACTCTCGTGTTAGACCGAACTGATAAACATGAGGAGATTGAGCTTCTAATCCCAATAAGAGTAATTATCATATAGGCGTATAACCTGAATAGGTAGCAAGATGCGATTTTTTTTTTAAAGTGCCTCTATACCAAATTACTAGGATGATTAATAATAGTGGATTTTATATTTAACCTAAAGAATGGAGAGAAATAAAATTCATAATAATTAACGTTGCGTTTGTTTTTCAAATTAAAAAACTTTTTTTTTTTTTTACAAAAACGAGAAAGTATAAACGAGTGTCGTTGCCAGGAAAAAAACAATGACCTCTCCGAGTTGAAGTAAAAGCGCCCCTAGAGCTGCGCCCAGCCCCTGGCGGCGCTCTCCGGCAACACGCCGTCCGTGTGAGTGACAAGTGGCGCCGCGACGCTGTTCCACCATTAGTCACCGACCCGGGGCTTGATACCGGCCCTGCCGGCTCACTGACTGCTGGGCTGGAAACCAAGTGTGGTTGTGGGGGAGGGTATGAGGGCTAAAAGAGGGAGATGATATGATGGGGGAATACAGTAAAAAAAATGTACTATACAGGATGTGCAAGAATGTGTCATTTTGTAGATATAACCCATTTCATGAACGTAGGAATGAACTAGTGTTGTTTTGTAGCTGCTATTATTTGCCTGACATGTGTGACATTTAGCTGACACATGTGTCACTATAAACCATAAAACATTATTTAAATATGAGCTTAAAATCCACACTTGAAAAGAGGAAATGGGATTTCTTTGGTTAGCAAGATATTTGTATTTCATATCCTAGCTCTATACGCATATACGAGTAAAGTAAATTTATATTTATATAACACGAACAGTATTTAATGTCCTATTATGGAATGTTAGTATATTTTAAAATGTTTGAAAGTTTTAAATGAAAGGTATCCATGTGTTATTTTTATCTGTGCCGTCATACTGGGGTAGGTTTTGATTTATTCTATATATACATGTGTAAATTTAATATTTTAAGAAATAGGTACAGTGTTCTATATCTGGAAATAGTATAGTAAAATTAAATATTTAGTGGCTAATAATCTTAGTTTTATAACTACCGCTAAGTTAATTCCGTTCTTAATTTGGGTATGTATTCCTCCTGTAAAATAAGTTTCCCTTTCTTAGTTAATCGCCCATCTACTTCCTCTTGTCCCCCTAACCCGCCTCCCCTGGATAATATACAGGCAATACACCACTAATCAGACGTCATATTGTAGAGTAGTAAGTTGTAGTCTTTATTAAAAATATACAAATTGAGTACCGTATCTTTTAAAAAAAATACAACAAAATTGAAAATTACAAACTAGAAATAAAACTGATCCTAACTGCGTTGATATTAAGTTAAGCATGCAGTTAATCGCATTCTGATAATATTTTGTTTTAAGGGTAAGATTTTATCTAATTTTCAAGTCCAGTTTTTCTTTGTGAATTAATTGTTTAACGGTTGTATAAAACTGTGTTGGCACAGATATTAACATAGTTACGCGATCAGCCATACCAATGGCCTCGTGTCCTAGGGAGTCTGACTCACATTAACCTTGGTGGGTGTTGATGGGGTCGTAAGGGTGCTCTAAAATGTGTTTTTACTTTTTTTTTTAGCGCCGTTTGGATTGTACGCTTATGTACTAATTAAGCTAATGGGTTTAGGAATTAGGAAGGTTATATTTATAGGAATATCACCCGCATTTGCTTGGAGGGAGAGTGGAAAAAGATTTGGGGAAAACCACCCTCAGTTTATCCGACAGAGATTTGAGCCTCGATATTCCCGTAGTTAGAAGTCTAATCTTCTGTAAAAGTATCACGTTAGACCATGCAGCCACCAAAGAGGTTAAATGTTACTAATTACTTTTTTAACCCTTTATAAAGGTTAATATTTGTGTATATTCTCTTAACACCAATTATAATCCCTTACATTAAAGCTAGAAAGCGTAATATTAATGTTAAAAAATACTGTATTGATGAATATAGCGTATATATATATATATATATATATATATATATATATATATATATATATATATATATATACTTTTTGAACTTTTTTTAAGATTAAATGTTTAAAGGTAATAAAGTTAAACTGTTTCTTATGAATTTCAATTGAACTTTAATCCTCGAACAATATTTAATAGTTATCATTTGAGTGTTACTTGTGTAAAACTATTCCTTCCACTTTGTAAAAGTCAAGTTAAAGTTTTAATGATTTTTGTTGAAAGGCTTGGAGAAATAAAAAATAAAAATGAAAGAAAAACATATTATAGTAATAAACAAAGCCACTATATTATTTTATAATAATAAATAAATCCCACTATGTTATTTTATATGTATAAACAAAGCCCACTATATCATTTTAAGCTGACATATCTGAATTTATCTCTGCTTACGTTATAGATGTCATTTAATCACCGGTGAGTGTTAAAACATTGTTTAGTAGCTGTTATTTATTGGTTATATGTTGAAATTATTTATCTTAATATTAAGTGAGATATTTCAAATATGTTCATAATATATACCAGTTTTATTATGACTTCGAAATTTTTCCAAGTTGTGAAGATTATTGTGAATGTTTAAGTTGAAGGGAAGGAGGTTTGAACTTTGACATCAAAACATTTTGAAATTTCGCAGATCCCAACCAATCATACGTTAGTTTTTATAAATATAAATTTATGTGAGGATAATATGAAACTTTTTCAGGAAAACGAGAGAGTAGACAAACAAAAAGTCCTCATCTATTATTCATAGAAACACTAGAGTTAGTTTACCACTAGTCCTCAATCTCGTGTAAAATATGGCAGATACTTTTAGATTGTTTCGTGTTTATTTTAATATATTTGTATATCTGGTTTAAATATATTATAAATATTTATAAGTTGTTGATATGGTCCAAATATTTACCAAGGGACCAGACACCATCTCAATAAAATATAGCACGTCTGTCTACTGAAATATGTTATCAGGTTCAATTCCCGGCACATGCTAAAAATGTATCATTGATTAAACTGAAGCTTTATCTTTCCTAGTGATGGATTGACGGTCGTGGGACTGAATAATGGGCCTCTTCTAGAATTTAGCTAGTCTGTAGGCCATGTGCTTGTAAATAAGTACACATTAACTATCCCTAATATATATACATATAAATATAAAATTGGTAGTGTTGGAGCTATACGGAAGGTATCTTATATGAAATGTACCAATAGACTTGTAGATATGTAATTAGAAAACCACATTAGAAATCAAATGGGGCAAAATACTTTCACTCAATACACCCGACTGGTTTCCAATACCAATCTTATAGCCAACGGCAGCTAAGGGTAAAAGTATATAACGCTTTATCGCAGGTATAAATAATTTATAAATTACTTATTACAATAAAGTCAAATTCTCATTGGGAAGAAGGTTTTTTGTTTTGGTGTCAAAAATGAAAACATTTTACTATATTATTATTATTATTATTATTATTATTATTATTATTATTATTATTATTATTATTATTATTATTATTATTATGGCTATTTTATAGGTATTGATTCTATTTTTCAATAGTGGCAGTTTTATATAGGATGACTTGGCGTATGACTACGTGTAAGATGATCTAACTTTTCTAGTTGCCAAATAAGGCTTTTTCTATAAAAATTTAACTGTAGAAACTATTGGGTTTGTTAAGGAAGTACCTCATTTTTAATAATCCGTTACGATATACGTTAAAATATTATAAAGCAACATTAAAAAAACAATTAAACTGTGACACGCATTTGTAATCACATGGCTCAGGGTGTCAGATTCACAATATGCTGAATACCTGTAGACAAGAAATAACCGAATATTATTGAATAGCAAATAAATATAGCAAAAGGCAACATCAAGAATGAAACTTAAATCTTCCCCCATCCCTTTTTATAAGTCAGTTCGTAGATAAAACTTTAAAAGCTAAATAGATAAAGGCGTTTTTAATTTTTAAATGTACCTCATTTTTTTAAATATTCAGGATTATATAACTTTATAAAGACTATACGCGAGTGATATGCAAATTCTAGCTCGCAGATTATTACTAAAGTTAGCGCTTTGAATACTAAAAAATTGACCAAAAATTATAGTTATTTTTTAAACTTTAATAATATTTTGTTTTTCTCATCCAAGCTTTTTTTTATCACTCATACCAAAATACTTTATTTAATAAAGTAAAACTATTTTCTAGCACCTTTATTTATGTGTAAATTATGTTATAAATACATTTACTAAATAACCATTAATTTTCGTGGTCATGTTTCTAATGGTTCCATGAAGAGTCTAAAGAAATCACACACTTCCATCTTAGATCTTGAATTGACTCGATGAGAACTGAACTGAAGGAAACGTGGAAAAAGTCGTTAGTGCCATCAAATCTGGTTTGGAGAGAAAGGGGAGGTTGTGATTCAAATACGAGTATCAATATGCAAAGATTTTTTATAATAGCTTCCCACTCTGAGTTAACCCAAATGCAGGTACACTATTTATACATTATACCTTTGTCTTTCCTAGCCAATAAGTCCAAATTTATTGACAGCTCAAACGGAAAGTAAGCAGTGGAACACGGAAACTTGAAGACATAATGCTAGACTATAGCCATATCGTTGCCCCATCTAACAATTACTCACCCCATTCGATTTATATGACTTAGATAAGAGATATAATATATAGCAAGCAGTAGGAGTGTTTTAACTTTACAGCTCTTAATGAGCTTTGTATGACTTAGATAAGAGATATAATAGATAGCAAGAAGTAGAAGTGTTTTATCTTTACAGCTCTTAATGAGCTTTGTATGACTTAGATAAGAGATATAATATATAGCAAGAAGTAGAAGTGTTTTATCTTTACAGCTCTTAATGAGCTTTGTATGACTTAGATAAGAGATATAATATATAGCAAGAAGTAGAAGTGTTTTATCTTTACAGCTCTTAATGAGCTTTGTATGACTTAGATAAGAGATATAATATATAGCAAGAAGTAGGAGTGTTTTAACTTTACAGCTCTTAATGAGCTTTGTATGACTTAGATAAGAGATATAATATATAGCAAGAAGTAGGTTTGTTTTATTTTTACAGCTCTTAATAATATTTGTATGACTTAAGGCAATGGATAACTATTAATTGCCCCGTGTTTGAACATAGGCGAGCTAATTTTAAGGGTCTGAGTTATCATATCAAGGCTTCACTTTTAACTTTATATTTTAATTGTGTTTGAAGCTGTGAATAATCCAAGCCCCATTTTAATCTAAACTCGCAAATATAAATGAATGCAATGCTATACTCGAATCAATACAAATAATAGCCAAATTTAGAATTCATAATTTATTAAATAATTCAACAACTAACATTAATTAAATACTTAAGTGTACAATTTGTAAAATTTATAACATTTAGCAGGCTTGCATATTTTATTTTAAAGTTTTTAATAGTTTATGACAAAGTGATCAAAACTCCATCCATTAAGCTATTGTCAAATTTTTTTCTTTATATAGAAAAAAACGAACATTCTTACATTATTATCAGGTATACCCATTTTATGCTATTTTCAAAAAATGTAAAATTTAAAAAAATCAGATATTGAGAGCCACCTTTAATTTAAGTTTTAGAATAAAATCAATTTCCCCAAGATATGACAATATTACATCTAAATATCAAATTTACGCAAAAAAAAAAATTAAATCTTTCAGCCCCTGGACAGACAATATTGGAAGACCTATTTGTGGGGTGAGGGAGGGGTACGGGGGCACATAAAACGCCAAAATTTGTCATACCCTCGAGATCTAGTATTTTAAAGATTACAATATTTTCTCCGAGAAAGTGAGAAAATGATAGTTGTACATTTTCTAATCTAGTTTATAGTAAACAAATCCTGTTATAGAATGTGTTTTGTCCATGTCGGGTATCAAGTTTATTTTGTCTCTGTCTGTACCGTGCAATGTCTGCTCGACTGTTCACCGGCTATAGAGGATCTCAATTCTATTCCGTCCACTCAATTAGTTCGTTTCCCCTGCATGTAGCAATTCGTCAAACGTGAGCACCAAGAGGGTTGAAAGGGGATGTTCCCTGTCCCGAATACATCCGGCAATAGAGTACTTACACTCTCGAACCGAGTGAAGGATCGCTAGTTTGAATCTCATTTCGGGCACAATCACCTCTCTCTGTTAAAGGACCCTAAGTGAAATTTAATATAATTCTACAATGAATTTATAGAATATACTCGCTTTTCTCGTTGGGGGCTCCACCCCCAGACCCCCAGTGGGTTTTCTTTACAAGTGGATGTAAACTATTGTAATTCCAGCGTTGTTTTAAACCTAACAACTTAAGATTACGGGTATTATATATTATGTATCACACCGACTTTAAAGTTGCTCCGCTATTTTTAATTTTTTCGGGGGTTAAAAATTATGTTGTTTTTTTTTAAATTGGAATTTTCCCGTCGGTTAGAGGCTAGAAGCTATAAGTTTGCCAAATTTCAAGTTTCTATCTCATCTGGAAGTGGGTAAACATTAATGTCAGTGAGTGAGTGAGTCAGCCATGTGGCTTTATAGTAGTATAAAATGAGACGGGGAATTTCGTTATAAAACTATCTCGGCTCATGAAAATCGAACACGAAACCTTTGAATTATTTTATTCAAAGCACTACCACTGAAATAATCGGGACCTTCTTGTAATCAGTGACTGAAAATGTACTCTAAGCAACATACTAGCATATATAGCTCAGTGGGAATTAATTAAAAGATTAAACAAAAGGTACTTCATTCTAGTATTTTATAAAGACGTTTTATATAGCCATTTATTATACTTGCTTGGTTCCACTTTGGTGCAGCTTATAAGATAGGGTCATGGTGTAATCAGTCAAGGTAAGACTGCTACCTTTCAGGATAAACGAAGTGTAATCCTTCAGTAGTTTTTAATTCAAGGTTAAAAGTCAGCACTACATGACATTTATTGGGCTTGTTTGGATATTTTCATAAAAATAAACAATTATAGTATAATATTCCTCTCCCTTTACCTCCCTTGTTACTACCAAGAAGACGTAAAGACTCTAGAGCGCATGCGCCGCTAGACCTCCTCGTGCTTTGCTCCCCCTATCTCGTAGTAACTCGTCCCCTAACTTTCAGTTGTCGCGGCTCTCTTGTCAGAATCTGGTCGTGGTCGGGTGACTGACTCTCTTGTCTGACGGAAATGGGCTGCTAAATAACTTTCAAATGGCGGGTGTTTTGTTCCTCACCGTCGTAGTACTGTGCTTCGTTACTGAGAGAGGTGAGTACCATTGTGTTCCTCGTGGGTCATTGTAGTACGGGACCTCCTTGGATAGAGCTGCTTACCTACCAGTCCTCCTCTCCTACTGGTGACCTTGACAATGGCCGAAAGATTGAGTTTTATTTATCTCCGCGTCTTACTACCCGCTTGAGTTTTTACGAATATGTAATAGTTACACTAATGTGCTAAACTGATTGTGTAGACGAAGGCATTAGGTATAACTTAAAGTTAGATTTAAGTACAAAGCGGGCATATCAAAAGGAAAAAAATGTATGGCCAAAATAACTTCAATAGGGGAAGAGGTACAAGTATAGTTATAAGTTATCATAAATTAAATAATGGTATTGATATATAATAGGCTGAGCTGCTAACAGGAACAGGTCGAGGTAAATTGGGAATGATCAATAACAGGACAAGTAGTTTTAGTGGTAGTATATGTTTATATTACAGAAAGTTTATATGAACAATTTTTAAATTAAATATATAGAAGGCATATTGTAATACGAACAGAGCAAAAAAAAGTCCGTATTTATAGTAAAATATGATGTTATGACAAATGTATAAGGAAATTTAAAAAAATTTAAAATATGCTAGGGTTAGAGAATATCGAATTTAGAGGAAGCTTACCCGCATTTGCGTGGTATGAGAGGGGATAAACCTCTAGGAATAAACCACCCTCAATATTCACTATAGGGATTTAAATCCTGATCTCCCCGTCATTGACAGTTTAGTATATTGCAAGAGTAACGTCTTAGATCATGCGGCCACTGAAGCGGGTATTCGAAAGATATATTTGAAAAGTAGATTAAAAGTAAAAACACTCATATATATATATATATATATATAGTTCACTGTTTTTATGGGATGATCATGGGAAACACTTTCCAGATTTAAATTTCAAAAATAGTTGTCATAGCTTGCTTTTTTTAAAAATTTTCAAATTTCATCATTAATAAAAAAAACACGAAATAGTATTTTTTATATCATTTGAAAAATGTAAAAAACTCCCTAGATATCGATTTTAAACAAATATGTTAGATCTTTTTGTTAAATTTAGAATTTTCAAATATCATTTATTACTAAATTACCCTTAATTTAAGTGCTAGAATCCAAATTTAGAGTAATCCTTGAGTATATTTAATATAAATCTTGAATAAAATGTATCAAAAATCTTTCGGCTGTAACTCTTAGGTGCAAACAAGCAGAAAGACATACATGGGGACAGAGAGAATTAAAAGACCTAATGTTTATGGAGTTCGAGACCACATAAATCAATAAAAACTATAATAATGTAGAGACAAAAAATGTTCGCACTGGCAATATTTTTTCTATATGATAAAATAAAAAAGGCGCTCAGTTCTGATCTGGGAGGGAAGAAATCGATCCCCGGATAGTGATATAGAGGTTGAATTTATATTTTGAACACAAGCAAGCAATTATTTAAACATTTACCCTTGTAAATTCCTTACTCGTGTTAGACTAAGTCACTAATGAGTTATGACTAGTTATTCTGGCTCTATCAAGTTTCGTAGAATTTATCTTATCTGACAACTAGAACAGTTATTTGATTTACTTTCATAGGAAGAACCTTATCTGACAGCTAGAACAGTTACTAGATCTACTTTCATAGTAAGAACCTTATCTGACAGATAGAACAGTTACTAGATCTACTTTCATAGGAAGAACCTTATCTGACAGCTAAAACAGTTACTAGATCTACTTTTATAGGAAGAACCTTATCTGAAAGCTAGAACAGTTACTAGATCTACTTTCATAGAAAGAACCTTATCTTACAGTTATAAATGTTACTAGATCTACTTTCATAGGAAGAACCTTATCTTACAGGTATAAATGTTACTAGATCTACTTTCATAGGAAGAACCTTATCTACGGCTAGAACAGTCACTAGATCTACTCTCACGTATTCATACGTCAAGTCATGTATCCCATTTATAGATATTATAAATACTAAAAAGTATCAATAGTAAAATGTTATCAATGTTGACCAAAAGAATACGTTTGTATTTTATAAAAGATTTTTCTCATGAAAATTTGACTTTATCTTGAGTACCACGTCTGTATTTCTTTATATCACCATGTCTGTATGTCCCTATATATATATATATATCCATGTATGTCTAAACCTCTCTCTTTGTATTTATGTCCCTGTGTTGTTGTGTTTGCAGGTTGTAGGATGTTTTAGTCCCTTGTTTTAAAAGTGGACGTTAGAACATCTCAATAAATAAAAGCGTCCCGTTCTTATGAGAACCCACTTTTTTTTATCGATGTATGTAGTTAATGTCCCTCCGGAGTGCGCTGTAAACCACATATAGTGTACATTACGTGTCGTGTCAATAACAATTCTTGGCCTTTATTCCGAGAGAAAATAATAAAAGTAAATGGCAAAGCACACACATTGAAATGTTACTTCGCACCTGTTTTTGACAAGTGGACAATATAATGTAATATAAATGGGAGTTTAATATGTCCACTGAAGGTTTCTAGGAATTTTGTTATTTTTATTATTTTAAAGACTTAGGCCTTTTAAACAACGGGTTATATTATTAACGTTTTTAGTTTTATGGTTGTAAAATATGGTTAATCATCCTAAATGTCTAGAATAAATGTATGGTCTTAAAAACCAAATTACCTATGAAAATATCAGGAACAAGAACAGATAAAGATAGTGGAGAGGGGAGGAAGTTATATAATGATGAGTTATATAACTTGTACACATCACCAGACATTTTTAGGATGATAAATTTTCACAGGAAACATTCGATAGTATTCGATTTTGCAGCGCGATTGGAAGATACTAGAACCGCGTATTAACTGTCAAAACAACTAGAAAGAGACCAATGAAAATACCTTTAAGTAGATAGGATAATATTAAAACGGACCTGAGAGAGAAAGAGTGTAATGAGGTGGGCTGGATATAAATAACTCAAGATAGAGATAGGGTGTAATGAAGAGAGCTGGATAAGTGGTGTACATTTTAAGTGCATCATTGAATTCAAGTTCATGTTGCCATAGAGTAAGCAATATTTATTTATTTAGTAATATTTATTTCAATTTTTATGTCACTGCTAGATAGGAGCTTATATATCCTACTATTTTTAGCTATGTTTTCAGAATACTAATAAATCCACTTTAAGATAAAATTAATTTTTGTACTCCTTTATTCGTATACATTTTTCTTCTTCCTTTACAAAGTTAATGTTTTCCAACATATCGATAAGTGTTTTTACTATTAATTTAGGAGATTTTTAGGGCCACACACTCACATTTCATATCACCTTTTTAAATTCCATACATTCCAACTTTTGTAGTTATGTGGGATGGTCCTGTTACCAACATTGTAAATTTAGTTTTCCTTCCATTCTGAAAGGTAATTTTAAAATACGTTTGGAATTATGTCAATTTACCGCCCCTACCGTTTAATTTTTTCAGATACATATTCCTAATTTGAAATTTTAAGATTTATTTGGCTATTTTAAATGTCTTTTTACGTGTCTACTAAATTTTAACTTTCAACCACACTGAAAGGAGCGTTCTATATTAATTTTAGGAATTTTAATCTCTTCCATTTCTCGGGTTTTAACTTTGAATTTGCATCTGTATAGACGTTACTATTTTCTACCTCCCAAAAAGTGTTTTTTATACTAGCATTGTAGATTTTGATGATACCCACCTTCTCCACTCTCTACACATTTATTTTGAAATATTGACAAGTCGGGTATTAATCACAACTTGTAAATGTGTGGAATGCCAGGCCTCCACCGTGGTTCGGATCCCACGTTAAACTGTAGGTCCTCCATTTCATTTGACAATCACCCTACCGTTACACATCAGCGTAAGAGCGTATAGCTCGAACGGTTAGTAAGACGCGGTGCTAATAATAAAAGGTTTTGAAATTTAAGACTTTTCTGACCTTCGTGGAGTTTAATATGATTGTTAAATTTAAATTTTCTACCATGCCCAAATATTTTCTCTCGATAACCCCCCTTCTATTTCCCAGGGAACCATTTTCAACTTAAGAATTTTCGGACTTTTATAATTATTCGGAAGGATCTATTTAACTGTCTGCCAAATCTCAATTTCATGCCACACTAATAAGTAGTTATTTTTATTAGTTTTGTAATTTTGAATTCCTTAATCCTGTTTTCTCTCAGCTTACTCCTAGAAATGTCATATTTCAAGTTTCATTTAGATACTTTTACCGGTCTGCTAACTTTTATTTTATACCTCATATATAAGTTTATTTTAGCTATAGTCCTCCCCTCTTTTATTTCCTAGAACCCAATTTTAGATTTTTCTGGTCATATGGGGAAATCCACTTCACTTTGGTGCCAAATTTCAGCTTTACGGTACCTAAAGAAGTGCCTTATCTATTACTGAACCCACACACTCACCTACTTTCTGCTTTATATATTAGATTTATTAAAGTATGTATTGGGTTTTGGCATCTCAATAAGCTAGCTTGAGTAAAATATACATTTCTAGAATAATATTTATAAAATATTATATATATATTTTTTTCCATAGAATCTCACTTCTCCAATCAAGATTTAAATTTAAAATGATAATTTGATTTAACTTATTTACATGCGTCTATAAAAATCTAAGTAAATGATCAGCATTTAACTTTGGAAACACTCATAGCTTTCAGTATTATTTTAAAATATACTAAAAATATAGTTAATTACTTATATTCAATAAATAAATTGATTTGAAACTTCTAAAAATAAAGCCGTTCCTAATTTCTACCTATGAATTTAAGTAATTTTAATACTTTGGCTGCAATCACACAATCTATGTCAATCAAAATAAAATAATAGGAAAAACATTTGAGTAAAATCGCCTTTTTTTAACATTCTATGTAATGCACAATACATACCTAAAGTCAATAAATTATTTTATTTTTATTTATTTATTTATTTATTTATTTAGCCTATAAATATATATATATATATATAAAAACAAAATCGACTTAGGATATCAGGAGAGTCAAACAATCATATTAAACGATAAATATGTCAACACAATTGAAATTTATTTTTCACCTTTAGAAGTAGTTGAAAAATGTAAACCCCCATTAAAATAAATAAATAAAAATTTTAAAAATTGAAAAGTCTAATAATGTTAGTATAGCAAATTATAATTATTAATAGTCTACTCTTAAATTTTCCCACTAATGACCTCCAATAGTTCACCCAAACCAACTTATGCCGATTTTTCAATATTAGATTAACTTGACAGAATTTGAAACTAATATGACTTGAATTTTAGATAACTTTTTAAATCAACAACCATATAAGAAAAAAACAGGACTGTACAAATAAATTTTCATAATAAGGGCCTGCTGATTACATGACTTTACGTATGAATACGTGAAAACATTTCTAGTAACTTTTCAAGCTGTGTCTATGAAAATTAGACAGTAGCAATTTAGTCCTACTGTCAACATTCGTTAAAAGAATATTATCAAATAAAAAGAATAACTACTTAAAAAATTAGCAAGTAATTTTTTTTTACTCTGACTGAATTCACAAAACGTATGAGCCTTTTGTCTCATATTAGATTACTCAGCATGGCTTCTCGTGGAGCTGAGTCTCCTCTACCAACACAATTTCATATCTCACTCGTCATATTTACTCATTTAACTTGTTTAAAGTTGAAACGAGTTAATAAAACCTTTTTCTCCAAACATTGGACGAACACTAAAAAATGACAAAGAGTGCCTCAAACAAACATAGCCTGCATATTGCATATTAACGGATACAACACTAAATTATAATATTTCTAATTAACTCTGGCATTATTGGAAAAGTAAATATATTTTCTTTTCTTTTACAGTATTTATTTTTTTATGCCCAAAATGTGGTTAATAACGGTTTAATTTAAGAATTAATTTTTTTAACGTGTTCTACTACATATCTAGGATATTCACACTTAATTCATCTAGTGGTTAAGTGATAAATAAACCAAAATTTAAAATAAATATACCCACAATTACTTAAAGGGAGATTGTATAATTTTAAAAACTCCATATACCAAGGTTCCACGGGAACCATTCCAATAATATGTAATTTAGTTTAGTGTCTAAAAAATAATAAATTAATTTAAATTAGTTAATTAATATTTATAAATAAATAAATAGCATCTAAATATTTTATATGATTTTAAAATAAAATTTTCACTTAAGATTAATTAAAAACAAAATCACTTTATAGTTTTACAATCTTCGGGGTCATTTTGTAGAAGAATCACTTTGATATTTATTATTATTAACACCACGTCTTACTACCCGTTCGGGTTATACACACTTACGCTAATGTGTAATGGTATGGTGATTGTGAGATGAAATGGAGGACCTACAGTTTAACGTGGGATCCGAACCACGGTGGAGGCCTGGCATTCCACACATTCACAAGCTGTGATTAATACACATATTGTCGGAGGTGAAGGAAGGGTTTGGCATTCAGATAAATCTGTGCCGGGACCGAGGATTGAACCCCGGACCCTTATTACAGAACCCCTAGACCACCAGGTCCAGGATATTTAATTGATGGCTTCCTAATATATAAAAAGAAAAGGAAGAGAAGAAGCGATCATATTAAATGTACTCACATCATCCTGGAAAGGGTGTGGGAAAATCAATTGTGGTAAACAGCCCTCAGTACACTGGGTCAAGATTCGAAACTAGACCTCACGTCACAGGTAATCCAGTCTATTGCAAACCTGATTCCTTAAACCATGTGTTCCTCTGTGTTGTTGTAGTTATAGCTGAATGCAATAGAAGCTGTAAGTGTATTTAATTGTTTAATGGAGCCGGTCGTCTCACTAGAATTAACTCAGCCAGAGTTCGTGTAACTGACTTAAAGATTCACGACCAGTAGCAGTTGACTGAGAGACATAGGATCCTCATACAATGGCGTCTGAAGCCATCAGTGGAGACGAATCTACCCCTCCCCCCCCCCTCCCCCGGGTATCGACTCAGGTCCTACTTAGACTCGTATAGGTCACCCACATGACGGTACAACTTCTAACCCATCTCTTATTTAAGAAAAATGACTAACATCACATTCTTTATACTTTTGTCATACTCCCAATCTGTGCTAATTTTAATAAACTCCTTAAAACCATTTTCAATTCCGCCTCCCCTCCCCCCTCCTATCCTGACAAGACGTTCCTAAGCGTAGGCAGGTAACGATTTAAAACAAGTTATTGTTACAGTAAACTACAAGGGTTGTAATCATTATGTACACAATTATTTATCGAAACCTATAATAATGAAAGGTATCTAAATTTTATTTGAGCAGACTATACGTCAAAAATTGATTTGGCTTAGGTCTTTGATGTATAAATCAAATATCCAACTGTTCATTACGAACTTTGTCGTTTTAATGAGAAATCGAGGGGATTTTCTTTTGGGATAGGGTTTTCTATGAGGACGTATTTAGTAATTTAATATCTGACGTTTAATCCAGACTTCCATGTGTCAAATTATAGCGTTTTCCCTCGCTATATATTTTAAATGATATATTTATTTGTATTTAAAGAATTAAGAGTAGATATAAAGCTTTAAGATTATGTTTTTAAAAATGAATTTAAATTATATGGGTAGCCCACTAGAGGTTAGTTTGTTATATTTGAATTAGATTGTTTAAATATATTTTCTTAGATTAACAATCACTGCAATTTAAGATATAATTTTAAAAGATTTTATAATAAAATAATAATTTTAAGATAAACGGGAAAAATGTGCTCATAGCTGAATTGCATTTAATATTTTATGTACAATAGGCCTATTAACCAATATCAGAAATTCAGAAATTATTTACGGGTGTAAATAATAATAATATATTTATATAGAATTGAGGAAAATAAATGTTAAATAATGGCCAAGATTAGGCTTGTGCTAATATTTTCAGCTGCTCGGAGCAAATAAATCAGGGGCACAAACATTTTTAAAACATAAAATATTCCTTTTGGCCCCAACCTCTTTGATCAAAAACGTGTTTTATTTTTTATATTAGTCACCAAGCTATCTGATATTTACCTTAAGACCAAATCTGATTTTTAAAACATTCTCAAATGCGGTCCACTTTTCATTAGAAGAATATTATCTGACAGCTATAAAAGTTACTAGATCTACTTTCATAGGAAGAACCTTATCTGACAACTAGAAAAGCTACTAGATCTGCTTTTATAGGAAGAACCTTATCTGACAGCTAGAACAGTTACTAGATCTACTTTCATAGGAAGAACCTTATCTGACAGCTAGAACAGTTACTAGATCTACTTTCATAGGAAGAATCTTATCTGACAGCTAGAATAGTTACTAGATCTACTTTCATAGGAAGAACCTTATCTGACAGCTAGAACAGTTACTAGATCTACTTTCATAGGAAGAATCTTATCTGACAGCTAGAATAGCTACTAGATCTGCTTTTATAGGAAGAACCTTATCTGACAGCTAGAACAGTTACTAGATCTACTTTCATAGGAAGAACCTTATCTGACAACTAGAAAAGCTACTAGATCTGCTTTTATAGGAAGAACCTTATCTGACAGCTAGAACAGTTACTAGATCTACTTTCATAGGAAGAACCTTATCTGACAGCTAGAACAGTTACTAGATCTACTTTCATAGGAAGAATCTTATCTGACAGCTATAAAAGTTACTAGAGCTACTTTCATAGGAAGTTTCCTATCTGATAGATAGAAAATAAGATACTAGATCTACTGTCATAAAACAAACTTTTCTGTTAGCTAAAAAGTTACTAGATTTACTTTCACGTGTTCATACGTCAAGTCATCTAATTTGCAGCTGTAATTTTGATAAATATTTTAAATACTTTTAAAATATCAGTAATAGCATAATGTTTCAATGGTGACTGGAAATAAAATTATGCTTGTATTTTCTTAAAGGCTATTCCTAAGAAAACTGGATCGTACGTAGGCTTATTTGCAAGAGTTATCTTAACTAGTTTTTAACTCAATTGTTTCTTAGATAGTTACTATCCATATTATATAGGTATTCATTGTTTTTTATAAATAAATCTAAGGTCCCAATCAAACAACCTAAAAGTTAAAACAATAGACACCTAACCCACTTCAGTGGTCGAATGATCTAAGGCGTCACTCTCATATTGGACAAGCCTGATGATGTCGGGGGGATTTGGGTTAGAATTCCTGTAGACACTCTACTAAAGATAGTTTTTCTAAATGGTCTCCCACTCTCCTTCCACGCAAATACGGTTAAACTACCACTTAAATTCTTCTTTTAACATCCCCACCCCTTTGAGTAATTATCGTATATGTGTATAACCTGAACATGTAGTGAGAGGTGGTGACAAAAAAACACAGTAAATACTTGCTTAGTACTTTTTATAAAAAGTATCATATTTTTTTAATTACCTCCTTAATTTTGAACTGCATATTTAATTTTAACCTTAAATTAAGTGTGTTTGTATTCTTGCTTTAATTTAAGAATAGAAATAAATGGTTATTATTATTATTACTAATATTACTAGGCGTTCTGTCTTACGACAGGTCCATTCCTTTCGTCAGTGAACTTAGACCTCCAATGTTCCCTGTCTTCTGCCTCTTCCTTCAGATCCCAGAATTTTCTTCTTGCCTTAAAGCCATCCAATATTATTATTATAGCTTACTTAATTCGTTGAAAAAAAGAAAATTGATTTAGAAACCCCGAATCCAACACTCCTTAAAAAGGTACAAACATATTTTAAAATGACAAAATTCTTACCACACTTGAAATAGTACTCAAGACCCTTGGCTCATTAGAAAAATATCACGGCTGACTAAACTGGAATCTCGGACTTAGCCTCAAATAAATCTATAGTTTAACTTATATTATTTATTTAATGCACCACTTCTTACTACCCATTCACGTTATCCGTATATGTACACAAATAGAGTAAGAATGTGGAAGGTAGAATTTATAAGAAATGCACAGGAACTATCATGAAGGGAGAGTTGAAAACCATTTAGGAAATTACACCCTACCTAAACTCGAGCCCCGAGCCCCAACACATAGTCAATACAATATATTGAGAGAGTGACACTTAAGACCATGTAACCACCAAAGTAGGTATTTTTTTATTTCTAATATTTTATTGTTTCTTAAAACATATAATAAACCTATTTTTTTTTCTTTTTTTTTCATGATTTAATATCTATATATTATTTGGTGTGCTCGTGTTTATGAATAGATACTCCCATACGTAGGCACGTAGGATCTATTTTTCCCACCTAATATCTATGTATTAGTTGCAGCGAGTGAAATATCGACTCCACGGGCTAAGGTTTCTGTAAGGGACATGAGCGGGCAATATAAAGACTGACAAATGTTTGTTCCCTTCTCAGACCAGCTTTATTGGCTGCTCGTACTAAAATAGATAGCACGAGACGTGACCATGGGAAGAGTCCATCTCGCCCTCCGACGTGTGCGGAATGGACCATACGTCACTTTTTATTGAGAGGATTTAATGTTCACTTTGTGTGCACAGGGTTGTACCAGCACTCAGACCACAAACAGCAACACCCAACACGCAACACTATCACCAGGAGTTACAACATCTGTGTAACAGCACCAATACATATACAGGGATATAGACTTACAAACTGACTAATACTAGGACTAAACACCCAACACTAGCACCAGGGTAGCAGCACCAATACATATACAGGGATATAGACTTACAAACTGACTAATACTAGGACTAAACACCCAACACTAGCACCAGGGTAGCAGCACCAATACATATACAGGGATAAAGACTTATAAACTGACTAATACTAGGACTAAACACCCAACACTAGCACCAGGGTAGTAGCACCAATACATATACAGGGATATAGACTTACAAACTGACTAATACTAGGACTAAACACCCAACACTAGCACCAAGAAATATAGGCAGTCGAACCCCTAACTACTAGATTAAAGTTAAACCCAATTACCAGACTGGGCTCTTAGATAAACTTTTTGAACGCGCAATAATTAAGCATCTATTATAAATAAAAAGGTGCTTATAACCCAAAAATATCTTGGTTTTTAAGTTAAAATATTTAAAATCAATAAAACCCAACATATATCAATAGAAAAATACATATTGAATTGAAAAAAAAGTGCAACTTTTAATATATAATAGAATAAATATAAATATATTTATTTCCCAATTTCAAAAGAGAAGTGAAAGATATATAGTGAGTTTTGCTTAGTCTGATTAACATTTGAAAAGTAATCTACTTAAATCCTTTATATATATTATTACAATACTATTTTCCCTGGGGAAAATGTTTTTGGTTCTGTGACTGCACATGGAAGGTTAAAGTTTGTGCCTTTAAGCCCTGTGCTACCCGTGGCCTTTTTGCTTCGGACACATTTTTTAATTAATCATTGGCAATCCTGTAAAAAAAAACTCAAGATACCAACTTCGAGGTGCATACGTTCTTGCACACGGGCTAATCATATTTAAATCTCAGACCTCTGTGTCGGTGGATATTGCGCAGTGCTCATTACAGACAAACAAACTCATTTTATTAAATATAGATTATTTTTAGCCACGCATCTTACTACCCATCCTGTGTACTATTTACGCCAATGGCTTTAGGAACTATGAAGGTTATTTTTATTTAGAGGAAGTACACTCCCATTTGCGTGGAGGGAAAGTGGAAAACATTTTGTAAAAACAATACACATGACTCAGATTCAAACCTCTATCTCCCCTTCATTGCAAGTCTAGTCTACCACGTGAGTAAAGCCTTAGACCGTGCGGCCACCGAAGTGGGTAAATATGGATTAATCTTTATACATCTTAAAAGATAGATTCTAATCTATCTAAGAAACATTAAAATGTTTGTGAGCTCATTGGTGAGAATTCGGACTAAACGGCAAACTCGTCTAGTTTTGTTTACCAGTGATGGTAAAGGCCAGGGTTCTAATCCAAGCTGGGTGTACTGAGGGTGGTATTTTCTAAAAGTTTTCCCCCCTTTTCCCTCAGACAAATGCGGTCACACTTCTTATAATTTCTACCTTCCACCTCTCTACTACATTATTAGTGCAAAAGATAAAATTGTGTGAGATTGTAAAAAAATCACGTGTATCTTAACGTAACAAAAAAACTTGTAAATATTAACTAACAAATGAATTTTAGCCGCAATAAAATGTTATTAAATGCTTATTTTTAAAGCTTGAACGTACATCTAACAAAATTAAGTGTAATTTTATCGTAATTTGAATTCCAGAGAGAAAATAGATTCAGTCAAACTCACTAATTATATGGTCAGGCATCTCGGATGCAGTTGGTAGATTGTAGTAGGAATTGTCTCAATTATCTGCCTTGTTTACAGTAAAATTCCAATGAAAACCCTAAAATGGAAAATTAATTTTCAAATAATTCAAGAATAGAGTGTACATTATTTAGAGTAATATCGAAACAAGAGTACTATGCTCTCGTCATGATTAAACTCAGCACTTAGCACATTTTTCTTCCAAGATATTTTCCCAGAGACTTAAGACGCCTACAAATGAAATCAATTTGTTTTGCGGACCATAGGGAGTAACAAATAAAAAGGTGAATGAAGTTCATTTCTTTAAAAAAAAACATTTAAATGTCTTGTGGTGGAGATTTATTTACTACATTGGGGGAAAACATTTAATTTAATAAAGGTTTTCAAAATTAACTCCTAATGTATATATTTTTAAAACAGTTTTGAATAAGTTATTTATTCTTTTTAATAGCACTTCAACTTTATTTGTCTATGAATTTATTTTTGAACTGCATCTTTCCATCAGTCTAGTCCATCCGCATATCTACAAAAATGGTTCGGGGATGATAAAGGTCTCATTTTTAGTAAATGTATCCAAAATAAGAGTTAAAGTAGAGTATAAAACCATTTAGGAATAAACCTCAATACACCCGTCCGGAAATTAAACTTGGAACGCCTCATCATGGTCTACCGAGATATATTAATATTACGTTTAGTCCTTTGCCTCAACTTATTTAAAATTATTATTATAATTTATGCATTTAAAACATTTTGTAATCAACACCAATGGCTACACGAACAAAGGCGTTAGTCGAGATATTTCTGATTTTTTTGTTTGCGGGAGGTAAGAGTTATAATATTGAAAGACTTGTTTATATACCTTTATGACATTTCAATATACCATTACGCAAATTCTGGTACATTCCTTCATCTTTACCTCATTATTGTAAATAGGTATAAGCTCAAAAACGATAAACTGTGGCATAATTTATAAACTATATTAGCAAGTAGAAAATATGAAACGTTGAAAATTGAATAGTAACTTAATTAAGAGCAACATATTTTCAAAAGAAGAATATGAGATTCCCCGTGTGTTAGATTTATTAGGGAATAAACAGCTCGAACGCTTACACAACATGACGAAAATAAAGTTTTATTACGAGATTCTCGGTACAAACATTTCCCATATATCAAATAAAACGTAATAGACAAAAACAAGGAAACAAATTTCAATTTCAACCCCAGTTCGTTTCATGAAGACTGGCGTGACATTCTACGCTACATTAACCTGATTCATGTTCATGTTTGTTTGTCCAGCTGATGTCTATTTAGATGCATTATTTATATGTTAAAATTATATTACTCACAAAATTATACCAGACATTGTGTTGCAATAAAATAGTTAAACATGCATATTTTATAGATAGGCCATAACATATTTTACATAACGTGAATAGATTGTATGACCTTAAGCTGCACCTAGTTGCGACTATAATCATAGATTAAAATATCAATAGTCTGCAAGACTATCTCTAACTCTTTATTTAGTAAAATAATTTAAAATAGCATCAATTTTATGTAGAGCATAGCCTAACCGATACACCCTTGTAACTAATAAAAGTTTTAGTAAATATAAATAAAAGTAATGTCATGTTAAAAACATATTAATAACCCTCGCATATAAAATTTAATTTTATAACTATTTATAAAATGAATATAATACCAAATATATTGTTTTAAATTATTGGAGGTATTTAACGTGCACTTTCTGAATCTATTGATTTTATCAGCACATGAGAATTTATCTGTGTGAGAACGAAAGCGCATACCAATTTTAACGGCAAAGATATTTTCACATATCTTCAAGGGTTCTTTTACATCCCACAATCGACATGGGGACCGATGGCTTTACTTACCCTCCGAAGGAAGTTGTGCCACGGATTTTTATCGTTAAATAATATTCCGTCAATCCCGTCTGGGTTTGAACCCACGAACATCGGGACCTGAGGCAAGTACTTCACCCCAAGACCACCAAAGTCAACGTGAAACATAGTAATCTACACTTGCACCTAGTAAAGGTTTTATTATTTATATGTAAAATTAAAACTTTATGGAAAATTTAACTTACCATCTCACTTATTTGTTAGGTTGATGTCTTACTACTCTTTCAAATTATACGTCTATGCACTAAATACCCCAATGGTTTTAGAGATGAAGAAGGCTATTTTTATAGAAAGTGTACCCACATTTGCTTGGAGAGAGAGAGAGTGAAAACCCGTTTTGGAAAAAACTTCAGTATACCCAACCGAGGTTCGAATTTTGATCATCCTGTCATAGACTGTTGAGTCTACCGCGAGCATAGCGCCTTAGACCACGTGGCCACCGAAGCGGGTTTTTGTTATGCTAAGCTTCCCAAACAATTTGTATATTCTGAAAGACTACTTGCCCCCGTCCTCCCCCCTCCGCACCTTACGGAACCTATCCACATCTATGACCACGCAGACTAAGGGACAAGTTCATCCAGTCTTATGTTACGGCTATGGAATAGGTAGGGGTTAAAATCCTGAGGCATCACATTGAAAGTTGTGATTACAAAATGGTTTCAAACTAATTTCTCTCTCACGCAAATGCAGGTACACTGCATATCAATTTTATCCACCTCATATCATCGTCTCCATTAGACCAATATTTTTTCACCGCATCTTACTACCCGTTTGGGTTATATGCTTATGTAGGCCTACTAATTACTTTCATGTGTTAGGGATTGAGAAGTAGTGTACCCGAATATTCATGAGAGTGTAAAACCATTTTATAAAAAAAACTCTTAGTACAACCGATGGAGATTGAACCCAAATCTCCCCGTTATCAGTGGTCCAGTCTATTGCTATAGTGACACCTAAGACAATTTGGCCACAGGTGTGAGCAAAACCAGCTTAAATTCTTCTTACATACCTGACAGGTAGTAAAACGAGTTAGTTATGCTAAATAATTAAATACAATAATAATTTTTTCAGGACATTAACATTTTACTGCATCTATTAATTACTATTTAATTAATTCCATATATCACCTTTATGAAACAGGAGTAATTTAACAGTAGCCTAATTGTTTTATGATACGAACAATCAAAACATTCGCCTCTCATTTTAAAATTGGATTCGATTCTAAAACATACCACATGGCACCGTCCATTCGGGCATTGGATGATTAAAACGCTGATTAACAATGACATCGAAATAAAAAGAAGAGGTAACATTTTGTAATTTTATTTTGAGATCTAATTTGAGGATGGTCATTTCCAATCCCTATCTACGTACCCCAAAGCTATTCCGTGGAAATGAAAATCTATACAGAATGCTACATTTGGCAGATTGCGTCACACAATTAAACATCCATAACCCAGTAAGTGACTACAGTCCCAGCCCACAGACGTGCCAGTGGCTGCTCTCAGGAGCAAAGTGACACAAGGGACACTGGTATTGACTGAGATTTGTCAGATAAATTAGCTATTAGCTTGAATGCATTTAATGTTGCGTTATTATATAAATAATCGAATGTCCTTCAAACATACAACTTTAGAACGAAGTTTAAACATCTGGCGTAGCTTTTATCTTGTTAACAAGGCAAGCAAGACTTGGCAGGACTGTGCTAGTAGATTGTTTCCTCTAATTAAATATCAAACTTTACCTTTAAAACCAATTATAGTGTATGTGGTTGGTCAAATGAATAGTGAAGGAAAGAAAACAGTTTACTAAGTAGCATACAGTCTCTTCAAGCCTAGTTTGACTTGTCAACAGCCAACGAGCCAGCATTGAATTATGTAGAATTCACACGACGACCATTTTATTCTTCTTAACGGTGGTCACATGGGCAAAGGCGTCAAGTCTCATCTTATCTGTTTTTGCCAATGACGATGAGATAAGTTTCCCAATTCCTAGGCAGGCTCACGGAGGTTTTTATGTTAAATGGTTTCCCCCTTTTCCTCCATTTAAATCAGAATACATATCCTTTATAAATATACCTACATAATCCTTATCTATTATTGTAAATATACAGACAGTTCTCACGAATTGTAAAATGTTGTGCAAGGGAGATCATATTTAAACGTGTCATTGTTTTTAACTTTAAGAAAATAGCACATACTACATGCATTAACAAAACAACCTGTACCGTGTAATTTATTCTAGTGAATATTATAAGTATTCTCTTTTATTCCTGTACCTTTAATAACTAACATAATTTATGCAATTTTGAAGCGTCCCTTTATTCAGATGATTCATTCATATCGTAATGATTCATATCAAATGATTTAAAGGCAGACGCGTGAAAATCCCTAGGTAAACAAGTACCATCCAATCAAGCGTTATTAATCTCACTAGTTTAATCTACTAGATTTTCAAATTAACTCAATGAATCAGAAACAAGGACTGCATTTACCTAGGCCAATAACTGTGCACAGCACATTCAATTAACGTTTCTGTAGAAATATATGTAGCGTAAGTATGTGTTTAGTTACGTTTGATTGCATAATTTATATATTAATACGAAACTAATAGTAACAATTATTTACCCATTATATTTTATAAAACAATTTATAAAAGAATGTTGTTTATTAAGGACAAATTTTTTTATTTAATAATAGAAATAAATGTATTTATTTATTTTCAAATTTATTTTCTCAGCATTTTATCCATAGTATCCATAAGATTCTACATCAGACTATAAACACCTCTAGATATTTTCCAACGTATTTAGACTAGTTTTTACTATTGTATCTTACATCCATGAAAATATGGCAAATAATTTTTTTTACTGCTTTTAACAAAGAGTAAAGAACTATATTATCATGGATTCGTGCTATATTTTTAATGAAGACTTTTTGACGGCTCTTAGGCTATTGTTAGGGAAACTAGGCTTTATGGGAATATAATATTAAACAATTCAAGCGCTTAATTTAGTGACAAACTCTCTTTTAAAGTCCATAAATAATTTGATCTTTACATCATTCTGAGCTTAGCTGGTCTAATGGATAGTGAGCTTGAAAGGCACAGTTTACTGATACAATCTTTCTTCAACTGGTCAAAATCTATTAACTAACTTAAACAGTAAAAGTTAGGCTAAATATGTAATGGCCCAGTGGGAAATAATTTACTAGCAACATATTTTTAATATAAATCCAACCAATTTAAGTATTTCCATTAAAATATTTAGTTAATATTTTTAAATTGAGATATCCAAAAATATTTATTTCAAAAGGCAAGAAACAAATAATATTTATATTTTGAACTTCTGGCTTTAAAACAAAATGTTCCAAGACTTTTCATATTTGCAAAAACTTAAAAAAATAATTAATAATCCTGTTTTATGATTTTTGGTCTTCTTAAGCTTGAATCTATTTTTATTTTAAAAACAAAATGGTGTATTGATGTGTGTAAAAAAATTGATTTTTTTTTCCAGGCTTTCAAAAATGGTATAGAATGTAATCTGTCAAAAACTATATATTGTATAGGCGTACAAAAATGTTTCATTCACTTTCTTTCCTCTCTGGAATATTCTCTGAATTATTTTCAGAAGATTGATTCATCACGATGCAAGCTATTCACTATATAGACAGGAAGGCCATTATAGATGCAGAGCAAGCGAAACATTCCACCACGTACTATACATTTTATATCGGGAAAGTTAATGTAATTCAAGCTGTTAATGAAAGAAGCGGTAGCCATGTCCATTAAATTGAGGTCAAATGGAATTTTAGAATAAATTAATGAAATATATAGTTCCTTTATTGTTTAGAGTGGATAGTTAAGTTAATAGCCTGAAATAAAAAATATATATTTTATGTGTCCTACTACCCGACCGGTTTATCTCAAATTTTAAATAACGGATTAAAATAAAGAAGGTACCAATTTAAAATACACCTTTAAGCTCAAAGCCACCTCAATAAATGATACAAAATAGCACATTTCCGAACTCCTAGACGTGACTAAATATCGTATTATTACAAAACTAAACAATGTTTGTCCACGCCTCCTAAAATAGAATTAATTAATTCCCTAACCTCGCTTTACGGATATAATTTGTGGGCCATAAATTATAGACACATAAATCAATATGCATATCACTAATAGACCGTGCATCATATCCAGAGTCAGATGTACAAACATTTACCACTGTAACGATTCTGTCTCGAGTGACGTCACAATAATATGTACTTTACCTAACCCGGTAAATGGTTAGGCTCGAGTGATATGGCAGCAAGTCAGGTAATACATACAAATCATATCAAACAAACTAATTAATAAAACAAAAACACTTGTTAATAATAAATTAACTAAAGTAATCTTTAATATTTTTTGCCCTAATCCAAAGTAGCTTGATAGCATGTTGTAATAAGAGTTTTTCCTTGGAATAAGATAGGTGGCATTTGTTTTTTAATAATTCAAATTTTTGAAATTCTTCATCAGTGATTTAAAGGAAAATATGGTATAAAATGTGCATGTTATTTACTATGTTAAGAATCATATGTGTGTATATAGATACAGACAAATACATATATGTTTGACTTACAAAGAAAGATGTGATAATGGTATCACATAAGTATTCCCTGTAACACCAAACACACTACCTTCCATTTCATTACAACAGACCCTGTCCCCTTTTACAAAGAAAATTTGTTTTTCCAACATGTCATAATACAATCCAATTTTCAAAGGAAAAACCTTATCTGACATCTAGAAAAGTTACTAGATCTACTTTCACGTACTCATACGTCAAGTCATGTGATCTGTAGCTGTCATATTTGATAGATATTATCAATACATATAAAATAACAATAATAATAATATAATAAATTTATATCAAAGTTCACAAATTGTAAATGTGAGGAATGCCAGGCCTCCACCGTGGTTCGGATCCCACGCTAAACTGTAGGTCTTCCATTTTATCTCACAATCACCCTACCATTACACATTAGCGTAAGTGCGTTCAACCCGAACGGTTAGTAAGATGCGGTGCTAAATAATAATAATAATAATAATAATAATAATAATAATAATAATAATAATAATAATAATAATAATAATAATAATAATAATAATAATAATAATAATAATAATAATAATATATCAAAGTTGACCATAGAAAATATATTTGTAATTTACATATAAGGCCCTTTCTATGGAAAGTGGACCATATCGATCCTGAATATACACATTGAATACTCTACAATAGAATAATGTAATTGAAACTAACCCGTATTCGTATTTAAAAAAAATCTCAATACACACAGCTGGGATTAGTACGCCAACCTCCCCTTGAACAAAATAAATATCGGAGACAAAACGAGCCTGGTATTTATTCCACATGAACACCTGTGTGAGAGAAATAAAATTAAAACCACAGTATTTGGAGAAATTAAATTTGTTCTCGTTATAAAGGAGGGAAGGGGGTCTAGGTTTGTCACTATTTCCTTTCTTAAAATGTATAACCTGAAGGGTCCCAATTTACGAGATTCACTTTACCACTGTGTTAACAAAGTTCCCCTCAAGGGGAGAGGGGGAACATTTCAGGACCTGGGATATTATTCAGTCAGTCTCCAGGAGTCGTTGGACCGACCTGTGATAAACTGCATGACCCCACCCCTCCTTTTCTTCCTCCTGGTCTTGGCACCCTCCTGAACCCACTCGAGGAAGGAAAGGTAGATTAGAGTGTCGGTGAAGAGGGCGGGGGGGGGGGGGAGGTAGCAGTGTAAGGAACCGAGTAGTGAATAATTTACCACTTTCTGTTTTCTTTAAGACTCCTCTTGGACGATCTTTCGAACCTTTAGAGGCCCCGTTCTCCGAAGCAGGATAGTAAAAAAGGGGGAGGGTGTGAATATTAAATCTAAAGGGACTTTGTTTCGACCCTCGATGCTGAATATAATAATCTAGTTTATATGTTGCTCCTCTCACTGAGATGATAAAAGTTGTTTGCACGAATTTCGGGTGTATATTGTGAAGTTTCCCTATCCTAAATTAAGTTATTTTGTAAGTCATGTAATGATGATAACACACAGTTTTTAAAACTTTTTTAAAGTAATTATAGTTTGTGCCGGTTGGTTTGTAAACAACAATAGCGCGCTGGGTTCTGATTAAGAATCCCAAGGTTAAATCTTGGAAATCAGGGGCTGGTAATACTATGTTATACCGACGTCATGAATTTCCATTTCAGTTTCCAGGAAAATATCAGAGTAATTCCTCTTATTTACCCCCTTATAATTTCACCACTAATAAAAATGTTTGATTTATTTTATTCTAATAATTACTATAGGATAAAAACCAAAGTGATATTACATAGAAAGATTAGCCAAGTGATTTCAGCGCTTCCAAACTGTTACATTATGAACTAAAGGTGAGTAATTATCTACTACAGTCGCTAGTTATAAGAAAAAAGGACTCTACTGGAGTCATTCCCTCATCTTCCTTGTTTGGCCCAAGCCTATATAAGAAATAATATTAATGAAAGTTCATAGACCTTTGTAAAACTCCTTGTTTCTCGCTAGAAACTGTAATAGATTCACAGGTTTCCAACTCATAACAAACATGGCCACCAGCTACCCCCGATTTGTATTCAATCTCCTTACGATCATTAATCTTGCAATTTGTTTTCTACAGCTCTCCACGTTCGTCTGTCCAGGACCAAATCTTGTACATCTTTGTACCTTCTTCTGTCAACATCATCCTCTAATTCATGTTCTCCAGCCTTGGTCTTCCTCTTGAATTCCTTCCTTCCACACCTTCTTCAAAATATCATATTTCAGTAAATATCCCCGATATGTTAACTCTTCTTTGCTGTACAACATTCCCAAAGTTTCCTCTCTTCATTTTCTTTTCTCAGCACTTCTGTATTTGACACCATCTCCATCCATGATATTTTCATCTTTATTCTGTATCAGCCCGTTTCAAAGCTTCTAATCGTGTCCTTTCATTTGCTCCAATGAATGGTTCAAGTTTCACTTCCATAAAGCTCAATACTCCAAACATATTTATTTAGGAACTTTTCCCTTATTTCCCAAATTATGCTAGTCGACGATAGTAATGTCGTCTTGTTATAAAACTATTTCTTTGCCTGCACTATTCTATTTACTATCTCAATCCCCTTAGTAGAACCAGAATCAATTTTTTACTGTAGTTGAATAAACTGAAAGACTTTGGTACATTTTCCCCTCGGACACCCACTGGCCGTGTACCCCTTTAAGGGCCATAACCCTTCCGTCTCTTTATAAAATAAATAAAACAAACTTTTTCTATTTTGTAAATACAAACATTCATTTTGAATTTTAATAAAGCCCCGGTGGTAAACAGAGAAAGACGGGAAAGAAGGAAATAAAGACTAATAAAGACAATGAGATCTCATCAAAAATTCCTCTAAATTAATTATAATATCTGCTATTATCAACAAAAACTATTTTGTCTTATTTAAAAAAAGGGTTGGTGTGTATCTGTGACTCTTTGTCAAAAGAACAGCTCGACTGGTTGTGCTGGCAGAGCTTGGACGTCAGGCTACCGTGTAGGGTAAATACAATTTTACTCGCGCCATTTTGTTTCAAGATGGCTGATACACGACACTACTTTTTGGCCTTTTCTCAATTTCTGTTGGTCGGATTTTTATTGGACCAACTTTTAAAAGTTCCTAAATATATATTAGACATGATGGCCATCTTGAAAAAAAATAACGACAATGGTAATCCAGTAATAATATTATTATTGATATAAATTCTTCGTATAGTGATCAGGAGTAACCCACCTACTTCGATGGTCGTATGGTCTAAGGCGTCACTCTGGCAATACATTAGACTATCAATGAAGGGAATATTGCATTTCGATTACTGATCCAGTGAAATGAAGGTGTTCTTTTCATGTGGTTTTCCAATCTCCATCCACGGAAATGCCGGTACACTCCTTCTAAATCAAAACCTTTCCTCGTCGTATTATCTTAATTAGTACATATTCGTAAAACCTGAACTATAAATAAGACGCGGTGTTATAAAAAACGGGTAATTAGTTAGTGGATAGTAAAACCTAGTGGGACGTCACGTACCCTGGAAGTACGCGCACCACAGTTTGGGAAACACTGTTTTATAACCAATAAATCCCCACATAAGACCGCAACCCCTCCACAAAATCCACCGGCATTTTATATTTTCTTCACACCTTTGCTCTGTGCCGTTTCTCTTCCCGTTTCTTATTATAGTCAAGATAAATTAGATGGGGTATAAACGAATGGTATGTCTAAAACTTAAAAAGAAAGATAGGCTGCCATATTTTGTTAAAATAATTTTAGGAAGCCATATTAATTGTTTTTCTCTCTCGCTAATAAATCACCAATCTCTTGCAGACAATTTTTCTTAAACACTTGGTTTACCTAATTAGAATGTGAGTACAGTCCTAGTTTCATAGAAAGGGTATTTTAGAAAATACAAACATATTTTATTAGTGCCAATATTGATAATATTTTATTAGAACTATATTATTTTATATACATTGATAATATCTACCAAAAGTATCAGCTCAATATCACATGACTTGACGTATGAATACGTGAAAGTAGATCTAGTAACTGTTCTAGCTGTCAAATAAGGTTCTTCCTATGAAAGTAGATCTAGTAACTGTTCTAGCTGTCAAATAAGGTTCTTCCTATGAAAGTAGATCTAGTAACTGTTCTAGCTGTCAAATAAGGTTCTTCCTATGAAAGTAGATCTAAGAACTGTTCTAGCTGTCAGATAAGGTTCTTCCTATGAAAGTAGATATATTAACTGTTCTAGCTGTCAGATGAGGTTCTTCCTATGAAAGTAGATCTATTAATTTTCTAGCTGTCAGATAAGGTTATTTTTATGATATTTGGACTGTACTTTATCTTATCTAAGCGTAGGATGGGAAAGATATTAAACTACACCACGTTTCAAATCCCATAGAGCTCTTCGTGTTTATGACGCAATCAAATGTATTAATTCGTACGAATAAGCAGTAAACGAGGCTATAGTCAAAACAGGAGATCACAACTTCCTTGCTAATATAATTTGCACATTGTATATCGTGATGAGATGGGTACCTTATGATGCCATTCTCGACTAAGTACCTATGGTGCTCCAAACCTTCATACATTCTATAGGGCTTGTGGGCTATTGCAAGGTGATACCAGGCTTGGCAACATCGTACTAGTAAATTGCTATCTCCCATTCAGTTTCAAACCTTCCATCAAAATCCAAAGCAAGCACTCACTCCCAATAGGTTAATCAGTGTGTGTGTGTGTGTAGAGGCTAGTACAGTCCCGTCAAGCCTGAAATGCCCTGGTAACAACCCATAAAGCATTACAAAACAGGGTTAAATGATCAAATGTTCAACAACAAAAAGTATACTATAATATACTTTAATTGATTTTGTGCTTTCCTGGAAGCCTTGCAGAAACATCTTGCAAACCAACATTTGTAAATCACATCACATCATTACTCTATAAGAAATTTGTGCTTTGTGTTTTTTATGTGAGTCTCTTTATATGAAAAAGGAATATTTCTGAAAATGTATAACAATGTGTAACTGTGGAAGTGTGAAGAATTGAGAAGTGTAAAAGTGTAAGAAGAAATGAAGATTATTAATATTATTATTATTAATAGCACCACATCCTACTACCCGTTCGGGTTATACGCACTTAAGCTAATGTGTAATGGTGGGGTGATTGTGAGATGAAATGGAGGACCTACAGTTTAACGTGGGATCCGAACCACGGTGGAGGCCTGGCATTCCTCACATTCACAAGTTGTGATTTATACACGTCTTTTCAGAGGTGAAGGAAGTGTTTGGCAATCAGTTAAATCTGTGCTGAGACCGAGGATTGAACCCCGGATCCCCGACACAGAAGTATTGACACCTTACCCCTAGACCGCCAGGTCACCAAGAGCTGAAGAGGGAAGTGTGTTTGTTCCTATCTTGACCTAACCTAACTATCCTTTCAGGTTGGCTTCCTTCACTATCACTTTACATTACCATACATTGTTTCTATACTGTCTTACTATATATCTATAAGAAATTATATCTTCCCTTTATTGCAAAACCTCTCGCAATAGAATGGACTGCTTATTGGGAGTTTGAATCATGATTGGGTGCACTGAAGAGGTTTTCTTCTAAATGGTCTTATACTCTCCCTCTACGCAAATTTGGGTATAATCCCTCTAAATACCATCCTAATACTTAACACATTAGTGTAATTAGTGCATATAAACCCAAACGGGGAGTAAGATGTGATAAAAAAAATCTTATGACGCATGCTCGAGTCTCTCTCTATAAATGGTAGCAAACAAATTCCATCTCAAATAAATTTCTCGTTATTGTTCTTACATTTTTTTCACAACCCTCATGTTTGTATCTGGTGACGCGGTGGGTGAGGGGTCAGGTTATGTGTAAACCACAACCTACTGATCAAAACAAACCCCTTTTACAATTAAAACAAAGGTATTGTTTGCAAACAAAACAAAAAACTTATTCTGTCGATAACAAAAAAACAAAATATAATATTTGTTATTAATGTTTGTTCTGCGGCATATAGAGTTATTATTTTTTTTATATGACACGTGCGAAATACCTCTATATTTACAATACTAGATTATTTATAGGAGAGGTAGAGTTTAAAATAAATATACAGGTATTCACGTTGAGGGAAATTGGAGATATATTTATGATTTTTTTTAAAAATATTATTTCACCTTGTCTGTATTATCAACCCGATCACTTGATCACTGGGGTGATATACGAGATGAGAATGATGCTCTAGTCTATGTTCCCATCTGTGTGAGTGTTTTTATACAGATCTGTAAGCCCGTGTTAAGCTTTAAAAACTTTTAATCTGGTTCCAGCCACGCCCGTTTGGTTGGAGACTGTAACAAAATATATAATGTGATCGTCCCGTATCTGCGAGTCCTACGCGGTTTATCAAACGCTTGCACTTATTTAGCTGAAGTGGTGCTTTATTTCATGTATTCATGCCTAAATATTAACAATAGTTTAATATTTAACGTATGTAACTATACAATAAAGATATTTTTATGAAAAATTTATAAATAAGAATAACTCTAACGTCTAAAATATTCAGTTAGACTTTCAATAAATTTTACAACTAGCTTTTGGTTTGTTAAATATAGTTGCTAATATATTTTAGTGAAATTGTCTTATTATAGATAACAAAGTTTTAACATATACCTTTTTCATCATCCCCACATCTTACTACCCATTCGGGTCATACATATATAGTATATATATTAATTACACCAATGTGATAGGGATTAAGAAGGCTTTACTTAGAAGAAGTGCACATAGATTTTTGTGGAAGGAGAGTGGAAAACCATTTAGGGCAAACCACATCTTAGTATACCAAACCGTGATCGAACTCTGATCTCCCCATCTTAGGCAGTCTATTATGACACGAGGGTAGCGCATTAGATCATGCGGCCACCTAATTGGTTCAATATAAATCTTGAAACATATTTCCAGCTGCTTAGCCAGACCGGGAAAATAAGTCTCGATTGATGTCTGGTTTATTCCGGGTGATTTTGATATTTCATGACATTTAAAAAGTTATTAATAGTTTATTGAATATTCACTAAGCACGCAAACACATCTTGTCACTTTGAGAAGTGATCTATCTAAATTGATATTACTTGCTTGTTAAATTATTATTTTTTAGCACTTTTTCTTATTACCCTTTAGGTTTGTGCCTACCAAAACGTATGAATTACGCTAGTGTGCTAAGGAAGACAAAGAATTACTTTAAAGGAAGTGTGTCCATATTTTTGTGGAGTGAAAGTTTAAAACCATCTAGTAAAAACCACTCTCGGTACACTCAACGGGGATTCTAACACATATCCCCTCCGCCATTGGAAGTCTCGTCTATTTCGTGAGTAACGTCTTAGATTGTGTGAGAGTAGCTAATATGAAACTGTCTTAAATATATTTTCAACTGCGGTGAAAATCCCAATTTAACGTACTAAGGCAGGAAACATCCCTCAAGGGAGTTTAACAATCAGATACGCTTCACAACTTGTACGGAACCTGAACGTTCACCTTGTGGCGCTGCGGACATGCCCCATCTGACCAGACCTCTGTGAGACAACATCCTTACTGCTGCCTAAGGTCCTAATAGATCTACGACCAGCCAACTCCAAGATCTCACCGACATCCGGCCAAGAGTCGGGTACCGAGTTACCCTGAACCATCAGATACAACATCCCCCGTGCAGACAAAGCCTCCTGGTACCTCAAGGCGTGGAGTAGTGCCGAGATACCAGGAGCACCTATCCTGTTGTAGTTGAGGTTCAAGTGAGACAAACTCAGGTTCCCCTGACACCAGAGTTCACCCCCTTCCGCTTTGACGTCCTGTAAGAAGGGATAGTCGTCAGCTTCTATCCCCTGCTCCACTAGGTGCTCGATCTTCTTATGCTCAGCTGCAGATATTGACGGGAACCCCTTCCCGCTGAAGTGCAGACCTGACGGATCCTGCTGCTGCGAGCTCGTCCCTCCTCTAGAATCCTTGGAGAACGCTTTTTTCCTGTCCTTTACCTCACCGCGGCTCTCTTTGTCCCTCTTGCGAGCGGACCCTACCTTGCTCTTAGTCTCGACAATCGCCGTCGGGGATTTCGGCCTCATCGTCAGGATGTATTGTTCCAAGAGCTCCTTCCGTTTTATCAACATCGCCAGATTTCTCCTCCGTCTGCGCTTCGTTTCCTCGTGGGTAAGAGAAAACCTTTGAAGGACGTCGGCGAGACGAGTGGCCCCTTCGTCACGGATAAAGTTCCCAGCGAGAGATAGCGACACCAGAGTCCTGTTAGTCCTCAAGGCGTCGGAGAGACACTTGGCCCCTTTACAGGTGATCCTGTTTCCGTTCAGGTTCAGTGAGAGTAACGAGCATCCTTTGGTATCCTTGTACTCTAGACATTCCGACAGTGATCGGACACCTGCGTCGTCGATATGACAGAAGCGCAGGGACAAGTGCTGCAACCTGCTATCCTCCTCTAGAAGACAGTGGAAGTTTTGTTGTGGTACCGGGTTCATATCCAGATTGAGGTCTCTGAGGGTATTACTTTCGCGCATCAACTCGGATAAGAGCTGGAGTCTGTCACTGTCCAAACCGCAGTCTTCCAACCTAAGGGTGGACGTTGGTGAGAACATAGACAGACTTCTGCCAACGGCGCGGAGGATTTCGTTCCGCAAGACGAAACCTTTGATTGTGACCTCGCGGATCACCTCTCGCTTGTCCGCGTGGTCGAAGCTGACTTGGACGACGACGTTCTCCATCTCCTCGATACTCTGGACGGAATATTCGGACATCTTCTCGGTTGTCACGAGCTGCTGGACGCTGTTGTCACCGTGGATGACGACTATCTCTGGTGTAGGAACTACCTCTTCCTCCGCGCACAGTACAGGGAACTCTTGCAGAAAACCCAGGTATGGGGTCGACTGAAATCTCTCCGAAGCGATAAGAGACAACGACCTCTTTTCATGCTGCGCTGGTATTTTCTTCTCTTTCCTTAAGGTAGGCATTTCCGTTCTGTTCTTGTAGTTAGGCTGATAAAATAATATCAACGTCCCTTAAAAATAGGATTTCAAAACGCGTTTGTAAGATAGTGTAATATTTCAAGGCTATAATATGTGGTTACATAAGAAAGTAAAAATGAATAGTTATGAATTCTTCATTATCCTGACAACAAATATTTTTCATGGTCTAACATAAATAAAACAAATGGGCATCACTATACAATATTAACAAGAGTCTCTTCGTCCTATACACATTAATCTTATATCACTCATGCCTTGCCATTCTTTTCAGACGCGACCAACAATTCTCTTTGGCCGTGATGTCATTTCAACCCCTTGAAGTGGACCAAGGATGGCCTTATTTAAACTCGACCAATGACTAGACGTCATTAAAGGCAAAAATGTTATGGGTTGCAGCACTCCATGTTGATCCTATTGACCTTAAAGTTTATACGTGGTTTAGAAGTTAGGCCTCCATTACCATAGGAATATAACATATTGTTCCTAGACAATTAGTTGAATATACATTTAGATGATTTGAAAAGCAGACTAAATTTTAAGTCAAATGTAAGTTACCAGTTTTCATTATATAGAAGCATATAATTAGCAGTAAATTTCAATTTGAATGGATGTATTTACAGTAAACGTTTCAAGAAGTAAAATAAAACTGTTTACCAGCTTTACTTATTTTTGTCGTACTGTGTGTGTGTGTGTGTTTTAGCGTCGTTCTGGTTATATACTTATGTACTAATTACGCTAATTTTTTAGGGTCGATAAGGTCATATTTAAAGGAAGTGCACCCACATTTGTGTGGAGGGTAAGTGGAAAACCATTTTGAAAAGACCCCTCCCCAGTACAGAATTTCTAACTTTGATCTCTTCGTCATTGGTAGTCTCATATACTGTGAGAGTAACGCCTTAGACCATTTGGCCACAGATGAGGTTTATTGTGTTTTATTTATGACCCATTTAACGAGGATAATTTTTCTACACGTTAGAAGTATTTTATTTAGATAAATATTTATTTGTGAGTTTCACATAGTTTGATTTAAGGTTTCACGGAAAACATATTCATATTTTAAAATGTCTAGACAAATTACTTTTATAATAGTTAATAAACACCTTTATAAAGAAAAAAGTTATGTATTGAAATGTAATTTAAAGTGTATTCAAAATGTGTACTATATATATGATTGGATCCGTTTCTTCGGGGTATCCAACTGAAATCAGATTCAATAAACACTTGAATTTGAGCCTCATGATATCTTCAGTGGAGCGACGTATTCATACACTTGGAGACGAGTCAGGAAATCTTACAAAGTTGGAATTGAGTTATTTATACAAGTGTGTGTGTCTGACTATATTCTTCATCGTTGTCTACATTGTCCTCACTCTATCTTGGGTTCTTCTTCTTTCTTCTACCAGACATCTGCTGTGGATGTTTCTTTCTTTGTGTTTCTGAGAGGGCGAAGTTAAAATGTGTCGTCTTTCAGAGATAGCTTTGTGACAACTGTCTGAGGTTTGTTGGTATGATTCCCTTTGATAATTTGACATGAAGAATACATTAATTATTAGGAAGAGCATTTAAGTAAATAGAAACAGATTTTATTGTCGCCAATATTTGTAAGACTTTACTATATTATTATTATTATTATTATTATTATTATTATTACTCTCGTAATCCAAAATTATTTTTTCTCGATAGCTCTTATAAGGTAAGCCCTATAGGTCATTGTATCCATAGCGCCAATTCTAGATTTGTCTAATTCGACTTCTATCATAAAAGAAAAGCTAAACTCAGAGAGTAATTTAAGGGAATCCAATATCAATAATATTTAAAATTACAATATTCTGATCTATTTTTTGCATATTGTTACTATTTTTAACCACTCTTTATTTATTTGTTATTAATGCTAATTTTTATTCTTATCATTATTCATTACTTTTTTTCATAATTATTCATCAGTATGTAACATTATTTAGCCATTTTTGTTTGTCATATTTTCTCGTGTAAATATATGTATTTTTAAGGTACTTGTGTACTTTTCAGTGCTGGCCTGTTATAGGTCTTACGACTGTTAGCCGTCACTATAGTACAGGAAATTAAAATAGTAATTATTATTTTATAACTATCTATAGTAGCTATCTAAAGTGACAGCTGCAGATCACAATAATTAATGTATGTATACGGTAAAGTATATCTAGTAGTTTTTCTAGCTGTCAGATAAGGTTCTTCCTATGAAAGTAAATCTAGTAACTGCTCTAGCTGTTAGATAAGGTTCTTCCTATGAAAGTAAATCTAGTAACTATTCTAGCTGTCAGATAAGGTTATTCCTATGAAAGTAGATCTAGTAAATGTTCTAGCTGTCAGATAAGGTTCTTCCTATGAAAGTAGATCTAGTAACTGTTCTAGCTGTCAGATAAGGTTCTTCCTATGAAAGTAGATCTAGTAAATGTTCTAGCTGTCAGATAAGGTTCTTCCTATGAAAGTAGATCTAGTAACTGCTCTAGGTTCAGATAAGGTTCTTCCTATAAAAGTATATTTAGTAAATTTTCTAGAATTAAAATTGGTTGGTTCCAGCCAAATTAATATTAGAGGCAGCTATACCACCTACGATTGTATATATGTAACTATATATAGATTTCATAAAGAAAAAAATATTGTAATGGTGAAAATTTTGACCTCGATATTATCGTGGAGCTTGACTTTACATGTACTTTCAAACTAAAAAAAAGTTGGACACACAATTTTGTCTTTCTGTACCTGGGGCAGCAGGATAAACTGTTTGATGGTGTGTTACTTTTTTCAAATTTGCTTTATATATTATATGGTCATACCTCAGGACATCTTTTTTAGTTTTGGATTTTGCCCTCAAATTAAGGGTGGTACTAAAGACTGATTTTTGGAAATGTTGTTACAAAATATATTATAATATATGATATAGTAGTTACAATTGTGTTGTAAACTATATTTCTTTTAAGTGCTGTTTTTCCATTATCTCTCTCTCTCTCCCCCTGAATTTCGGTACACTTCCCTTAGACTACATCTCCCTCATCTCCTAACTCTTCTTCCTAGTGTAAATGGTCTAATAACTCTGGGAGGGGGATGTAAGACGTGAAGTAGAACAAAAAACGATAATCTAACAAACAATTTAATCACAGTGGTTTGTTTTAGAGAGCTCTCTTCAATTCTGTGCTCCAAACCAAATAAGGTCATGATAATTTGAATATAGGGCTGAGGGGAAAGAAATATAATTGTTAGAGTGTGGGAATTCTCCTTCGCCCCTCAGACTCGCTAAGTAATTGTAAATTTGGTATCGCGGTTTAGTGTCTCCATTCTCCTCGCACTGACTCTACCCTCGAATTAGAAACTCAGCTTCCCATTTGTTCAATCAGCCACTCGCATTCAGGGATCTGACCGGTCGAGGACGCAGACATATTATCTAAAGTTGAGGTCTGCAGACTTGTGGGAGAAGGGAGAGTTAAAAACAAAGTCAATTCACAAACTGTGAGCAATGCTGGACATATAAGCCATTTTATAATTACTCTTCTCTTGCGTTTATTAATTTAGATAACTTTTCACATGGCCCTAACAGACTCTGCCTTAAGCTATGAGTGAAGACTGACCCTGAGCACGGGATTAATCCTGGATAGCTTAGTGGTAGAAAATTGGCTTGCTAAGATAATGGTTTTGGCTTCAATTACTTTGTCCAGGGGTCGTTTTTTAAATCTATGAATTACTTTAGCTATTATTATTAGCACCGCGTCTTACTACCCATTCTGGTTGTACACACTTACCGCTATTGTGTAATAGTAGGGTGATTGTGAGATGTGAGATGAAATGGAGGACCTACAGTTTAACGTGGGATCCGAACCACGGTGGAGGCCTGGCATTCCTCACATTCACAAGTTGTGATTAATACACGTCTTGTTAGAGGTGAAGGAAGGGTTTGGCAATCATATAAATCTGTGCCGGGACCAAGGATTGAACCTCGGACCCTTAGCACAGAAGTCTGACACCTTACCCCTAGACCACCAGATCAATTATTACTTTAGCTACCACATTTATTTTATTACTGGGTATTTTTTTTATTTGTGAGAAAGACATCCTAATTGATTTCAATGTTTCATATCAACATCGGTGATCACACAATATATGATGTCAGTCTCGTGATGGACCGGAATTGACGCTGATAGGGGTGGTTGAGGCCTGCTGCATAGGGAGGATTTATCTGCATGTGATTAGCGATCTTCCCATCCTCTCTCCACACTAATGCGGGTGCATTTTCTTCGAAATAACTTTCGTATCCCTTCAGCCAAGATTAAGACATTTGTAGAATGCATGATGGCTAACGTAATTATTAAATTATAATTTATTTACGATTGAGAATAAAATCTGTATGTGAATTAATACAACACTTTACAACTAACACCAGGACCGAGATAAAAATAAAATGTATTTTCAAATTGACACTCTGACCCCTCAACCATGGGCTTGGATGGTTAATAAAATATACTAACGTATTTGTTTTTTTGACATAACAATCATTAATTAATATTTGTTTTGACATACTAAATAAAAGTATTTTTTGCAATTAATTATTATCCCTAGACCAGTTATTATTTTATTATTTTTTGTATGAGACAGTACACAAAAAAAGGTAAACAAAGAATGATTTAAAGTCTAGTAAGGTCTGTTCAATATTAAACTTGTTGAATTTAGAGAGTTAACTAAAACGTTATATTTGCTAATTGCAATTTTATTAAATACTTTTTAAAATACATTATAACATTAAGTGCTAGAAATATTTTAGAAATGTTTTTAGGTAATGTTATTTTGGACAACCAAAGTATTTTAAAATGTATGATTATTATGAATTAATTAATAAACAAACAAGAATTATAAATCCTGGAGACACAAGTAAGTATTCATTATCTTCATTAATAAAACTATTGACCAAAAAATATAGAGTTAATACTTTATCATTAAAAGTTATTTTTATGGAGTATATTTGTTACTATTTATAATTTTGAAATATAGTAGCCCTATTGTATCCGAAAATATAATCACAAATAGATTTGTATTCGTTCATACATGGCTGTAACTTATGTCTATTACTGAAAATATGTGTTTCAGATAATTTACTTCCCAAGTAGAACAGTAAATTATGAACATTTTCATGTCACGAGTGAAATAACTTCCCAAAAATCTAATATTTATTCATGTATTTGTATAATAAGGTAATTAAAAAATACATTACAAAGTTCAAACCAACTGTTTAATCTATCTGGACAAATGAAATGCAAATAGATTGGCAATTGTGAAATGTATTACGGTAATTTCATTTAATATTAAAATCCCCGCAAAACAAACATTTTTAATCTGATTACCATAAATTGTAGTACAGTTTTAATAATTCCCCTGTGGATGATGTAAAGTAAATGAGTACTGTAAAGAGAGATTACATAACGTTCATATTAGTTTTGGGGGAAAATGTCCACATATTTGGTTCATTATTTGTTAATTTTCAATAAATTGACACTATATCCATATATATTTAACTATTGTGGACCTTTACTAATAAAATAATTACTTTACACAGAAGAATTTAAATAATAGTACATAAATAATTCTGGTATCAAGGCAAAACTAAACGTAAGAGGAATACCAATATATATTATTTATTTATTATTCTATCTTAATCGAACTCTAAACATTTTTATATAGTACCTCACAGCTTTAGGTGATAGTTTAACAGTCCTGACTCTGATCCCACGAATCATAATGTGTTTATAGCTTCTGAATGAATTAATTTTTATTTTTAAATTTACTATAGCACTACCATGAAACAAATCTCACTGTATTTATAATATCTAATTATTTCGTTGTCTCTAAAATAGAGCATAAAAATTATAATAAATTACAATTGCAAAATATATGTTATAGTTAGTCCCTACGTCATATATCTATTGACGATATCCAGAATTTTAAAAAAATTAAATAATTTAAAGTTCTTATTAAGTCACTATGACTTTAAAAGAGAACAAAAAATTTGTTTTAATATGATGTCACATGAAACCACGAGGTTCTATTTTATTATGGGATGCAAAGAATAGAATACGACTTCAGATTTATTAAATCCGGGTGCAAATCAAAAACTTTTAAAAATTAAGTAATGTAGACAAAAATAACTGTGCTTGTTTCCAACTTTTAATTCTGGTATAAAAATGATATATTTTATTTTTCAAAATCTGACTAACAAAAAACATTTAAACTAATTTGTATCTAAATATATTTAGACTTCATTTGAAATATATTAAAAATAATTCAACTAATTTGTTCTCAATATAATTATAATCTTGAATATTAAATACGATTTTAATGAAATGCCTAATACATTTAATAATCTTATAATGTCCCCACACACACTAGGATAAAGATTATAAAAATATGTCCTGAAAGCAAGTGTTGAAAATAATGTATTATTTTAACAAAAACCAAATAATAATATCGTTAATAGTGAATGTCTTGAGTAAAATATTTTGGATTTAATTTAATTAGAAATACCTAGATATTAATGTATTAATAAATATCTAGAATTCTACAGCAACTCGGCAAGGTAATTGAAAGATTTGACACATTTATTTTTCCACCACCCATATCCCACAAAAATCCTTCGAAATGTTAAAGCATTTAACCCCCTTAAACACCTCTATATTTTACATAAATACAAAGCCATTTCTTGTTGAGCAGTAAAACGAGACGGAAATTATGGTCGAATCTAAAAAAAGGAAATCCAAAGATGGTAATCTGTGAAAACGATTTAATTTCTCTGTGGTCCAAACTGTTTCCTTCAAGACAGAAACTTTGTCCTTAAGCTCGTTCCCAGAACCTCTCAAGGCACTTACCGAAACACTTTACACACAAAGTGCCTCGTTTATCGATTAGCATTAAAATGTTTTCTGAAGTGGTGATAAGTAAACGTTGTTTTTTGGATGCTGGGAAGTCCTTATTTAGGAAACAGAGCCTTTTGCCAAGTCTACGTATGTTTTATTTTTACACTTACTATTTTCAAAACAGAAAGTTTCTTTGTGCATTTTTAAAAAATACTTTTTTTTTTTTAATAGAAGTCGTTGAATGTATCAGTTTTAGCTACAACCAATATTTATCGGACTGTTTAGACCTGCAACAAATATTTAAAAAAGCAAGCCTTTATAGAATTTTAATTATTTCATTTTTAAATCATTCTTAACTGATCTTAATTTGAAGAATTAACTATCTTATCTATAAACAGTTTATAGATGAACGTACACATTTAGTTTTAAAATTTGTATTTATTAAAAATTAGGTTCACTTATTTGAATTATAAAAATTAATTTATTTAAGCTTATATTTAGATACTCTTTGTACACACACGTAATTAATCTGTGTCATCAGGAACTCTAAAGTTCATTGCCACCCTTACAAGAGTGACCTATACCTATCTGGAGCTAGTTATATTCTCCCATCTGCCTCTACATAAGGTCCGCACCGACTTTAAAGTTGCTCCGCCATTTTGAATTTTTTTTTCGGGGGCTAAATTTAAAATATTTAACTTTTTAGAATTTTCCCGTCGATTACAGGCTATAAGCTATAAGTTTGCCAAATCTCAAGTTTTTATCTCATCTGGAAATGGGTAAACATTTAAGTCAGTCAGCGAGTCAGCAATGTGGCTTTATAATAGTATAATGTTCTGCGTGATAGTCTAGCCTTCTCCTGAGCCTACCAGTGATATTCATCATGTCATATGTGATTAATCTACATAACACCTTAGTCTACTCCTGCATCCGTCACTGACAGGAATGCTCTGCAGGACAGCTAAAGATTACCTAGACACTTCATATTTCAAGTTGTAATATACTGTATTAAGGTAGAATTTACACAAGCTTAGGTTGGCCTCTAATAGATTAAACTTAAACATAGAATCGTTTATACACCCTCCCGTATCCCTTTTTAATTTGATACGAATGTATAAAGTAAAATTTTTCACAAAGCCTTTACACGATTAATGAAAATTAAAATACAATAAAATGAAGGAATTTGTAGTTTATTGAACTACAATAACCACAATATTCAACCCACATATGTGGGCACACAGACTAAACGTCAAGTTTATCTCTCTTAGTTTCCCAGTGAAAGGAAATTTCGGTTTCAAATCCGGACCATATTATATTGGGTGATTTATCATGAAAGGGTTTCCTGGCCTACAAGATTTAAAATGTGGGTGCATTATCTCTAAGCTATAACTTCCTCACCCATGCTCTTTTAGAGTATGCTTATAGCCCGTATGGGTAGTAAGGCTTGGCTTGTGAAAACAGATTTAAATCTGTGTTTGGGTGTTTTACCTAAATCACAATTAAACACAAAGATATATTGCAAGTTATTTTAATACTTTGGTACAGTACAATTTTCATAAAAATAGCCTCTCAGACAATACGAACATTTGAGGTTAGCAATGATAATATTTTACAGTAATATTGTAGTTATTTTATATTTATTGATAATATCTATCAAAATTGACATCTGCAAATCACAAGACTTGACGTATAAACAAATTAAAGTAAATATAACAACTATTCTAGATGTAGATAAGGTTCTTTCTATGAAATTAGATCTAGAAACTGTTCTAGCTGTCTGATAAGGTTCTTCCTATGAAAGTAGATCTAGTAGCTGTTCTGTCAGATAATGTTCTTCCTATGAAAGTAGATCTAGTAGCTGTTCTAGCTGTCAGATATGGTTCTTCCTATGAAAGTAGATCTAGTAGCTGTTCTGTCAGATAAGGTTCTTCCTATGAAAGTAGATCTAGTAGCTGTTCTGTCAGATAAGGTTCTTCCTATGAAAGTAGATCTAGTAGCTGTTCTGTCAGATAAGGTTCTTCCTATGAAAGTAGATCTAGTAGCTGTTCTGTCAGATAATGTTCTTTCTATGAAAGTAGATCTAGTAACTGTTCTAGCTGTCAGATAATGTTCTTTCTATGAAAGTAGATCTAGTAACTGTTCTAGCTGTCAGATAATGTTCTTTCTATGAAAGTAGATCTAGTAGCTGTTCTGTCAGATAATGTTCTTTCTATGAAAGTAGATCTAGTAACTGTTCTAGCTGTCAGATAAGGTTCTTCCTATGAAAGTAGATCCAGTAACTAGTATAAATGTCAGATAAGGTTATACTTATTAAGTTTGTACTGTACCTAGACGAATCCATTCACAAATGCTAGTTAAAATTATTTTAGTTTCCATCTGGGGTCGAACCAGAGCACCCTTCGACTACAGTTCTCCTTCCTCACCACTAAGCCACAGGAAAGGGAACATCTGACTCGGAAAGGAGAAGGAAGCATTGGGCCATTAAACCACCTTTAGTGTATTTTCGCTCTTCCATAGTAACTTTTTTATGACGATAATTTCTAAAACTCATATGGAACAGATCATGAAGCTTATTGAATTCAATAAGATATTATTATAAAATGCATTTTCTAATCTTATTTTAAGCACAATTTAGTTTCAACCGATTAATATTTTTAATAACGGCAACAATATTTTGCCTCAATATCTCTTCCTATACATATATTTCATTAATTATTTTAATATTCAGTTGTAAATTTAGTGACTTTATCAAGTCATAGATAGGTAGGAAATAGAACATTTACACATATGAATCTCCAAGAGCTTAGTAAAATAAAGTATTTCCTAAAACTTGCACTGAATTGCCTGAAAAGATTCTCTAAGCTCACCCCTGAAAAAAAACATATTTAAGTCTGGACTTAGATCCAATCCACAGAATATGAGTGTTTATTTTTCTAAAACTAGCTAGGAAATGTGATATTCTGTTACACCCCAAAAAATTTGTTTTAGTTGATATATAAATTTATCATCACGGTGTGAAACGAAACAAATTTACCTTTTACTTAAAATTAATTACCGAAAATTCAAAAACAAGATCCATTTTAAATTTGGTAGGCTTTTTTACAAATAAATCTTTAATAATTATAATGTCTATCAAGACCTCGTTCTCTAGAACTTTTCCTAATAAAAGGTTTTAAATACATTTTAGGGTGATAATCTGCTACCATCACTGCGAAGATCAACTAGTATTATATAAAGTCCATAATACTTTGCTTGTAATCATCAGATAAATGAGAATTTAACTAATCGTATCTAGTATATATATATATATATATATATATATATATATATATATATATATATACTAAGGCGACACTCTCGCAGTAGACTATACTACCGATTACGGGGAGATCGATGTTCGAATATAGGTCGGGTGCAATAAGAGTGCTTTGTTATGAGATTGATTAAATGAGAAATATTTTCCTTTTTCTCTTTAACCTCTATCCTGCCGTGGTGATGGCGATATTTCACCAGCCGAGTCACCCGAGTCCTGATGCAATATTCATTAGAGAATAAATGATACGTCCTCTTAAGCTTGTGAAGAGACTTATTGAAAATAAGGTAGGAAGGAACTGACAAGGAAGATTATAAAAAAAAAGCACACAGGAAATAAGTAAGAATTGTTAAGGATATCGGACAATACATTGAAGCTAATCACATAAAATATAATATATCCATTATTCATAAAGATTTATAGAATAATAAAGATTTCAACATACTACGGGAGAAGTTATAAAGAGAGAGTACCAATTTGACCAATATGGTTTTCATAGTAGTGTTGAATGTAAACGGAACCTTCTAAAAAGTGGGTAAAAAATTAACCAAATGAGCCAAAATTTTGGAGATTGGCGAACCAGACCAAATGATCTTGATACTTAGACCAGGTGCCCACCGGCACTGGGGGAATGTTTAATATTCATCGAAATAACCTTATCTGACACCTAGAAAAGTTACTAGATCTACTTTCATAGGAAGAACCTTATCTTACATCTAGAATAGTTACTAGATCTACTTTCATAGGAAGAACCTTGTCTTACAGCTTGAACAGTTACTAGATCTACTTTCATAGGAAGAACCTTATCTTACATCTAGAATAGTTACTAGATCTACTTTCATAGGAAGAACCTTATCTGACAGCTTGAACAGTTACTAGATTTACTTTCATAGGAAGAACCTTATCTGACAGCTAGAACAGTTACTAGATCTACTTTCATAGGAAGAACCTTATCTGACAGCTAGAATAGTTGCTAGATCTACTTTCATTGGAAGAACCTTATCTGATAACTGGAATAGTTACTAGATCTACTTCCATAGGAAGAACCTTATGTGACAGCTAGAACAGTTACTATATCTACTTTCATAGGAAGAACCTTGTCTTACAGCTTGAACAGTTACTAGATCTACTTCCATAGGAAGAACCTTATCTGACAGCTGGAATAGCTACTAGATCTACTTTCATAGGAAGAACCTTATCTGACAGCTAGAACAGTTTCTAGATCTACTTTCATAGGAAGAACCTTATCTAACAGCTAGAACAGTTACAAGTTCTACTTTTATGTATTCATACATCAAGTCATATAATCTGCAGCTGTCACGTTTGATAGATATTATCAACAGCTATTATACAACAATAAAATGTTGTCAATGTTCACTGTAAAAATTTGTTGTAGTTTTTTCCTAAAAGGACCCTTCCCATGAAGATTGTGCTGTACCAGTTGTTGTCCTCCGGGGCTGGTCACTAATGAAAACACATCTGGACTACACCGGAGTGACTTTGTTCAGACGTTATCTGAACTGGAGGGAGAAGTGCCACACGTTCAGACGTTCTCTGAACGTGAGGGAGAAGTGCCACACGTTCAGACGTTCTCTGAACGTGAGGGTGAAGTACCACAATCTGCTCGTTCATAGCAGCCGCTACTCAGGAAACATTCTCACATAAGCCACGTCCTAATATGTGATGAGAACTGTGAGGTTGCGGTGTAGCAGTCTCGAACACATGACCTCTCAGCAGTCAGGGGAGAAGGGGGGGGGGAATATAGATGTGGTCCTCCACAGCCACTCCAGTCATCCTGTTACCTAGAAAATACAATTCTTGGTTCTAGTGTTGGTGGTCTAGTTTTGTTGTCATTGTTTTAGTTAGTTTGTTAATCTCATACTTATGTAAATATACTACTATAAAGCCACATGACTCACTCACTCACTGATGTTAATGTTTACCCAATTCCAGATGAGCTAGAAACTTTAAATTTGGAAAACTTATAGCTTCTTGTAGCCGATGGGAAAATTCCAAAAAGGTAAAAAAAAAAAAATTGTAACTCCCGAAAAAATTAAAAATGGTGGAGCAACTTTAAAGTTGATGCGGTGTATACAATACAATACCGGTTACTTTAAGTTGTTACATTCAAAACAACGCTGGAATTACATTAGTTTACATCCACTTGGAAAGAAAACTCACTGGGGGTTTGGGGACGGAGCCCCCAACGAGCAAATCATGTCTAAATATAAAGCTTTAGAGAAATTTACCAAACCATTTCATATAAAGCTACAGACAGATGGACAAACAAACTTAGGGGCAGACAGACAAAAAAAAAACAGAAATATAAGGTCAACTTTACTACCTACCTTAGATCCCTTGAATAGAGAAGTAGTGTGATCGTCAAAAAAATCTAACCCAAGATTTTAATAAATGTCAACGATTCATGATCCCTTGAAACCGAAAAAGTGATTTTCGCCATGCCGTCTGTCCGTCTGTTTGTTTCTCTCTCTCTCTCTCTCTCTCTCTCTTGGTCTGGAGCCAAACACATTTTATCGATCGTGCTAAAACTTTGTACTTAGAGTTTTCAAAAGTTTACCGCGAGTAGTTTTTAGTATCAAATGTCTAGCCCTAAAAATATGTTAAGCTTAGTTAAGGGCAGAGAGAGAACAAATTGACTTTCTCAAAATTCGCTCTAAGATTTTTTGATTTGAATTTTGTATCTAGACATTATTTAACATTACATCCAAAATGGCAACCCCGAGCTTCCCATGAAAATTATTTTAAGGGTACTTTACATTAGAAGGAATGTACAATCTTGATTATATCCGCAAATATTTAAGATAGGAACTTGCTTATCACTCTAAATTTGTAGTGCTATTTCATATAAGTCCTTTAATTTTAAATATAATTATTTATAAAAACAATCGTTACTGATCTATAATAAAAAGTACATATTTTTTAAATTTATTTTTTACATATCCTTGAAAGTAGAATTGAATGTTATTCTCTTCTGTGGAGCGTTTTTTTCAAAATGTGTATTATTTCCTTTCAAAAATCTTACAAGTTTTTAGTTAATGTCTCTACTTTATGATAAAAGGGAGATAAAGATTGTGAGATGTATCTTATAATTTATTTTATATCAGCGACACATGAACCACTAAGAATCCTCATATTCTAGATATTTAAATTGCATAATTATTATATATTAAAGTAAAAACGTTTAATTTAAATTTAAATAAATGTTACGATGCACCGCAAATACATTCTCTCTTCTTTACCTAAATTACACTTATAACTCTTGATATAATATGTGAAACAATTAAATATAGATTTTTACAGACATATATAGGGTAAAAAAGAATATCATATTTCATTAAAAAGCATACATAAAATAATATACATGGGTACAAAAACATATTATTAGTTATGTGCATTTTCAATACACAAATCTATATTTACATTTGCCTCTATCTAAGAAAATATTAATTTTTACCTAATTTTTTTTTAAAGTATTATATTTTTGAGATATCTACAAATATGAAATAATAAATAAATTATTTCTTATCTCAAAGTTTAGCGAAGATATGTTCAAAATTTGAAATATATTCATAAGTAAAGTACCCTTAGAATCATCTCACGGGAAAATATGATGCGCCGTTTTAGTTTGTAATATTAAATAAATTACCGGATAAGAATTTTAATCAAAAACGTTTGAGCTTAATTTAATAAGAACAATTTCGTCTTTGTTGGCCGTTAATTAAACTACCTTTCTCTTTAGGGTTGGATATTCATTTACAAAAAAATACCTCTGGGGAGCCTTATGAAAACCTTAGATAGCAAGTTTTAGCTCGATAGGTAAACGTTTTGTCTGTTCTAGTTCAAGACACAGACGCACAGACAGACATACAGACATGAAGTTATACAGATTGACAAACTGACAGATATACAGATATGAAGACATACAGACAGACAAACCGACAGATATACAGACATGAAGACATACAGACAGACAAACCGACAGATATATAGACGACATCGTGAAAACATAAATTTTTTTTGGGTTCAGTGAATCATGGAAACGTCAACATCTAACAAAATCTCTATTTCGAGTTTTTGACCCCCACAATATTTTACGTTCGATATGATAAAGGTTCTTGGTATCGCCGCTAGAGTGTGAAGCAGCTGTGTCATCAATGTAAAGGTTGACGGGACTGTTAGTCCAGCAACGGACCAGACTGGTCGATGATTTGGTCTGTCGGGAAGTAAAGCAAAATATAAGTGTATAGTATATTCTTGAAATTGAAAATTACACCATGACATGGGAACCAAACATGAGACCTTTGGCTTGGTACGCCAATGCTCTAACTAATCCATCATGATATAAACATTTATACAGTTGTCCTTGTACTATCGGCAGCATAAAGCTCTCCCGAGTGAAGATGGCTGCATCATCTGATAGCTCATGATCTTTATTGATCATATGTATCTGATGATTCCCGCCTGTCCATAACAGACTCTGCCTTAAAATATGAGTGAAGAATGACCCTGGGAACGGTACGATTCCTGGATGGCTCAGTGGTTAAAGAGCATTAGCGTACTAAGGTCAAAAGGTACCGGCTTCGATTCCCATGTCCATGTGTAATTTTTCAATTTAAAGAATATGATATATAGTTGTGGTTATAGCAGTGGTTATCAAATATAATAACAGCTTGGCTATTTAATCCATCAATAGATGTATATAGTTCACTAAATAAATCAACAAAAACACAATACTTTCTCTACCCGAAGGCTCGTGAGAAAGTAAAGACTACTATTGAACTTAGACGGTTGTTTTCTGTACCAACAAAGTACTAATTCCCCCTGAAGGAAGGCAACCCGGTAGAACGGTTATGGTTCGTGTATGAATTATAGGATTGGTGTCCCTGGTATGGTAACATATTTTCATTATCGCGTGTTTTACCTCTGTTTAGACCGTTACCGGGTAAAAAGGGGGGCAAGGTGGTAGGGGGGTATATCTCCACTCCTCAGCATAACTAGGAGAGCCGTTAGACCCACACAAAAAACACGGGAATTTGGGGTTTGGGTTGCTCTGATTTCATGGTCTGTTACTTCTCTTCTTTGTTTCATTATTGCCACAGAGGCAGCAGATTATTTACGAGCTATTGCTGGTATAGTCTGTTTACGATAAAGTAACTGAAACCACAGATATTTTGTATTAACAAATGTGACCATTATAGCTAGGTTCAAACCCCGCTTCTGCAGCCGCATGGTCTAAGGCAATATACTGGACTTCTTATGACGGGGAGATTGGGGTTCGAATCTTGCTCTGGTGTACTGAGGGTAAGTATTTCCTAAATGGTTTTCCACTCTCTCTCTCCACGAAAATTTGGCTACTCTTCCTCTAAATGTAGCCCTCCTTACCCCTAAAACATTGGTGTAGTTAGTGCATCCTCTCCTATAAGTGTAACTTCCACCCTGCACTACAGCCAGTGCCGACTTTTGACTGGTCCACCCACTAACCACTCAACCCGTCCCGTGCTGGTGTCACAGGAGGGTGACAATCGCATTAGACAATTTTTAACTAAGCTAGAGCAACATATGTTTATGATCAAAAACCAATAAAAAATACGTATTTAATAAGCAAACCTACTCAAATGTTCGAAAGTATTTTGATTATAAAAGTATGTCAAAGTGACATACAATTTGTGAAGAAATATTCATGGACATTGATTTGAAGAACATTTGTTAAATATATGTCAATCAGATATAAATCCGGGCCCTGATAATCTTATTACTCCTTACTTTCTAAGCTCATGTTAAGTGGATGTGCTAGGTCGGTCCACGGGTCATGGGTTCGTGAACGTCTGCATGGAACACCCTAAACAACGATATAAAGAAATTATAATTGATTGGTTTCAATCGAAAAGTCGCAAATAATCTGCGTGTGGAAGCTCATTCGTGAAATTGAGGAGTGGGAGACGTACTCACACATGGTGTATGTGTGTATGTGTGTGCATGCACCTTCTCATATTACGTAATCCTTGTGTATTTTAGCTCTAGTTTTTATATATTTGTTGTGTGTTTTTATATATTTACTATTTTGTTAAAACTTCATTTTAATTGTATTGGTTAAGTGTAAGAAAAGGCGGTAGCCTTAACTTCGCCATTAAAGTCGATTGTTATTATTATTATTGAATGAGGCCATGTCGTGTTTCCTGGTGGTTTCCTAATACATCAATTTCCAGCCGTCACAAGATGTCAGAATGTTGTGTCAAGTCTGTGACAACGTGTGTTGGTAATTAATGGCTCGACAACTTACATGGTCTGGAATAAGAACCATCCCCTCTCCCCCTGGTGACACGATACTAGATCCAGGATCGTTCAATTGACATTATGTTTATATTTCTAAGATATAACTAACTGTGTGATAAACTATAAATTATTAGTTCATTAATATTATTGTGTATGAAACTGTGAGTTACTTGCTGGAGGCAGCGTTTCGACACTTTTACAAATTTTAAAGTTAAATTACCGTAAATTCTCGATAGTATGAGTTCGATGGGATTGGATACCTAATTAAATATAGAAAACTTAACTAAAAAGAATAATCCCTGCTCCCCTACCAAAAAACAAATTAAACTTTTGTATGTCTCAACGTGTAAAATGTTATTGCAATCACATAATATAAAAATAGTTTAGTAAATCACAAATGTAAATAATATTAGAATTTTTTTTAAATTCCAAGTTTTTCTTTTTCACCCGACACCTTAGCTCGGCCAGGTTTGTCTACTGAGCTAAAGGTCCCGGGTTCTATTCCCAGCATATTTATAAAAAAATCTATCATCGTTGAAATATGGCTTAGGCTAAAATCCCAGTCTTGTGTAATGAGCGTGGTTTTTCCTTAAAATAAAATTCATTCTACTTCCATGTAAATGTGGGTACACGTCCTCCAAATCCAACCTTCCTCATCCCTAACACATTAGTGTATCAGTATATACCCGTGTTGCTAAAACAGCTAGTAAGACCTGGCAATAACCCCCAAAATGTAATATTATTATTATTACTACTTTCAACGCGCATTACAAAAAGGGTTATCATTATATAGAAATATATTGCTGAATTAATTAATTTAAAATAAAAATAATAAAATGTTATTTTGCAATAAAGAAGCTTACAACTTTTAATTCACTGTTAAAACATATTATAAATAGCTTTTTTCTCCCTAATATTTTAGCTACAAATTTATCTAGAGATAAATAATATCCATAGAAGTTGATAATTTAATTTAATTTCTTCCAACTTTGCAACGTTCGTGGTGGATCTAAAATTGATCTACAAAGCCGATGTACATAATAATATATAACGTCTATTTCCTTCCGTTCCACGTAATTTACGCCTCCGAGCCACGAGCTCTTTCTATTGGGGATGCGTGATGCAGGATGGGAAAAATAACACCCGCTGTGGGAGCCGCCACGTAGATACGACACGCGTGATATTCCATGTGTGCCTGGAGTCTCCCATTTCATGTAGTGTGTTGAATGGGGACACACACACACACACAACTTCATTATGGTTTGTCAGGTGTCCTCCAAACATGTGTCCGGCTGTCAATATTTACTGCCATAACCCACAGTCTTGAAAAATGTCCTTTTGTACTCTTTTGTTTGATGAGTTTTAAGGTGGGATGGACTTAAGCGTGAGTTAAGGGATAGAATCATCGAGTATGAATAAGTAAACTTCAGAAAGCAAGTGGGTTTATAGCGTTTCTTGGTGGATCTGTCAGGAAGACAAGAATAGCAAAAACATATTTTACATTTCAGTACTTGCTCCCTATCTGCGATGAAGGTCGGTTTTAAAGTGACGTCACACAATGGTATTTCACAGCACATGATTCCCTCAGGCAGTAAACAATGTGTAAGTATATTTAGGCTATTAATTTGTAAATAATTTAACTAACGTATTTTGGTTACATGTCTCCTTTCTGTGGTTAGCAATTCAAATGTGTATTTAACGAACTCCAATAATTTTTACTTACCACAAGTAAATAGTTAGAAACAGAGATCCATCCTTCTTCATACATACAAATTCATGGCTTAACAAGCTCGCATCAGAACAATTTTATATTTGAGACAGTATTAAAATGTTCTGATGCGAGCTTGTTAAAACAAGACTTTATTTGTCTGTGATAGGGTGGATGGATATATTTCTGAGTATTCACTTAGATCTCAGAGTTGAAACATTTAAAAATTAAGCTAATTTCACATTTATTTAAACTATAGAACTTCAAATGAAAGGTTTTTAAACATATACGTAGATGTTGATATAATATAATTCACCTTCATTTTGGCATGAACCATATTTTGATGCAATGAACCACTTCCTAAGTAACGCACCGCAACAGACTTTAAGGTGGTTTCCATAAGTCCTCATTTAACTTCATTTAAATTGGTTAATAATCAGAAATATCCAGGTTCGATTCCAGGCTATGTTAACTAATATATTTGTATGTGAGTTCGCCCTGCTGTTCAATTAGCACATATCTAGGCACTAGTATTGAATGTTTAACGTTGAGGGGGATGTTATAGGTTAAGTTAGTTTGTAAGTTGTGTGCTGATACATCCTTTGTTTATTTTGAATGTTCGTTAACGACCTCATATAATTTATTTAATCTATCTGGGCATTAATAATTTATTTTTGTTAGTGGGTTGATCAACGAACGTTTTATTTGATTCGAGTCCTGAATTATTCCTTTGTTCCTCTCAAAGGACCAACCAAGAGATGAGATGTTGATAATTTCAGTCCTCAAGTCTCTAAATACAACGCGGTGTGAGACAATATCGTAATAAGTGGGCGTGCTAACGCGCAATATCGGAAGCTATAGAGTGGAACATACCCATAATTACCAACTTTATAACAAGGTTGTCAAAGTTTGGACGTTTACCCCATTTGACCGAGAGAGGGCAGAAACCATAGCTAGTTATGTCTGGGGGGGAAGAGGAGGGGGAGTAAATATAGATCTGGGGGTCTCGCCTTGAGAACAAGTTGATAGTGTTCTGCTAACAAGATTATCGGAGGGTAAGTTGTGGACTTAGTTGAAGAGAAGTTTGGCTGCTAAGGCCAAGATAAACGACGTTTATTAAGGAAGGTGAAAACAAACATTATATATTGGTGTATTAAAAAAAATATGAAAAAATATTAACACAAAGTCTTTTACTTTCTCTTATAGATAACATATTTTAATTGTGAATATTCTTTACCTCGAAAGTGTGATAGCCTTGAAATTATTTTGTGTGCCCCAAACTCAAAAAAAAATTGGGATTGTTATTCTGTCTTTCTGTCTGTCCCTGGAGCTGCAAGCAAAACGTATTTCATTTAAACTTAATCTATAAATGTTATATTACAGTCGTACATTGAGGTTGAATTATTATTTTTATTTTTGTTATATTTTAAAGGGTGGTTTACTAATGATTGATTTTTTAAAATCAGAATTATTTGTTCAAAATTTGTATCTTTGGAGTGTTTCATATGATAAATACAGATGTATGTTCTTTTTCTAAAACAAAATTCAGGTTATAGGCATATCTGATAATTACTATAATGGGGCAGGGATGAGGAAAGAACCATTTGAGAGGTAATATACCAGCATTTGCTTGGAAGGAGAGTGGATAATCATTTAAGAGAAAGCCACCCACAGTAGACACTACCAGGATTAAAACCCTGATCTCCCCATCTTTAGCAGGCTGGTCTTACTCGAAAGTGACGCCCTAGACCGTTCGGCCACTGAAGCGAATAGTATCTTACAAATTACTGAATTTTTAAAATTTGTAATTTAAAAGAAAACGTATTTAAACCGTTTTGTTTAAAATTTATATCTGAACAGTGTATCGTATTACTATCAATATAGTGTAGGGATTTTTTTCTGAAAAAAATTGATCAAAAGATCGTTCACAGATAAACTAGTTTTGAAAATGTTGTAACAGACAATGCTAGACAATGGAAAAATACTTTTTGATTGTCTTGAAACATTTATTTTTACTATAATCAGCATCACATTTTCACACGAGGACTATTTAAAAGCTTAATTATTTATAATAGAGGAGTGGTGATTATAATTTGAGGAAATATTCACCCTCATAGTTGGGGATAACTGATCTAGAAAACAATCCCCATCGCTTCCAGCCAGGATTCGAACCTCTACCTCCATGTCACTGGCAATCCATTCCAATGTGAGCCTGATTTCTTATATTGTGTGACCACTGGTACAAGCGTAAGCCTATCAAGAATACCTGGTTAGGAGTCCGGTACACTATCATTGAGACGAAACATTGATTTTATTGTAACATTGTGTACAGAACTGTTGTCAAGTTGGATAAATGACTGGCGGCTTTTTCAATTTCATAGAAAGGTTTCCACGTTTTCGTTCCAATATTCCAGGTAGAAAAGAAATCTTGGAACGTGGAAACAAGTTACGAAAATATGACATTTCACTCTGGATTCCCTTTCCCCTCACCATGCATAGAAAACCTACCGCGGTAAGCCAGAGAGCGAGATAAATATATATATTTGGAATATGTCCAAGTAACTAAGTCAGCCTGGATCGATGGTGTGATAAAAAAAAAAGTAGTTTTAAACCCTCTATTTCGATAAAAAAAAAGAGCATAAGTAAAGACGCTGTAAGCGCATTCCTCCATTATTATGAAATATTCAGATGTGGTTGAGATCTATCCTTGTCAATTTCTTCCTTTATGAATAAATCTTAGGTTATGAAGACACTTTTATTAACTTCGCTATGTAGCCAAGGATTTGGTAGAAGTTGGCACTACTGTTTTTGGCCCTGAGAGGGTTCGGGCTCCATTCTGACTGAGTTTCTTGGATTTTTATTCTAAAGAAATATTTTTCCATCACCTCTCCATCTAAATGATTGTTGGTGTTTCCTTAAAATTCTCCCTTCTCATCCTACTCTTTAGAATAATAGGTGTAGAATACGTATATCCTGAAACACTATTAGACTTAATTATATAATATGTAATTAATTTAAATATTTATTATTTCTAAGCCTTTGCGAATCCATAATTTTTATTTTCGAATCGTATCCGAATATTAGCTAACCTGCTCCAATCGAATTTGAATAAAATTTCATGCCTAAAATATTTTTCTAGTCGAATCCTAATCGAATCCCGTGCTTTAAAACAATATATAAAATATTCTGTAACTATAAAATGAATAGTTTGTTTGCCTCTCGTGAGCAAAGCGTGATATCTACCTCACAAAGAGGGCTGAAATTTAAACATCGGTAGCCCCCGTACACTAACATGTAAACTTTGAAGCCGGAATTTTAACATTTTCATTTGATATTATTTTATTATTTAAAAACTATGTCAGAAATAAATAAAATAAAGAGATTCTTATGTCGGTTTGAAGCAAATAAAATCGTTTCCCGGGGTAATCACGCAATGCATTGTGTGGTAGTTACTTCACGCAACACCGGGTACTTCTGCTAGTCATCATCATCATCATCATCATCATCATCATGAACATATTCCAGCTACCGGCTGGGTCTGTTTGGAACATGTGTCTCTCCACCACCTCTTTTAGGGAAAAATACCCAAGGTACCAGCCGGGAATCGAATCTTAGACCCGTAGGTTCGTAGTAAGGTGCATTGACCATTACACCAGAGGGTGGGTTAGTCCTTGCTCCAGAGACACTAAACACTGAACATGAAATTCTGGTATCCAGGAATGTACAGCTTGCGTGGCATAGCACAATGGTGTGGTGGACTATTTAAGTCACCGCCAAGTCAACAGTTGCCAGAGAAACGAGCTTTGTCATGGATCCAGTGAAAACAGACACCGGTGAGATTTACTGCCATCTGTGGGTGGGGTTGTAAACTAAATAGGAATCTCCCAGTCCCACAATAATGACACGTAATGTATCACAGAGTATGTGGGAATATACTCGTATCCCCAGTGTGACATTATTAGCAGCTATGAAACGTTTATAAAATACAAACTAATGTTTTTGGTGTCAACAAAGATAGTCCTCATAAAAAACTAGGCATTACAAGCGTCAATAGGTCCTGTTCGTACTTTATCATTTGTTATTTCATCTGTTTGTTCTGCAGATACTGTCAAATTCACTGAACAATTTTAGCAAATCTTGCCATGAACGTCTTATGAACATAGGCCCTATATATATATATTTGTTCTGCCTAAGTGTGTTTTTAAATCTGGCTATCCATTTTAAAATGGTGGATGCTCAAAACTTTTTTTTATTTAATAGCTCATCTCAGATGATTTGATTTTAAAATTCTAAGCAATCGATCCATTGCTTTGGACGTGTTTTTTTTTTTTTTTATGTTGACACCAATATTGTGAGACAGACATATTACGCCACGTGAACAAGGGTTAATCTTTATAAATATGGTATAATATTGAGTACAATATTAATTGGTTTTCTGTCTAACTTGTTCAAAGGGAACATATCAACTTCAATTCCAAGTAAAAGTTAAAGAAATACTTTGTCAACTTGAGATCCAAAGACTGTAGTTAAGATAAGCGCATGGTTTTTAACATTAAGTCCCAATACTTGTAGAACTCAACCTCTAATAATATGTAGAATAATACTATCATAAGTAGAGGTTATCTGGCAGTCTAGGGGTAGGATTTCTTTGTTACGGGTCCGGAGTTCAAATACCGATCCCGGCACGAATTTATCTGACTACCAAACCCTTCCTCCACCTCTAGCGAAGTGTGTGCTTTCACGCTTTGTGAATGTGTGTAATGCCAGGTACCCTCCGTGGTTCGGATCCCACGTTAAACTGTAGTTCCCCTCTGCTTTTCACCGCCATCATTCTCAAGTACCATCCTATCATCGGGGGATAGCGGTGTCTCCACCTCAGAAAGGAGTTTCTCCATAAGCCAGGAAAGCAGAGGTAAAATAAGGACGAATCGCTAAGATATAAACATTACCCCCCCCCCCCATATTATCATAAATAACTCTAAAATTGTAATATCCTTCATTAGATGAAATTTTTAAGAGTATAAATAAATTAGATGAACTTTAATATTTTGAACGGAGAATTTACTTCTTATACTTCTTACAGAATTAATAGTTTTTGTATTGAAGTATCTATTTATATCCAACCGCTGCAGATCACATGACTTGGCGTATGAAAATAGAACAGATAAAGTTTTAAATCGGTCTGATACGTCCATTCGTAATAAAATGGTGGTACACTTGCAATAAAAGCTTAGTGAGGTGGCGAGATAAAATTAAGTCTCAGGGGCTATGTTTATGTAATTAACGCAGTCTATATGTAATAAGTATATTATCAGACGTAAAGGCGGCCTTGAGAATCCTCGTGTTCCCTACTGACATCTCTTGACGTAATTACTAAGTAGCAAACAATCTCGTAGTGGTGAAGGCCTTGACAAATGCGCCGTACTTCCTAGCGGTATCTTTTGACGTAATTAGCAGCTGGTATAGAGATTCCTGATGCAATTAAAGTAATAATGTGACATTATTTGTGTAAGGTGTAGAGTATCGTGACAGCTGGTGAGGGGTAGAAGAAAAGTGATGTGACGTATTGTAGTTTCTTGCTTAGATCTAGTTCCTTCGTAATCAGCTTGAAGAAGAAGTTGAGAATGTTCGAGACACACGTTTGATGTTAACAACATCGCAACTCAATCACTAGATTCTCGTCATTATTCTAGAGCCTGGTCTTTAATTAAGTTCGTTAAGTCTTTAAACATTGAGGTGAGATTAGCCCGCTACTGTGGCCACATGATATAAGGCGTAACTCTTACGATAGACTGAACTGCAGATAAGGGGGTTTCGAAAACGGATCGGATCTAATGAAGGTTGTTTTTATTAGATGGTTCTCTCACTCTCTCTCCACGCAAATGCAAGCCATTTCCTTTCAATTCTACCTCCCTTATTCCTACAATATAACGCGATATATTTTTTATTTTATTTATTTAGCACCGCGTCTTACTACCCGTTCGGGTTATACGCATAAGTACTAATTACACTAATGAATTAGGAATTGGTAAAGTTGAATTTAGAGGTGGTGAAACAGCATTTGCGTGGAGGTAGAGTGGAAAACCATTTAGGAAAAACCACCCCCAGTTCACCCGACCAAGATTCGAACCTCGATCTTCCCGTCCTCGGTGGTCTGGCTCAACACGACTGGCGCGTTAGCTTACTACGCCACCGAGGCAGGTTATAACGTGATATAAATGCGTACATTCTGGATGGGTAGTAAGATTCGGTGATACAAAAAACACTCTTTTTTTTTAGCATAATCATCGAAGAAACAATAACGAGCTAATTGTTTTCGAGAACTGTCGAATACCTCCCGGAGTAGCGAGCTCAAACTTAACACCATCAGAATTAATTACCTGTTCTTCCTTAAACTAACTCTCCGAACGTTCTCGGTAATTAGAGAACAAGAGAGCTATCTCTCTCTCTTTCCTGGATGTCCGGGGTCCTCTATTCGACGCCAGGGATATTACGAACCAAGAGCACATCCTCTGGAAACATTATCGAGGTTCCGCGAGGTTCACAAAAAGGGGCTGCCTAGAAGCGCTCTCTGTCCCTTCCGCTACCCTCCCCGCCCTTATTTTATATCCTCCCTTTCAACTAGTCGTGTAAACAAGTCAAGTACACTCACAGCCGAAACTATTCCGTAGGCTCTAAAAAGGGCCTGAGTTTCGTCTATTATGCAAGGCTACGAGTGAACTGTTCACAGCGACTGGAGTTAAATTTTCAGTATTTTTTTTAATTGTTATTAAATATAAACTCGTAGATTTGAATGATTATAAAAATAAATAAAATAACTGGATGGCGTTTAATTTTGTAGCATAATAAAATATTTTATAGCCATCCGAACCACCGCAGAAGTGACATAAAGAATAGATACTACCTTGCTTATTTGAGCTACGATTAATTTACAGTTTTGTTTAAAGATGACAGGATAATGCAGTTAGATTTTAAGTTAACGCATCAAGATTTGCCAAGATAAATTATAGGAAGCTTACAAAAAACTTGTATTTGTATATATTCTTTTAAAGAAGTTATTTTCAAAATCCTTTTATAGCTTTGCATTCATAGCCCTCAGGACTTGATAAACCAAGCCGGGAAACTTTTAAATTTAAAATAAATTAATTGGGGTAAGATTATTTAATCCGGAGTAATAATATATTAGCAAATGTTTCCCTTCCCAGAGGCTAACGAACTGTACGCCACCTCACTGGGATATTTTGGATTGTCAGACTACGTCAGGGAGGAAAGATGTTATCTAAATCCGGTTGGATTAATTCTATCCCTACTGATATAAAAAATTTTACACGAAAAATGACTTTGATAATTTGAAAATTAACTTATAGAAGGAGTTTGAAAGGACGGTTGAGGGGATAATAGGAGGGGGTAAGGTTGATTTAACGTCATTTTATGTCGTCCATTTAAGTAACCTTTTTAGAAGAATATATTTCTTAGCATAATATTGTTCCAGTACCGCTGGGATAACTTCCCGGTTTATGAATGTTTATATAAAGACATTAAATAAAACAAAAAAGAGAATTTTTTCTATATTTTTGTAACAAAATAAATATAAGCTATTAAATATTTATGATAAAACGACTTATTCAATTTCAAATGGTAATAAAGGCTGACTACAGTCCAATTTTCGTATAATGAGCCTCTTATAAACAACATACATATTTCTCTACGATCAAAATTGATAAAATTTTAATGTATTAGTTTTGTTTTTCTATGGGTAACGATAATTTCTATCAAAAGTGACAGATTCATATCCCATGACTTGACGTATGAATACGTGAAAGTAGATCTAGTAACGGTTCTAGCTGTCAGATAAGGTTCTTCCTATGAGAGTAGATCTAGTATCTGTTCTAGCTATCAGATAAGGTTCTTCCTATGAGAGTAGATCTAGTAACTGTTCTAGCTGTCAGATAAGGTTCTTCCTATGAGAGTAGATCTAGTAACTGTTCTAGCTGTCAGATAAGGTTCTTACTATGAAAGTAGATCTAGTAACTGTTCTAGCTGTCATATAAGGTAATTCCTATGAAAACTTGACTTTACTGTACATCTACACGGGAACTAATATAGTAAAATATGTATATGAATGTGTCCAAATTACTCGGTTGATAGAACCTAGTGCTTATTTTTTTGAAAATAAATACCTTTGGTTTCTTAGCGAGTATGTCCATAAATTGTACTTCTTTAAATTTATGAAATATAAATAAAATTCATAGTACCTATATTTGTATTAAAGTAATGTTGACGATATATTGTTCTGTATAACTACACAAATTATCTTCCAGTCTTTCAGTAGTTTTAAAATAAAACCATATCTTACTCAGTGTGTCTGTGAGTGTGTGTGATCATCTATTATTTATATCTTTGATTTTATTCTCTTAATTTATTTATACTTCCATATGATTACAAATTTTCTTGACAGTTTTGGTAGACATAATAAATTTTAATAGGTATTTATATTATATAATTTTTAATATATTTTATTATGATATCAAAGTGGCTAAGTGTAATATTTTTTTATTTTTTTTTGCCTTTTACTTTTCTCTAACCAAGATGTTGTTACCATAACATATATTACTAATTCATATTTTACCATCATAATCTATGCGCTAAGAGTAGGGAAATGAAAATTAGCGGAAAGGATGTAAATAAAGCTCTAAAAGAGTAATGAGACTTTATTTAACCTTGTACGATGAAAATTATCCAGATAAAGCTTGTACGCTCCTATTAATTAATAAAATCCTTAAAAAAAATTGTTAGTCTTCGAGTTGAAGGCCAGAGCGTTATATAAATAACCGATAATTACCAAGAACTCCCTTCCTAGTTCACCCCCATAAACAACACCAACCTTTTCCAAACTGATGGTTATGTTGACAGCCTTGTCACTTCCATTTACCACGGCTCGGGTTGCCGTGACGTCACAGGGAGAGGTTTACATTAATCGGGTCATTTGTATGCATAGATGGTTCCACCTAATAGAGTATGACATTTTGATCTCTTCAACCGAACGAGATTATCGGATGGGAGGGGGTGGGGCCTCTAATGCACGATCGGAAAAAAATAGGTTTCTACAAGTTTGTTCTTATATAAGAACAAATATTGTTTTAATTTATAGGTTTTACAACACATGGGGTAAGGCTTTATTAACACTGAATTTTACTTCCCACCCGAGATTTATGTGTAATTTTTAGGAAATGCATTCGAATTCGCGTGGAGGGAGAGTGGGAAACCATTTCAGAAAAGTCTTCTCAATACATTCAGTTGGAAACTCGGACATTGACCTCACCATCACCGGAAAACCAGACTAAAAGAGCTTGACATCTTAGCCTGCCTAACCAAATATGCAGGAAACCACTTCATCACTACAACTTGGACTAAACCGTTAGTAGAACTTTTTAACAACCCAAGTAAATTCTCATCTTTATATGAAAATAATATTCTTTGATGTGTAAATCCAATACGTCGAGAAGAGGTACTTACTCAACTTAAATTAATTAAGCATTTAATATTAAATTCAACATAAATGGGGACAGCCAAATTCACAAAAGAGATTAATAAAATATCACTTCACTTCAAAAAAAGATTCTACGAACTCGTAGATATTGAAACGAACGGTTAATTGAATGGTGGTAGGTAAGAGTCCTATTGATATAGAGCAAGGAAGGTCACAGGCTCATTGGAAGGTTTATAAACGGGAGGTGACTGTGAACCAAGGAAGATAATTTATCTTGTAGCTGCCACTAGTTTTTGTGACATGCTAATAACTAACTAGAGGTTCATAAAGGGAAAAAAACAAGTAATTTCTTGGAGAAATTTATGAGACAATTTAATCTCCATCGTAAATTTATCCAAATTAATACAAGAATTGAGATTATATGAATATTGCACCTTATTTTAATATCCTAGTGAGGGATTTATAAAATGAAATATCAGCTGAGATGTGAAGAGTACCTTCATGGGAAAAGGGGGACAAACCAACTTTAACTCAAATTTAATTAGTGCTGCCATCTGCTATATAATCATTGAGTTGGTGCTGCCATCTGCTATACAATCATTGAGTTGGTGCTGCCATCTGTTAGACAATCATTGAGGAAGTGCTGCCATCTATTAGACAATTATTGAGTTATTGTTGCTATCTGTTATAAAATTATTGAGTTAGTCCTACCATCTGTAAGACAATCACGAAACCTTTCTAATGCACTTTATTTTATAGTTAGGGGAGGTTTCTGTAATATTTAAATTAATGTTAAAAAATGTATTTTCAGAAGTCATCACAGGGTTTGAGGTTTAAAAGTTGTTCTCCTGGAAAATCTTTGTAATGTGACTTCCCACCCCCCCACCCTCCACCCCACCCTTTTTTTTCGCCCTTGTATTCTTCATTTGTAGAAACGTTGTTATTTTAGTTTCAAACTTATCTCGCATCGGTGGTCACGCGTACCAAAGCCAAACTTATATATATATTAAGGTTTACACAGTTTCGGGTAGGTAGTGATTTGGATTCAGGTCGATCCTAAAAAGGTTTTTTCCAAACGGTTTCTCTCTCCCTCTCCTTAATAATTTGGGTACATTCCTTTTAAAACTCTACCTTTATGATTACTTATCCAATTAGTTTGTATGTTTCACGCTGAAATTGAAATTTACCATTTTATGAGTTATTTTACTATAGTATCTGAAAACAAATTTCGTTTAAGCCTGAAGTATATAGACCTGTTTTGGTGGCCTCATGGTCAAAGGCGCTACTCTTGCCATAGACTAAGCTGCCGATGACGAGTAAATCGAGGTTCAAATCTTGGTCGGGTGTACTGAGAGTAGTTTTCTAAAATGATTTTCCACTCTCACTCCATGCAAATGCAGGAATACTTCCTCTAAATATATCCTTCTTAATCCCTAAAACCATTACGTAATTAGTACATAAACGTATCACCCGAACGGATAATAATACCCGGTGTTGAAAAATATATATTTATGAAGCTATCTTAGCAAAGTTATTTTTTTTATTAAAATAAATAAAAATTACTCCAGTAGATCCGTTTAGTGTATTTTTCTACGCGTGGTAATATCAACTGTTCTTTAATATATCTTGGGCGTAGTGGACTTTGAAAAGAAACTTTTTAAATTAAGAAAAATAGTCCTGGTCAAATGGTAGTATATTATTTATTTTGTAAAAATCAATGCCATAAAAACTTGAAAAATACTGACATTGAGTCACGTTTCCTTCAATCCCACGTCTAAACATTAAACATATTCAGCCGGTACGTTCCTCTCCTACCACATTTTTTTAATAGCCAAACCAAATTTTGATAAAAAGAGGAGATTTAATCTCCACTCACTATTTTTATGACTCTTTATTGTTTTGTATTTATATATTTTCTTTTTTGAGACGTGACAGAAATATATTTACCAAAAACCCATCGATAACATTTTATTTACGAGACAGTTCCATCGGTTTACAATATATCAAATGAATAAATGGTCAGTTGCTGACAAATCTCAAATAATTACATTATTTTCTAATGTTTTTTCCCGAATTTAATTTTAAAACGGAAAAACATGACAAAAATTTATATTTTGTTTGCCAATAACCTATTACTCACTTTTGAATGCAAAGCCAAGTCGAAGTTGAGGTCTTTGTTGTTGTCAGGTAACACTACGTTTTATTTTTAAACAATCCATTAAGTGCGTCTTGGTAAAGAGAAAGGTTTAGAGAAATAAACAAAGTCCACTATATTATTTTATAGCAATAAACAAAGCCCACTATATTATTTAATAGTAATAAACAAAGCCCACTATATTATTTTATAGTAATAAACAAAGCCCACTATATTATTTTATAGTAATAAACAAGGCCCACTATATTATTTTATAGTAATAAACAAAGCCCACTATATTATTTTATAGTAATAAACAAGGCCCACTATATTATTTAATAGTAATAAACAAAGCCCACTATATTATTTTATAGCAATAAACAAAGCCCACTATATTATTTTATAGTAATAAACAAAGCCCACTATATTATTTTATAGTAATAAACAAGGCCCACTATATTATTTAATAGTAATAAACAAAGCCTACTATATTATTTAATAGTAATAAACAAAGCCCACTATATTATTTTATAGCAATAAACAAAGCCCACTATATTATTTTATGCTCACATATCTGAATGTATCTCTGCTTGCATTATAGATGTCATTTAATCACCGGTTGGTGTTAAAAAACAACTATTTAGTACTGTTATAAAAATGATTATATGTAAAATATTAAGGGAGATATCTCAATTGTGTTCATAATATATCCAAGTTTTCTTTTTAATTAGAAATATTTCCAAGATGCAAAGGTTATTGTGTCTGTTGAATCTTAATTTAAAGGGATTTGACCTTAAACTAAAACATCTCAAAGCCTCACACATCCACGAACTACAAATTTTCTCAACTTAAGAATTACTTTTTATTACTAATCACAAACTTTAGCTTAAGGAATGTTTTTGATCTAGGTATTAGGATAAACACATACACAACTACTAATTTAAAATATATCTCCTCTGGGATGAAACTCTGGTCTCCCAGATGTATGGCCATCCTGTGTGAATATTAAACCATGCTATGTTAGCAAATTACCCACATTGATGATCACAAGAACATATAATCCTAATTTTAAAATCAGCCACTAGGTTTTCAGCACATTAATCCTCCCAATGGACAGTTACAAATTAAATGGCAGTTCACAAACTGCAATTACACGAACCTAATGCGTACGAATTAAATAATATTTATCTTTTGCCAATATAATATTTATTTAAAACCGTATGCATTTTTTATGTGTATACATTGTTATATAGAATATAGTGTGGATTGAAACAGAATCCCCATAATCGACAGTAACAAATGAAATTGTGAATTATGAAACCCCACTGGCTATGACTGAGCAGTCTAAGGCGTTAAATTCGATTGCCTGTGATGGGATGCATGTTTTAAAATCCTAATTGGTTTTAATAAATGCGGTTTGAGATTCTCGCATTGGCTTTCCCAACCTTAATCCTTGCTAATGTGGATTCATATTGTCACAATGGTCTTCTTCATCACCATCTCTTAGATTACGTCTATAATACGTTTCATGTTAAAAGTAACATTATAAAATAAAGTAAAGTGCCTGCGCGTAGATTTAGGTCAAGATTGGTGGATTAGTGGTCACATGGTACAAGGTGTTTGCCTCGCTATATATTGTGATTTACCCAGATGTGATCAATCACTGATATTTTACAATCCCCTCTCTACGCTAATGCTGGTGCAGTTACTCTCAGATTCACTCCCAATCCCTAGTAGTCTACTCATAATAGATTGTTGATAACATTGGTGTTTAAGATATTTCTCTGCGTGCTCCACGTCTTACTACCCGTCCGGATGACCCAAATATTTACATTAATGGGGTAGTGACAAGAAGGGTAGAATTTATATATATTTTCTTGGAGGAAGAATGTTAAACATATTAGTAAAATCACCCTTAGTACACCCGACCGGTATTCGATCTCCGATCTCCTCTATAGGCAGCAATACAGTATAAGACGAGTGAGTGGTACGTTAAACCATACCAACACCAATACGGGTGGGTTCACAATTATTAAACTAAATATGTGTGTCTGGTATATAAATGATGAATACAACACATATTTCAGATACGCCACGTTAAACATGGTTTAATTTGGTCAGATATGGCCACAAATATTTGTTAGTTTATTTTATAAACCTAGGAAGTGGGGGATTCTAACCAGCCTAGACCCATACGTTCTCACTCCTTATAAAATTTGTCATCACATTTTATTCTTACCAGACCAGCGAGGTAAATAATGTGCTCAATAACTCTACCCTACCCCTTTCTCCTAATTTGCGACGCTTCTAAAGTTATCTCGCCAAACAAGCTGTAGCCAAGTTTGAGGAGATAAATCAGGGCCGCGATCCTGAATGCAAGTCAGGGACCAGGGATAAACGGTTAGGAAAAAAAAGGACGTCGATCCTGCTTGGGAAGATTTAGCTTGGCAATCATTTGGGACACTAATTTACACATTTTGTTGATTTGAAAAAAAAATCTTGAGCTCATTTCTAGTAAAAATTCTTATAATACCACGATCTATAAATTAAATTAGCCCAGCACAGTAGTCTTTATTTAATAATAAACTTTAAACCTAAATACTCAAAAGATTTAATAAAACGACAATTTATTTCAAATCAATTTCTAGAATTCTTTCAAATCTTTTTTGAGATGGGCTTTTTTTTTAAATTAAAGAATATACTATTAGTACTATCTTACAAAAGTTTAAAAAATTTCAATTACAATACCACAATTTATTAACATAATTTCCACAATTCTACTGAACGTACAGTATTTTAAAAAATTCAAACGAAATCTTGGATATCGCAGATGATTTGATGGACGAATAGTTATATTTTACAAATTCCTAGTTTGCATTTTAAATAGACTAAATGTTTTATGGTCATATTATGAAGATAAATCTTGATTTATATTCTAGTTATAGTGTCTAATTTTTTTAAATCTTAGTTTTTTCAAAATATGTTAATGTGAGGGTTTTTTTTCGATATGAATGTCTGGAAAAGGTTTCACAATAATAAATCATAGAAAAATTTCAGGGTAGTTATTTGATCACTTATTTTTGAAAACTTTAAATGTTTTAAAAATCTATAAATTTTATGATAAAAATTTTTATTTGAAGATTGTTTTATATCATTATCACAACTATGTTTATTTCTCTGAGAAAAAATTAGTAAAGATTAGTTTACTGATTGCTGAAGTTTGGTAATTTTGTCACAAACTATTAAGTATGTATAATTATGACTTAGCTTTGGTTTCCTATACTTATTGCTCCAAGATAGTTTGTTTATGAAGTAGCTGCTCCTGTTATCCTTGCTCCAAGATAGTTTGTTTATGAAGTAGCTGCTCCTATTATCCTTGCTCCAAGATAGTTTGTTTATGAAGTAGCTGTTCCTGTTATCCTAGCTCCAAGATAGTTTGTTTATGAAGTAGCTGCTCCTATTATCCTTGCTCCAAGATAGTTTGTTTATGAAGTAGCTGTTCCTGTTATCCTAGCTCCAAGATAGTTTGTTTATGAAGTAGCTGTTCCTGTTATCCTAGCTCCAAGATAGTTTGTTTATGAAGTAGCTGTTCCTGTTATCCTAGCTCCAAGATAGTTTGTTTATGAAGTAGCTGCTCCTATTATCCTTGCTCCAAGATAGTTTGTTTATGAAGTAGCTGCTCCTATTATCCTTGCTCCAAGATAGTTTGTTTATGAAGTAGCTGCTCCTATTATCCTTGCTCCAAGATAGTTTGTTTATGAAGTAGCTGTTCCTGTTATCCTTGCTCCAAGATAGTTTGTTTATGAAGTAGCTGCTCCTGTTATCCTTGCTCCAAGATAGTTTGTTTATGAAGTAGCTGTTCCTGTTATCCTTGCTCCAAGATAGTTTGTTTATGAAGTAGCTGCTCCTAGTCTCCTTACTCTGTGATATATATAACAAAGAAAAAGGGTCGTTGCTGCCAGGAGAGTTGCAGAAGTCGCAAGGGGTTGATCTTACTGAGAGAGTGATGAGTCGGGAAAGAAAACAATATAATGCTCTTCGTTGCGGTGAAGATTCTTCGTCGTGCAAAACAACGAGAATTTTAAAAGTTTTCACGTCAAAAGTTTTATTTTATTATTACTACTTCGTACAGCTCACAATATAACAACAGTATGTGGAACTTTCTTGAAAGAACTACATAAGATCTAATCTTGTAGCTAAGTAATTATAGATCTATTCAACATTTTAAAATTGTAGATTAACTTTAGATTACCCCACAAGCCTAGTTAGAGGTATTAATTACTTAAGTTAGGATTGAAGAAAGAGTTTAAAAAATGTATTAATATTTTAAATATCTAAGAGTCTAATTTAATGTATTACTAAATAATATATTTTAAACTATCTAGTAAAATACTGTTAAAAATATATTTCATTGATAGAGGTTTGAAGACCCAGGTTTGAGTCCAAGCAACGCCTAAATTAATTTATTATGTTCGTAGAATTGTTTTTCTTTTGGTCAGATATTACAATACTTTTACTATCTACGAGTGGAAATTTTTATTATTTTTATTGAGTGGTATATTACATCATGTGCGATTATATATTGATAAGTTTCAAATTTAAATCTATTTAGCAAAATAAATTTAAAGAAGCTCATCTAGTTCCAAATTTTTTTTAAATATATATTTATTTTGTATTGGTGATTTGGAAAACATGAAAAAGTGTTTCTCACGGGTATAAAAATAAAAGTCAAACTTAAAAAGACAAACGTTCACTAGTAATTAACTTGAGATTATTTTAAGTTGAAATAAAACTTTGTTAGTATTTTAAAACATTAATAAATAACGGAGATTTACTGAGAGAATTATGAAATTTGGATCAGTATTTAATTTAAATAACGATTATACTTTGTAAATAAGAAGCCCTTTATGTAATTAACTCTCTGAGATTAGTTTTAGTGGAATCTGCACTCAAATAATATTAGGACCCCAATACACGTAACTCTTAATATAAACAATATGCTAAATAAAATAACATAGCTCGGAATAAAATATGTAGGTAAAGCAAATCTATTGAACATAAAAAAGTATCACAATGTGTAGATAGTATTATAATACACAAGAATATTTTCATTTAAAATAAAATCTACTGAGGAAGCAAATTATAATTAAATAGATTTGCTTACAGCCTTAATTATAATTTTAAATAAATGTAACGTAGCAAACGAGATATAAAACTAAATTGAAACACATCCATACTAATTACATTAGCATATTATAGAAAAGTATTTTTGAGCTTGTTCCAAAAATTGATACAATCCAACAATTTAAATATACATTTTTTATGAACGAGTCTGTTTTAATCTGAACAGCTGACTTTTTATTTACATATTTTTATCCGATAATCCTTTATTAAAATGTCAACGTAAGTCCAATAAAATAACAACTGTTAAACAAGAAGGATCACCACAGTCAATTTCCTTTAGAGAAAAAGAATATTTCCAAATTTTATGTACTGTACATTATTTGCTGTAGCTTTGATTGGTTTTTGTTCTAAATTAACTAAAACTGGCTTTTGTTTCATTTTATTAGATGAGTTTGCTTTATTGGAGATGTTATTACCATGTTTAGAATATCTAGCGTATTTTTGCGATATGATGCAATTTTAGGGGGGGGAGGGGTTTGGAGCCTAAAAAAAATTGAACCACCAAAATAACACGTGAAACGGATTTAAAATAATTTGTCAATGTCGTTGAATTTATATTCTAAGGCATGAACTAAAATAGAATGCACCAATATAATTTAATTTAAAAAACGTTCTTTCAAGCCAACGTGATATAAATGTTCGCCTACCACGATGCTGCCATTGGTATAAAATATAGAGATAATGCAGTTAGAGATCTGTGGTCTCCACTCACGCATTGTTCCGCCCTGGAGAATTCATGTGTACAAGGTACTTGCTAATGCAGTACATGTTATCTACATCGTACACGAATGTATATGGGTGGTAAAAATTGTATAGCTTTACTCAGTGTTAAAAAGGACTATCTCGTATTTAAACAACTAATCCTATTAGATATGAACTAAAATAGTAGTCATGCTACAATGTGACCATTCCCTCTATATTATTATACCTTACAGTCCTTTTTCATAAATAGATAGCTTTTAACAATCATAAAACACTAAGAAATGTCTTCGGTTTATGTATTTTATCTTCTCAGAATCAATTATCCATAATCAGAAATGTCTAAATATTTTATTTTCCAAGTTTCTTTGTTGAATTTTAATCTTAAAGCTTGTAGTAAAACTTTCAAATGATCTTAGCCATGTTAGAGGACGCCAAGATATAAAAAAAATTGGATTATCATTATTACTGTGGAAAAGTTAAAATAAAGTTTAGAAGCTCTACAAAAATTAAAATTTAATATATTTACAAATATGTGTCAAATCGTTTACAATATTGACTTTAATTTGAGCATAGATGGTTAGTGGTTGATTTGGTGCATATGTGCTTTTATTATTTGTATTGAAGACTTGATAAACTTTCGAATTATGTTTATTAAAGCGTCTTCGTAAATAGGATGTATTACAAATAGTTTTTTCTGCCCCAATATGTAAACCATTCACTGGAGTACGGAAAGCTCTTCATATTTCGCATTCGGCCACCTATATGTGTATGTGATAATATTGTAATTGCAACCAAGTTTATTATTTATTTGAAACAGACTATTTTATCCTGCGCTGCACGTGTGAAATTTATCTTGGAATTTGAGGTTGAAATTTCCTCTTGGGGGATAAAGTTTGATGGAAAATAAATGTATACTGTATTCAACAACAGACACAAGTAATAAACCAAATCATATTTGATTTAAGCAGAATAAACCGATGTTCACATGAAACAAGGAATCAAGCTTGCAATACTGTATATGTAATAACAACAAAATATTCTCCCTCTGTTAAAAAACTTCAGGTCACTTTTTAGTAAATAATCCTAATTTATATGTTTTATAATTTCTTTAGTTTTTTAATTACAGCATTAACACATAGATAACCATACAAATAAATATAATATGCATATATTGATAGTTTTCATCCAAGAGCTATAACGTAAAATAAAAGAGGAAAAGAATTATTACCTCGTAGCTCAATAAAATATTAACAAACTGACATCGTGTTTACTGGTAGGAAAACAAAAGTTTATAAATAAACAACAGATTTGCTTATATCACCTATGTGAGCATTTTTTTTAAATAATTTAATGCACCTTTATAACTTACTTGAAAATAACTAAATGTTTTTTTTATCGTAAACAATTTTTTACTGGCCCAGATTTGTGTCGTGAATTGTGTCCAAGATAAGCAGAGTTATTTGTAACTGTACCTTGTGAGTTATTATCATCACTCATTTGAACACTCACTGGTCAAATGGGGACAGAGTGGGGGAGAACATATCACACATATAGTTTTAACAAGCTCTGCTCACACTGAACTTATTCCCCGACACGACACTGCCATTACCACTAAAACGTTACCAAACAAGTTATTATAAGCTATAATTAAAATCAGAATCCACAATGAGTGATAAAGATGTACTATAAGCACAAAGGACTGTAGTTTGAAGCCGCACAGGCATATTACATTTAGTTTGTTTCGCAAGAAAAAAAAAGTTTTTTCATAATTGAAAGTTATATTTTGTTAGAATATTTGTCGACATACCAGATTTAACTCAGACTGTCTCCTACCACCCTACCACTTTCCTCTGATCCCTCCCTCTATCCTTTTATCCAACTCCTCAATTCACTCTGCTGAGGTTTGCAACTTTCTCCAATTTAAATCATTAAAATCAAATCCCATCCGTTCTTCATCCAAACCTTTGGTAGTTTTTATTTTAGAAACTCCTGATTATAATTATGACCCTATAATCTTTCGTTTCCTCTCTGCCTTTTATTTTCCCGAGAACGATTCGTGGCTCCTCCGATATTCTGCTGGCCTCGAGGGATTCTCACCCCAACAGTAATTGCATCTCCGTGATATTGCCATGACTCCTGACACTACTTCTACAAACTCCTCCTCATCATACCCTCCACCATCAAATAACTCCTGAACCTCTCATAACGTCACAATACAAACCTTCAGGGAGTAGCTCCAATATGAGCATCTGTCATTCTTTATTAGTATCATCAATGGGATATGCGCCATTTCCTATAACGTTTTGCTCTCCTATTTGGAAGCACTCAATTTGGAATTGGGTTCCTTTATAGACTTATTTCTCCCTTTCTCTATTACTACTCTTTTTCCCTTTAGAGTTGTTCTCTTAGATGTGTTATATAGAACAGCGCAGAGACCTTTTGCAAACGTTAAAAAATCTAAAATTATTTAATAAGTTGTTTGATATTTCTTAATTTCATTTTCAATCAAATGCGGACTAAAATTGTGTAGCACCCTTAAATTATCCCTCTTCCTCCTGACACGAGCGTTTTTGCTTCTCAATCACCTACAGGTCCAAAATCTTATCTCATCATTCAGAAGTGTGTATGTTTACTGAAGTAAGGATCCATGTTTCGATTCTCAGTAAGACCTAAATAGTTATTATTGATTAAATTGGCCCTTTCGCACTTACGAGATAATGGCTGAAATTCTGAGGATTGCGTTTGTTCTAAATTTAGGAGGAATGTATAAGTCGTGTGCTGATATAATTATTATGTTTGGAAAGTGCACGTTAGATACCTCTAATAAAAAACTATCTACACCCACTCACCAAGGAAATTGAATATTATATTGTCTCTTTGGTCACATCGACTTCCATCTATGAGGGTTTAGTCAGCTTTGCTTCTGAACCTTTTGAAAATGAAGGGGTTGCCTCTGATATATCCCCCCCCCCTATTTCTAGGTCATCTTGGAATCAACGTTCCTATGTCTGGCCGTTATGAGTCGAGGAACTCTTGAGTAGAGGTCGTGGTTCATAAACGAGTTTTAATCTCATGAACTAATAATCGTGCCACTACGCGTTTGGGTTATATATATATATTTATAAATTAGTTTAATTTTGCAGGAATTAATAAAGTATATTTTAAAAGAAATGTACCCACACTTAAGTTAAAATAGAGTGGTGAACCATTTAGGAAAAAAACTTCTACCCCGAATGACCAGGATTCTTTCCCTATCTCAGGCAATACAACCTAATCTAGGTGGTGACGCCTTAGACTACGTGACCACCGAATCAGGTTTAAACAACTATTAAGTAAATACTCATTGTCTCTTATAAAGTTCCCCGTTTTGTTTGTTTGTGGGACTCTGTGGGAATAACCATGGCACCTTAAGGGCTGGGACCCTGTGGGAATAACCATAGCACCTTAGGGACTGGGACCCTGTGGGAATAACCATGGCACCTTAGGGGCTGGGACCCTGGTGGGAATAACCATGGCACCTTAAGGGCTGGGACCCTGTGAGAATAACCATGGTGCCTTAAGGGCTGGGACCCTGAGGGATTAACCATGGCACCTTAAGGGCTGGGACCCTGTGGGAATAACCATGGCACCTCAAGGGCTGGGACCCTGAGGGAATAACCATGGTGACTTAAGGGCTGGGACCCTGAGGGAATAACCATGGTGACTTAAGGGCTGGGACCCTGTGGGAATAACCATGGCACCTCAAGGGCTGGGACCCTGAGGGAATAACCATGGTGACTTAAGGGCTGGGACCCTGTGGGAATAACCATGGCACCTCAAGGGCTGGGACCCTGTGGGAATAACCATGGCACCTTAAGGGCTGGGACCCTGTGGGAATAACCATGGCACCTCAAGGGCTGGGACCCTGAGGGAATAACCATGGCACCTTAAGGGCTGGGACCCTGTGGGAATAACCATGGCACCTCAAGGGCTGGGACCCTGTGGGAATAACCATGGCACCTCAAGGGCTGGGACCCTGTGGGAATAACCATGGCACCTCAAGGGCTGGGACCCTGAGGAAATAACAATGGTGACTTAAGGGCTGGGACCCTGTGGGAATAACCATGGCACCTCAAGGGCTGGGACCCTGAGGGAATAACCATGGTGACTTAAGGGCTGGTATTCTCACCTCCTTTTCCCACCGTCTTTTTTGAACCAGTGGTTTGGTTACCAGAGAAAAAATAAATTTTTTTTTCCGAAATAAGTTCTAGTAAAAATGTCTAGTCAATTTATACCATTGAAGCCTTTACCTATCTGTTCAACAACAAGCGCGACGTTAGTGACGCATTCAACCACTAAGCGCTGTAGTCAATATGCGAATTTAAAAAAGAGCTGAAATTGCTGTTGTTTTATCGTAACTTCTTTGATAATGTTTCTGGTAGTAATGTCCTTAGGAACATAACTTCACTGGAAAGGAATATTTTTTAATTTGGGATAGCTCGATTGAATTCGCTCCAATTAAATATATGAAAAATATTATGTCAAGTAATCAAAATATAATTTTATGTTAAATTTTGAGAAACCGGAATCTTTTCTATGTAACATTTTCAATTTAATTTATCTCTTGGCGACTTCATGAAGGGTGAAATTAAATGAACCAGCTTATAGAGCGGGATGAAAGGTATGTGGCCAACTATACGCCTTCAAGAGAAGAGTCCTAGTATAAACGCAGCGGCCGGGACACGGGACAATTGTCCCGTTGTTTCTGCTCTGGGATCGTTCTCAAACAATCCTCACGGAAGTCCTCGACTCGTGATCGGGGCGTAAATTTATCACTTATCCAAGGTATACAGACCATTTTGAGGGTGGATCACGTTTTAGAGAAGATTATGTAAACACTGTTACTATGTGGAAACAAGGCTACAGCAGCTTATGACATGCCTTTGTAACTTAACCTAGAACAGCAACACTAAACACCCAACACTAGCACCAGAAGTTCCAATATCTTATTAACAGGATGGAAATACTCGCGTAGAATATAGACTTAGAGTTCAAAACAAGGAAATGAGTATTTAACAGGTAATAAATACCTCTCTTCTAGGAAACTTTTTGCCTTTAGATACGTACTCGCTTTGCTCGTTAGGGGCTCCGCCCCCAAACAACCAGTGAGTTTTCTTTGCAAGTGGATTAAACTAATGTAATTCCAGCGTTGTTTTGAACGTAACAACTTACCGGTTACCGGTATTGAATTGTATTTACCGTACCAACTTTAAACTTGCTCCACCATTTTGAATTTTTTGGGGGGTTGAATTTTTTTTTTTTTACTTTTTGGAATTTTCCCATCGGCTACAGGCTAGAAGCTGTAAGTTTGCCAAATTTCAAGTTTCTAGCTTATATGGAAGTGGGTAAACATTAATATCAGTGAGTGAGTCAGCCATGTGGCTTTATAGTAGTATAATTTAACTAATCATAATTCTGGTATTTTTTTAATAGCTTTTAACATTTTTATTGATAATAATTACTGTCTAAAAACTATTTAAAAAAGAGAGAATGCATACTTTTTGGTAAACCAACATAAAAATTATATTCTAGTAACTATTGTTTTTGACACTACGTCCTACTGTCTATTCAGGTGATACGTACTAATTACGCTAATACATTAGTGATGAAGAAGGTTGAATTTAGAGGTAGTATACCCACATTTGCGTGGAGAGAGTGGGGAAAACATTTAGCGAGAACCACCCTTCCTACACACGACTGGTATCAAACCACGATCTCCCCATCACCAGCAGTCTAATCTATTGTGAGGGTAGCGCCTTAGATCATGCGGCCATCGAAGAAGGTACCAATCACTTTTAAGATTGTGAGTGAATATTTGGTTCGCGGTTGTTGTTTTAACCCAGAGTTGTTTTTTACCTTATGTATTGTATGAAAACATCAGGGCTGCCACTCTTAGACACAAACTGTGTTGCTACAAATGACATGAAAAAACTGCCCTGCCATCCTAAGGGTGCGGATGTTAATCAACTAACACTACCTAAAAGATTTCAATTGTATACAAACTGTTTAGAGCATAGCACAAAAATTTCTTTAATTATAAGTAAATAATAGCCTAGTATACAACCACATGGGAGTTAAGTCAGAGACTCAAATTAATATTATAAAAGATTGAAATGTAGTCTTTAAAGCTCCCCTGCTCCACACTAGGATTAATAGAACTAGATACAATTCTTCTCCCCCCCCCCCCCAATAAAAATGTAACTCTCCCTTTTAGGAATTCTCTAGTCTTCATCCCTTGGTACCGGCATCCAATTCAGCCCCTCCCACCTCTCCCTCCCCTCACAGCACCCAACATCCCTCCCTCCTCCCATGACGTTATATTGTGATATAATCCCCTGAAGTCGGAGATTTAATTCTATTCAACATCTATTCGAAAGCAGAGAAGAGAGCTCAATTATTCTTATCCTGTGAAAAATACAATTCACTCAATCTTGGGGTTTTTTTTTTTTTTTTTTTTGCCCTTCATTGAATTTTTCCTGCAGGAGCCCCTTGATTGTAAATCAATGAAAATAAAAAAAATTGGAAAGAGAGCCTTGTTCACTTTACGGTTCATCTGTATCTCAAATTTTAACAACAAAAAAAAAATATATATATATATACATGACGGTTTTTAAATAGCGTGCCAAAATTAAATGGGTGGAAGATGGTGTGTTAGAGCTACTATAATGGTGGTACCACGTGGTCTAATGCGCTACTATCGCAGTAGATTAGACTATCAATGATGGAGAGATCGAGGTTCGAATCTCTGTTGGGTGTAACAAGGATTTTTTTCCATAATGGTTTTCCACTCTCCCTCCACGCAAATTTGGGTATACTTCCTATAAATAAAACCTCCTTATTCCCTAAAACCACTGGCGTAATTCAGTACACAGGCGTATAAACTGAACGGGTACTAAGACGTGGTGATAAAAAAAACTATATTGGTAAGAGGAAAGGCGTTGTCCTCGTAAGGAGCTATGTAACTTCAAACATTTGAAGTGTTGCCTGAAGTCTAGGCAACTTTTCTGGCTTGATAGCGGTGTCACCGCTAGATGGTGGTATTGGCACTCAGGATCGTGCTGTACGAGGGCGGAACCACACTGGAGGACTAAACATTCAGGGAGATAGCTGAGATGCAAATTGTTTACGAGTGTAATGAGTAATACAGTAGCCCCATGGCTTCTTTGGTGCTGACTAACAGTTCACAGCTGACTTCTGACAGTCAACAATTAGGTATATACCTAAATTTTGACTGTCAGAAGTGACAGCTGCTAAACACATGGTTTTTGCAGATCATATGGTTTGGCGTAGGGATACCTAATTTGGTCTGGTAGCTTTTCAAAGCAGTCAGCTGTCAGCTGTGAACTGTCAGTCAGCACCAAAGAAGCCATGAGGCTACTGTACTTACAGTAGTAATGTGATCTTCAGTTGGACGATCCACGACGTTTCGATAGAGCCAATCCAGTCGGTAGTGCGAGTCTAGACTTCAGACAACACTTCAAATGTTTGAAGTTCCTTCGCTCCTTAAGGAGACATCGCTATCTATGAGTTCCTTAAACCAACCCAAACGTTATACCAGCCTCTTTCACGCTTATAGTTTTGGCACCCTACTTCCAAATCACCCTGTATAGGTGATTTTTATCTAAGAGATGACTTGGGATGAAATGATGGATTGATAAATTTCATCTCTTAAAAAAATTAAATAAAAGTTCATAAGTGGAGAAAGCAAATATAAAGTTAAGAGTTCCCATTCATCATAGTTTATATTGATGAATAAATAAAAAACCTATCTACATGTTGTCTTACTTTGTTTGAAGAACAGTATTTATGATATTTTTTTATATTCAACATTAGCTCATACTGGTGTTCAAGTGGATAAAGGCGTCAGTTTCGTTTGTCTGATTTATTTGTAGTGGAGAGATCAGGATTCGAGTTCTGGGTGGATATAGTGAGATTTTTTCTCCTCTAAATGATTTAACATATCTTCCAAGCAAATGTTGTTACGATTCCCTTAAAATCGTACCTTGCTCCTACCTAAAAATATAATACGCATAGCCTGGACGGGTTGTGGGACTCGAAGCATTAAAACAATTTACACTAGAAAATGTAGCTAATTAACATAATCGTATGCATGTATGTATGTATGTATGTATGTATGTCTGTCTAGTATTCAACCCGAAGATTGGTTGAATCCTCAACGGTTTCATCGTCAGCTGTTAAATTTAGGCAGCACTGAAGAGCTGTACTAGGGAAATATGGAGTAAGGTAGTTTCCGGTTACTTCCCCCAATGAACCAGAAGGTATACATCAGTCTGCCAAGCCACCAACTGACCATACAAGTGATACCTTCCCTCCAGTCATCACATGGACTTGCTGTATATTTAATGTTATTACTTGTATATTTTATACCTCTTCCTCGTTCATATTCGACAGAGCCATCAGTGGTGAATGTTAGAAGTTTTTAGCACCATGTCTTACTAATCGTTCAAGCTATGCACCAATTTTTTTAATATACAAATTTGTTGAACTAAAATAAAAATAAATCTTACGATTAGTTTATATTTGAAAAGTGTGTTACCTCAATGTAAGAAAGATTAAAATTAGCAAATTAATTTTAATTTACAATTAATTGACTTTGATAACGTTACTAACAAAAACTCTTTTTTTTTTTTTGTGTATCAAAAAAATATCAGTCATCTACTCGTAAGAACAAAATTGTTAAGTTGATTGTGCAATAAGTTTAAGGAATCCTAGATATCGATCATCTATAATTTTTAAGACTTTAAATTAAACTATATTTTGTTGAGTATTTATAAAGTCAATATTACACTATTGTCTGGCAAATTCATTACACAGTATGGTCTAATATTCAAGAGACAAGATGATGATGATAATATTGTAAATTCTTTGTGGTAAAAATTAGGGTTGACGTGGGTGTGAGGGTGGGGGGGGGGAAGTAGGTCAAAGTAAAACAACGTTGTTTCCAAACTCCTGACTACAATGTTCTAGCTCTTTCTCGCCTAATTATGACGTCACTGGCAAACTAACTGCTACAAAGGCTGAGGACGGACATTAAAAGAGAGAGAGGGAGGGAGGTTATGAAAACACCGTGTGGTACGTGTCTGGGGTCGAACCCGTGAGACTTTAATACGATAGTTCTGTGACAAGTTAGCTGTCAGAGGTCAGCTGTCAAGAGGTCATATCTAGCCCTATGTGGTTACAGATGAAATGTTGGTGATACATCCAGTGAAGTCACAGCTGGTTTTGTTGGCGATGTTACATCAAAGGGTATGCCGACAAATCAAAAGGGAGCCACAGTGCCCCATTAGACAACCTCCCCAGTTACCATAGAGCTAGAACTCCACCGTACCTGGGGCGCTATTCTCCAAATACAAACAAAATATGACTAACAAACAAACCAAGCCCTACGATTAATATCCTACAGTTTTTTTTAAGTGTGCACTTTCTGAACTGTTTGAGTGTACCACTACATGATTTACAAACTAATTTAAGCAAATAAAATACATGCCCCCTTAACGATGGTCGGTAGATCTAAGGCACCCCTCGCAATATATTGAAATACCAATAACCGGGAGACTGGGGTTCATATACTGGTTGGGTAGACTGAATATTTTTGTTTCCGTATTGTTTCTCCACTCTACCACCCTTCAAATGTGCGTGCATTTCCTCTAAAATTCTACAATCCTCATCTCTACTGCATTTGCGTTTTAGAGCCTTGTTTCAAGATAAAATCATGTAATAAGAGTTTTTCAGATTCGGTTGTCGTTGGATATTATTCAGAGAATCACAATGGAATTACATTTTATATTTAAATATAGTTTTTATCATTTATTTTAAATTAAATTCAAAGTTATTTTATGAATTATAACAACAATAAATATTAATACCAAAATATCAAAGCTACACTTTTTTTTAAATAATATTTGTCTTAGCTAATAGAGATAAAAAAAACTGGACCTGCACAGTTGAGGGCCTGCCATTCGAATCCTGGTCAAGGTAGCATAAGTGAGCATACACCTAATCGTCTAACGTGAAATATTATTAGAAAGTTTTAAAATAATAATAATAATAGTATATAAAAATGATGGATCCCAAATATTATAAAAAACACTCTAGGGATTCTAGTTTTTGTTTGTTTTTTTGTGAAACTCTTTCTTACACAAATCGTTAGTAATGCGCCCCTTGGGGGGAAAAAAATAAAAATACTTTTTGGCTGAAAGTCTTACCTCTCCTGGCATTGAGCCACTGGATATAGCAGTAAAAATAAAAAGAGAATAATAAAACCAATGTTACATACTATAACTCTTGAAGGTGCTAATATACTAGAATGTACCTTATATAATCTATTTAAAAATACTTTGACATATTTACACAAATAATGTATTTTTAAGAGTTCGTTCATTTAGTTTCTCAATAATATGATCGGAATCAATTTTTAAAAAAATAGCAGTCTTACCTTGATGGACTACACCATGGAGTAGATTGTTGGATAGGGTCATAGTGTATTCAGTCAAGATAAGACTGCTACCTTACTTGGTTCCACTATGGAGTAGCTTATAAGATATGACCATAGTGTAATCAGTCAAGGTAAGACTGCTACCTTACTTAGTTCCACTATGGTATACCTTATAAGATATGACCATAGTGTAATCAGTCAAGGTAAGACTGCTACCTTACTTAGTTCCACTATGGTGTATGTTGTAAGATAGGGTCATAGTGTAATCAGTCAATGTAAGACTGCTACCTTACTTAGTTCCACTATGGTGTATGTTATAATATAGGGTCATAGTGTAATCAATCAAGGTAAGACATCTGCCTTGCTTAGTTCCACTATGGAGTAGGCTATAAGATATACCCATAGTGCAATCAGTGAAGGTAAGACGCGGCCAATGAAGGTGGTAACAGCAATAATAAAACTCACAATAAGCTAATTTTTCACCCCATTTAACTGGTGCGGAGATATCAACAGTGTGACGTGGTGCTTCCCCGCCCGCCCAGTGCTGCCAACTGTTGTGATCGTTACTTTCTGTTGTGTCCCCAGTGTCACCAATCTCTGGAGGGGAGGACTACTGCGAGCAGAACCGGAAGGAACTGGACTCTTGTCTCGATCAACTTCCGCCCTTGTCTCAGGGGATTCCTAGCTCCGAGCAGCATGTGAACGCTTCTTGCGTGTAAGATGTCTTAGTAAATCATTACGTTAGTCATTAATTCATTAATTATAGCGTTCGGTCATTCCATCATTCACTCAATCATTCCCTCAGTCATTTATTAATCTAATCTTGATTCAGTTTGACGTTCGGCTTTTAATTAAATCTATTATCCCCCAGTCATTCATCCATTTAAAAATTCGTTAAATTAGCAGTTCATTCATTCAGACATTCATTCTGTTATCAATTCATTCGTTCAATTATTGATCTATTGAATAATTCATTAATTTGGACAGTTATAAATTCATTCAATCATTAAGTTAATAATTCAATTATTCACTCATTTACTCAGTCAATCATTCATTCTGTCAGTAAATAAATCATTTATTCATTGATTTATTGATTGAAGTATTCATTCAATATTTAGGAGTTCAATAAACCACGCTCACAGATTGATGGTTAAGGAGGTTTTCTCTAGAATATTGAGTCCCTGGTTCATTACCCGAGAGGACTAATTAATGTAATATATATGTTTTACCCGAATATAACAAATTACGGTGTTGATGTTTATTATTTAGTATTATGTTAAGTTAATATTTGATCCTTATATAATCATTATTCTAGTTCCAAATTTATTTATGAAATCTGCTCTGTAATTCACATGTTCTTATTTTTATAGTATATTATAATTTTTTAAATCTTATTTTACGATTTTTTTTCATGAAAACAAATTAAAAACTATTTACGAGTATTTTAGTATCTTTACATTATCAACGCTAGTCTTCATTTTAAATGACACATCACTCACTGTTTATTAAGCATGGAACTAGTTCGGCAGATAAAGCTAGTAAATAATCAATCGGATGTATTTGATAATTTGTTCTCATGAGTCAGACACATTCGAATAACTGCTGGAACATACTTGGCCATTATAAAGTTTGTTGAGACAATATTGTCATAAGTATTATTTATTTAAAGCCCGTCTTTCATTACTCGTCCAATTAAAAGCATCGATCGTTGTTAGAGAGCCTTAAATTGCTCACGTGTGCATAAATTGTGAACGTACATAGTGGAAGTTTCTAGAGCTCAAGTGGCCATTAGTCATACAACCACAGTTCGAGGAGCAAGCTAGAGAACTTTCAAGATAAACAAGAAATGTTTTGTGTATAGTGGGCTCACAATAAGTTGAAATCATTAGAATAGATTATTAAATAAAATAGTCAAATTAATTTCCCTTTAATATTAACCCTAATTACATTTCAAACAGATATAGAAAATATTAATATAATATAAATTTGTACCTGGCTCTAAAGCAAAATATATACACCTTAGAGTTATTTCTTTTCAAAAATCATCTTTGACAGTAAAGTTCTTACTCAAAAAAAAGTACACACTGTTCATACAGAAAGGTAGCACTCTTACCTTGAGTTATTGCACCATGTCCTATCTTATAAACTGTGCCATAGTGGAATGATGCAAGGTAAGCCTGATACCTTTCAAGGTAAACTGAGGGAATTTTTTTATTATTATTATTAAAATATTTAATTTGCAATTTTCGAAACAGTGTATTTCATCAACACAAGATTTAAAAACAAAATGTAAGAGAACTTCTGATTTTCGCTTGTAATCGGACCAGTGAGTATTCATCTTTTGGACGCGTTATCTACCGGTATAAGTGGATGTATTTAAATCATTTGAATCTACAAATATTTTAGAGGAAAATTATTTATATCAAAGACTTTTTGGTCTTTGATATAAATATATTTACAGTATTCGTTGGTAAATTTGGAAAGAAAACTGAAATATATATTATACTCGTAATATGTAATAATAGGCTTTAAAATATTAATTTTAACTTTTCAATCAATTGAATTGAGTTCTTGGTCTTTTGTATATAATCTCTTTTTTTAATCTTTAGCAATTTGTTAAATTATTCGTTAATAAATGCTGTTTAGTCTTAATAAAGTATTGGCTATTTTAATTGTGTGTCTGACAAAATATTGTTTACTACATTCAAGTACACGCTTTAAAAATATACGAAAATTCTTGTCCCTAGTTTCAGCCCCTAACATTTTTTTACTTCAACCCAGGGAATATTCCATAACATATTACAACACAACACAAACAAACTCGTATATTTCTCTTCAGCCAAGGGAAACGAAAACTCTTCGATTTTTGTTATGCAATCTGGTTGTTTATATTTTCACCTGGATACTTTTGAAGGTTTTTTTTTCTTTCCTGATATTTGAAAGGAAGAAAAGAATCTTGAGAGTTTGAAAGGAAGAAAAGAATTTTGAGAGGTAAGTGGAAAGAAATGGCTATTGCTCTGAGGAGGAGGGTAAGATTCAAGTCACGTTTATTGGTTTTATCGCGAGACAAAACAAATTACACGCAGCGTGGACACAACTTGTGAACAAAACTTCAAGGTCAACGGTTCCATACATGGTTATTTTCGTAACTATTGATATTTCTACTAAACTGTTTCATTTTAATTTCATATTTTTATTATATTATTATAATATTATTATTATTATTATTTAGCACCGCGTTTTACTACCCATTCGGGTTATACGCTTAAGTACTAATTACGCTAATGGATTAGGAATTGGGAAGGTTGAATAGAGGAAGTGAACCCGCATTTACGTGGAGGGAGAGTGGAAAACCAATTAGGAAAAACCACCCCAGTTCACCCGACCGAGATTCGAACCTCGATCTCCCCGTCCTCGGCAGTCGGGCTCAACACGACTAGCGCGTTAGCCAACTACGCCACCGAGGCGGGTCTTCCTGATATTCATAAGCCAGTTAGTTCATGAATGGCCCATAGCCTGAAGCAAGAACGTAAAAAGGAAGGTCTAATATTAAATGAGATGTATCATCACTCAGAACATGATTTAAAATATTTTATTTTTAAATACAAAAAAATATAGCTTGAATCAGGATAAATTGAATAATACATTTCAAACATACACCATAGTAGTTTTTAACGTAATCCTAAAATTTTAAGAATATATAAATATTTGATTATTTTAACATTTATATAACCTAAATCCAATGATTAGTTAGAAAATATAATAAATGTAAACAACTAAACAAAGTATCTGATTAATATATTTAACATGTCACATAAAATTTATAAATCTGAATATAAAGCCTAATTGGTTTAATATAAGTATAAGGTCCTTGTCTTAAATATTGGTAGTGCTAAAATAAGGTTCATGTTTGTTTTTTGGGTTCCCCTTCTTGCCCCATAAAATAAGATTCATAGGGACATGTAATAAATGTTGGGCTCAAGAAATTAATTAGCTAGAGGAAGTGTATAGGTTACATGCAAATACTCTTACTTTTAGAATCAAATCCCATAAAATAATAAGTATCTTTCATTTATCTTGAAAAGCAAAAGTTTTACCTTTAGTGATTATGCTATGGCCCTAGTTTATAGTCTGCATCATAGTGGAACCAATCACGTTAGCAGTTTTACCTTGACTGATTATGCTATGGCACTAGTTTATAGTCTGCATCATAGTGGAACCAATATAATTAGTAGTCTTACCTTGACTGATTACGCTACAGCCCTATATTATATGCCGAGTCATAGAGGAACCATACAAGGTAAGCTTGTTACCCTTCGAGTAAATTAAGGGCGCCAATCTTGATAGCTAAATTAAAAACTTACGTCAATAAATAAATGCATATATTTATATAATATATATGATAGCGATGTAATTGAGGCTTTATTAATAAATTGTAGAGTAATCCCTAGCAAATGACAGATCGGATGACAGCCATTATTCTCTCCGTTGATCATTTTAACAAAAGAGCACCGATTGAAGGTTCGTGGGCGCTGATCAATTGGCGTTGAATACGATCAACCGAGTGCCTAATTTTCTATCAATGGGAGGTCACCGAGCAGTTAAATAAAGTATTTGTTAGAGGGAATAACAACCAAAACGACAGTCAACATCTGTTTACTGACAGGTTTTTAATATAATTCATACCTTTTTTTAGGGTGGGAAATATTCTCAGGGAAAATTGAGGCATGGAACTGGAGGTTTTACACAGAGGCACCCCATGTCGATTATTGCTCTGTTATATTTTATTATTATAACCTAGCGTCTTACTACCAGCAAGGGTTGTACGCATATGAACTAATAACGCTAGTGTATTAGGGATGAGGAAGGTTGAATTGAGATGAAGTTATCCCGCATTTGCGTGTAGTGAGAGTGGGAAAAATATTATTTAAAAAACCTAGTCAATATAATAATTCTGTTTGGGTCCTTAAACATGACCTATATAAGAGAACTTACCTACCAGTAACTAACTTTGATAAAAATCTATAATCCGTTTAACAACTTTAAGATTTTTATCTCAATGGAATATATGTTTCTTAACTAGAGTCGATTTTGCATCTATAAAACCTGACATCCTCTTTATTTTGATACGGAGGAAGTTCTCAATTAAACTGGTATTCCTAATTACTTTTAATTAGTCACAAGATCAAACCTTTGAAATGGTTGATAGCTATCTGCCAAAGCCCGCCTCGAGCCATGGCATGTGAGTAATGCATGCACTACTAAGACAATTTATCTTACTTAATAATGAACTTGTTTGGAAACGAGGAATAGAAAATTTATCATATTGTGAAATATACTGGGAAATGTTCCTTTGTTTTTTTCTGGAAAATTTACGTTACGTGGCGTTTTCGAATAAAACGTTCTAATTCAATTAATAAAAAATATAATTCATTTAGTTATATCTCCCTTTATCCATTCTTATGACAGAAAAATGTCCGACCATTTAACTCCATTGGTATCGTGTCAGTCCACTGAGCTAAAGTTTCTGGGTTCAATTCCCAGCATGTCCAAAACATTTATAGTTGGTAAAATATGGGTTTCCCGTTTCACAATGATGCATTAACGGCCGGAATACGAGATGTTGTGTTTGTTCTAGATTTAAACTAGTTCATAAAGTGCACGTTAGTTACCTCAAGTAAATTTTAAAAATATATATTTTTGTTACAAACAATGCATAACATTATATGCACTTATAAATTGAAGGTTAGGTTTAGTTAGGTTGATTAATATTATACTCAGCCTGTCTTAAGACAGACCTGAGAAGTAGTAAAACAAATATTTGTAAGAATAATAGTAACATAATGTTTTGAGCACCTCCTGGAATGGAGTAAGCGACCTCTAGACTTGGATCATGACGTTGGTGGTGTTGGTCCACAGGGCCTTCCAGAAAAGGATGCTGTGCGTGGACAATTACGCGGACAAATGCTTGAACGCCCAGAGCAGAGACGTTCTGAACGCTGAAGTGGCCGGAGCCCGCCACGCGTTCAGTTACCTGTGCTCGGACCCACTCTTCCTCAGAGGTGACACTAGTACAGTCTGTTATAATCAAACATCTGTACTGACCCACTCTTGCTCAGAGGTGACACTAGTACAGTCTGTTATAATCAAACATCTGTGCCACCAGCTCTTTCTAAATCACTTATAGTATTAGCAACAACCGCAGGGGCTAGAGAAGATAATTCGCCGTGAGGTAATCTGGTTAGATTTTCCGCACAGCAGTTATGTATCACTTATAGTATTAGTAACAACTGCAGGGGCTAGAGAAGATTAAACGCCGTGAGGTAATCTGGTTAGATTTTCCGCACAGCAGTTCTGTATCACTTATAGTATTAGTAACAACTGCAGGGGGCTAGAGACCATAATACGCCATGAGGTAATCTGGTTAGATTTTCCGCAAAGCAGTTCTGTATCACTTATAGTATTAGTAATAACTGCAGGGGCTAGAGAAGATAATACGCCGTGAGGTAAACTGGTTTGATTTTCCGCACAGCAGTTCTGTATCACTTATAGTATTAGCAACAACCGCAGGGGCTAGAGAAGATAACTCGCCGTGAGGTAATCTGGTTAGATTTTCCGCACAGCAGTTCTGTATCACTTATAGTATTAGTAACAACTGCAGGGGCTAGAGAAGATAAAACGCCGTGAGGTAATCTGGGTAGATTTTCCGCACAGCAGTTCTGTATCACTTATAGGATTAGTAATAACTGCAGGGGCTAGAGAAGATAAAACGCCGTGAGGTAAACTGGTTTGATTTTCCAAACAGCAGTTCTGTATCACTTATAGTATTAGCAACAACTGCAGGGGCTAGAGAAAATAAAATGCCGTGAGGTAATCTGGTTCGATTTTCCGCACAGCAGTTCTGTATCACTTATAGTATTAGCAACAACTTTAGGGGCTGGAAAAGATAAAACTCCGTGTTTTAATCTGGTTAGATTTTTCGCACAGCAGTTCTATATCACTTATAGTATTAGTAACAACTGCAGGGGCTATTAAAGATAAAACGCCGTGAGGTAATCTGTGTAGATTTTCCGCACAGCGGTTCTGTATCACTTATAGTATTAGTAATAACTGCAGGGGCTAGAGAAGATAATACGCCGTGAGGTAATCTGGTTAGATTTTCCGCACAGCAGTTCTGTATCACTTATAGTATTATTAACAACTGCAGGGGCTAGAGAAGATAAAACGCCGTGAGGTAATCTGGGTAGATTTTCCGCACAGCAGTTCTGTATCACTTATAGTATTAATAACAACTGCAGTGGCTAGAGAACATAATGCGCCGTGAGGTAATCTGGTTAGATTTTCCGCAAAGCAGTTCTGTATCACTTATAGTATTAGTAACAACTGCAGGGGCGATTAAAGTTAAAACGCCGTGAGGTAATCTGGTTAGATTTTCCGCATAGCAGTTCTGTATCACTTATAGTATTAGTAACAACTGCAGGAGCTAGAGAAGATAAAACGCCGTGAGGTAATCTGTTTAGATTTTCCGCACAGCAGTTCTGTATCACTTATAGTATTAGTAACAACTGCAGGGGCGATTAAAGATAAAACGCCGTGAGGTAATCTGTTTAGATTTTCCGCACAGCAGTTCTGTATCACTTATAGTATTAGTAACAACTGCAGGGGCGATTAAAGATAAAACGCCGTGAGGTAATCTGGGTAGATTTTCCGCACAGCAGTTCTGTATCACTTATAGTATTAATAACAACTGCAGTGGCTAGAGAACATAATACGCCGTGAGGTTATCTGGTTAGATTTTCCGCAAAGCAGTTCTGTATCACTTATAGTATTAGTAACAACTGTAGGGGCGATTAAAGATAAACGCCGTGAGGTAATCTGGTTAGATTTTCCGCACAGCATTTCTGTATCACTTATAGTATTAGTAATAACTGCAGGGGCTAGAGAAGATAATACGCCGTGAGGTAATCTGTTTAGATTTTCCGCACAGCAGTTCTGTATCACTTATAGTATTAGTAACAACTGCAGGGGCGATTAAAGATAAAACGCCGTGAGGTAATCTGTTTAGATTTTCCGCACAGCAGTTCTGTATCACTTATAGTATTAGTAACCACTGCAGGGGCTAGAGAAGATAAGACGCCGTGAGGTAATCTGGGTAGATTTTTCTCACAGCAGTTCTGTATCACTTATAGTATTAGTAACATCTACAGGGGCTAAAGAAGATAATACGCCGTTATGTAATCTGGTTAGATTTTTCGCACAGCAGTTCTGTATCACTTATAGTATTAGTAACAACTGCAGGGGCTAGTGAAGAATAAACAAACATGATCAGTTTGCCTCATGCTTGAGGACTGGTATTATATAATATGTTCACACATATTCTCGTGTGTTCACAGAGTACCTGGAGCACGCTTCATGTCTGAAAGCAGTTAGCAATGACTGGGATGTATGTACACACAATTATATGATCCATGTATCACAAGGTTTTAACAATATTACCCACACGCAGTCGAGGGTTGTCGAGATTTGTTGGTGAGTAATGTTTCCGTTATCTTGCTCTAATAACCAAATTTATCTGTAGACTTGACTTTTATACTCTCCCATTCAAGTCATGGAAACATCATTGGTACTGTGAATAGAATTTAACTTGACCTGGTTCTAATAATTATATGCAGCTTTATATATAATATAAATTAATGCTATGTTATGGAATATATGTAGTTCCTATTTTTGTTAATTATGTGTGGGATCATCAGATCATTTAAATTGACATATTTTTAAATAATTATTATTGTTTTGGTTTTGATTTTTTTTAAACCGTTAGTTATTTTAGTAATGAGATTATAGATGACGTAATAAATAATATTTTAGATTTGATAGCTTAGTTAACGTTTTCTTAAAGCAATAACTGTTACAAATTTACATTCAAAGTAATTGTTCGCGGGTGGATTTAACCTAAACTACCCTTCAGGTTTCAACTATTTAAGTGCAAGTTTTATCACACGATTAGTATCTAGCTTAAATAAACTATACAGCTTGATCTAAGTATCACGTCTTGTTATTTTATGATTTATAATTTTTAGAAATGTAATTCAAATCAGTGAAACTATTCTAACACATTTAATAAATATTTCAATGTTTTTACCACCACTTCCTATTAGCAGTTCGGGCTACATATATATATATATATATATATATATATATATATATATATATATATAGGATAGTTACACTAATAAGTTAAGGGCGATTAAGTTTGAATTTAGAATAAGTTAACCCACAATGGCGTGGAGGGAGGGTGGAAAACGATTTTGGGGAAACCCCCCTCAGTGTACCAGAACTAGATTATAACTCCAATATCTCCGCTATCGACTGTCTAGTCTATTGAATGAGTAATGCTTTAAACCATTTGACCACCGAAGTGTGTAACTAAAAATTATATTAGTTGGAAAATTAATCGAGTGATTCCAATCTCAATGTTATCAAATGAAGAAAGCAAAAACCCACACTATGTTTTTCTGGTTCGAGAATAATAATGTTTCATCCACCGCCATATACTATTTCAGTATCATCTCTGCCTCTATAGTCAACGGTCCGGGGCTCGATTCCCAACATGGATTGAAAATGTATTTTTGGTGAAACGTGGGTTTCCCCTTTCACAGTGATGAAATGATGGCCAGAGCGCTGGGTGCTGTGTATGTTTTAGAATTAATTTAGCAAATAATTTGTGGGATGATATAATCATTCGGCTTAGAAAACGCCCGTTAAATACCTTGAATAATAATCTTAATCTAGTGTCTAGTTTTACTTATAATCGGTCATGAGATGGACTAGTAAGAATATGTGCTATACGTAAAACTAGCAACCAAACAGTAAATCTCATAGATCAAGTATTCTCTCATAGTAACATATCTCCAATGCTGCATCTCCGTTAGAGAGCAGAGTCAAGACTTGAGATCATTGAGAGCTTGTTTTAAGTGGGGGGGGGGGGGATTAGTTACTCCAGTCCACTCCAGTATATTACCCTCGTCCTTTTGACCTCTCCTCCCTTAAGCCCCTCACCAAGCAGCTCTTACCATAGTACCACAAATTGACCAGCAGAATTAAATTAACATAACCATAGCTTCATTCCCAGTTGGGACGACAATGTCCACCTCGCTTCCAACCAAACCAGATTGCTTCGTGGCAATAAACTTCCCTCGTCTCCTGAGCTGGTCTGATCCAGTTTCATCCGGTTTAGTCTGGTCTTCACAAGTTTGGGTCAATTTCTCAGCGAGAACGAAAATTTCTGTGTGATATCACGTTACTGTTTGTTAAATAAAGTTTATATTTTGTTTGTTATTAAGTTCAATGACATTTTTATATTAAGGGGTCATTCAAAAACCACGTAACGCTGATGATAATGAGGGAGGGAGGAGTTCTAATGAATACATGGAGAAACATGGGGGTAGGGGGCAAAAAGTTTATATAAAAGCGTTACGTAGTTTATAGATAAACACTAAATGAGGTTGTTCATTCGCCATTTCCTTGAAATTAAAATTAATTTATCTTCCAACCTCGTTACTAGAAAATATAAAAATACCATTTAAAACTATACAGTCGTATACTGAGGTTATTAGACTTATTTTGAAGAGCAGAAAACCAGGAGCTAGTTTATAGTAAATTCACCCATATTATTGGTGACAGGGTATAGGTAAACCATATTGATAGATTTCGTTTTAACAATAAATCTCCCAAATGCACCCAAATGAGATTCAAACCTCAACCTTATCGTTGTAGTAAGGCCCAGTTATTGCAAGTTTAACGCTTTAAACAATACTATAATAAATGCGTTTTATGCTGTTGTTACTTAACTGTCTTTCTATGGGGCCCTGTTATACATCTTCAAATATTTGTATGTTCCACTTGATAACACCTACTGGTATATATTTCATTTTGTCTTCACTAAGTCCCCTAAAATGGAATAGTGTGAGTCTGAAGATTAAAAACTTATACATACATAATAAATATTTAACGCTCATAAATAAAGTTGCCTTTATTAAAATATTATTACTCTATTAATAATGACATATCTAAATTAATAACAAAAATAAGCTATCACATTTTTAAATATATTTATTTCCAAACCATTCTATTGGGCCAAAATTTTGAAAATTTTCAAACAGAAGCAAATTTTACTAAACTTTGTATCCACATAGTGCACATTTAACCTTAAGGCTTAGTTGCTACAAGATAAATTTGTTGTTAGGGTAACTTAATAAAAATGTTGGGAAATTATATCTCCATAAAATAGCCGAAATTACTGAGATGGTTTAAATTTGTAATGCTTTAAAACACAGTAAAAACTGATGTTGTGAATTTAAAAACAAACTTTTAAACTATCTCTCAAAGTATTTTAAACATACATTCTATATATTACTAGAAATCTCTTTTTTTTTCAGGATATTATATCTATACATAAATGAATAGCCTTAAGGATGTAAAATGATATCACTCATATTTTATTTCCTCAATCTATTTAAGTTCCTTTTATTTCAAGAATATGGCTTGACTATTAAGCACCTATTTACACTGCCTTCGTTAAAATGAAACGTCTATACTAGAACTGACAGAATAGATACCTCGATTAAAATAAAAGGAAAAATATGTATAAGATATTTTATTTTTCAAAAAAGTGACAAATTAAAATGTAGAATTTAATATTCATGACAATTTAAAAAGTTTGATGCCTGCATGGCAAGACTGTGGGCTGACGTAATTATGTATAATTTCTAACCATGAAGTTACAGCGATTTTGTGTTGTAAAGTTATATATATATAAATATAAAGTATATGAGATGATCGAAAATAATACACAGATATGTGTGTGTTTTCGCTCAGTAATTGAACATTTCCAGCATTCTCGAAGTCTCGATGTCAGAGAAAGACAACCACAGAAATCTTCTGTAGGAATTTCTTATCAATTACGTTCGAGTCATTAATTCTGTGCCCTAGCTCCACGTCGGAGAAAGCAAGGTTTCAAATTATCCACAACAAAGATTGAGGATAAATACTAACAAAATTAAATGGTGGGATTTATAAATTCGTCTTTACTCTCTTCGCTTATAATACTATATCTTAGTTAAGAAAAGCAATTAAAATTATAGTCAAACTTTATGAACAATATTCTCCATATTTATGTTTATTTTGTAATTTGTGATGTATCTTGAATCTTAAAGCATTTATATCTCTTGTCTTGTTTGCTTGTGATGAGACTTGAAGATTAAATAGATTGCTTTAATACATTATGAAACACGCTTTGCTGTTATTTAGCTGATTCTTTCTAACTTTATAAATGTTAATAAGAGGTTTGTTTAAGTTCTTAATCCATGTGATAGGTATGAAAAGAGTAAGTAAAAGATATGCACCGGCATTAGCTTGAAAATTGGATGGCAAATTAGTGGTGACTTTTTCTAATACATTTTACTACCCGTTCGTGGTATACACATATCTACTAATTACGCTAACTTTTTTGGGTCAAGGAAGGTTGAATCTAGAGGAAGTGCACCCGCAACTGCGTGTGAAGAGAAAGAGAGAGAACGTTGAAAACCATTTCATAAAAACCACCCTTGACATTCCAGTATTTTGCGAGAGTGACGCCTTAGACCATGCTGCCACCAAATCGGGTCACGGCGACAAATATTTAACATGTTTATAATCACCTTCAATAAATCCGGCTGAGATACTAATATTGATAACTCAATTAGAGGCAATCCATTATATTGAGAGCTTGACACCCTAAACCACTTGGCCGTGTGTGTGTGTGTGTGTGTGTGTGTGTGTGTGTGTGTGTGTGTGTGTGTGTGTGTGTGTGTGTGTGTGTGTGTGTGTGTGTGTGTGTGTGTGTGTGTGTGTGTGTGTGTGTTGTGTGTGTGTGTGTGTGTGTGTGTGTGTGTGTGTGTGTGTGTGTGTGTGTGTGTGTGTGTGTGTTTCTTTTCAGTTGTATAAAATATCAGCAGTTTGTCGACTTCAAAAATATATCCACCTATTTCAAATGAACATTTTATTAGACTCTACATAAGGAAATAAATTACAATTTGTGTATCAATCATAGCTTTTATTTAAAAAAAAATAAGAACATAATTAAACAATTTTTAACTGTCAAGTTGTAGAACTTTTGTACTTTGGTTTTAATAAAACTATAAAATAACGATTTTTACCGATAAAAACCAATAATTTTTTTTCTTTAACTAAACCAGTTTCATCTATTTAAAATCCGAATTAATTTATGAATATGAAATAGGCGTGTTAAATACATATCTCATTCAAGAAATTTATTATAAATTAAAATATGAAAGGACTGTTTTTTTAAGTATATTTGTTTAATAAGAGTCCAAAAAAATTTCAAAAGACTTTTTTTAAATGTAGGTAAAATCGGAGTTTCTTTTCCGATGTTCTCATCCCTAGACGGGCTTCCTTTTTTTTTCCGAGTGAAAGGGCTTGCCATTTGCAGATTTTATACATCTTTCCACAGTTCACATAAAGTTTTAATTAAATACTTCTTAATTAATGTTGGAGATGTCTTTCATAGGAATAAGATTACTTTCTTGGACCAGGATAAAGAAATTAATAAATTGCTTTAATGTAGTGTATAAGAATAAAGGCAGAATGTGTATGGCTGAGAAATTTCGGAGATGTATTACTATCTATCAAAACTAAACTTTCACATTAAAATATGTTTAAAATATTAATGCTAAGCCTTGTTTGATATTAGGGTTAGAACGTTTCCACAACTTAACAAACCAACTACATCCTTAACATAAAATATTGTAAGATATTAATAAAATGGAATGACAGTAAAAACAACCGTTACCAACCTTATTTTTTCACAACTATGAGCACGCAGTAAAAGGTGTCGGTCTCGTATATATTTTTTACTGGTGACAGAGGTTTGGGCTCCAAATTACAACCGGTGGTATTGTAACTATTATTTATTGTTTTCCCACGCGGCTCGCACACCAATGAGGGTACATTTCCTCTATATTGTACCCTCTAAGTCCCTACCCCACCAGAGTAAATATGCGGATAGATCGGATGGGTGGTAAGACTTGAAGCGCAATTTAGTATTAAAATCAGTAGGAATAAAAGGGAATGACACAATCGGGAATAATATCCTCTTTGGTTCAATGGAATCAGGAATTAGAGCAGGAATTTAAATGACGATTAGTATTTGATCTAGAAGTGTGAACATACACACACAGACAGACAAACATGGAGAAGGACAGACATTGGACCAGATGGACAGACAGATGGAACTATGGACAAACAGACATTGGGACAGGTATACAGACATAGAGACATTGGGACAGACAGACAGAAAGACAGACAGAAAGACAGAGAGACAGACAGAGAGACAGACAGAGAGACAGACAGAAAGGCAGACAGACAGAGAGACAGACAGAAAGACAGGCAGACAGAAAGACAGACAGACAGAAAGACAGACAGACAGAAAGACAGACAGTGAGACAGACAGACATAGAGAATTGGAAGAGCCATTTGTTTGGGTTCAAAGGAATATAAAACCTAGATCCATCATAACTTCGAGTTCTACATTTATCACTATCATAATGCTCTCTCTGTAAGAGAAAGTACGCCCCAACCCCTCCAATAAACTATGTAATCTTACGTTCCAGCGCCAGTTACAAGTTCCTTAACTGCGTGTACGCCGCGGGGACCCAGAAGTGCTCTAAAGAGGGGGCCCTATTCCTGCGGAGGATGGCGGTGACCTTGTCCAATGTCAAGGTGTACTACAACACCCTCTGCAGAGGCACCAAGGACGGCACTTCTGCCCCAGAGGTGTGCGATGGAAGTGCGCATGCGTTACCTTCTTTTACGTCTTCTTTGATCATCTTGGTGGTGGGGGCCGGATTCCTGCAGGGCAGGGTGTAATGGGATCGTAGGACACATCAATATCAGGGTGTGAATGGGTGGCCGGACACCTCGGGAACAGGGTGTGAGTGTGGGGATGGATTCCTATAGGTCGGGGTGTGTGGGGTTGACCAAACACCTTGATTATAGGGGTGTATTTGTGACCAGACACCTTGAGAACAGGGTGTGTATGGGTAGTTGAATACCTCAAGAACAGGGTGTGTATGGGTAGTTGGATACCTTAAGAACAAGGTGTATATGGGTAGTTGGATACCTCAAGAACAGGGTGTATATGGGTAGCTGAATACCTTAATAACAGGGTGTATATGGGTAGTTGGATACCTTATTAACAGGGTGTATATGGGTAGTTGGATACCTCAAGAACAGGGTGTATATAGGTAGTTGGATACCTTAATAACAGGGTTTATATGGGTAGTTGGATACCTTAAGAACAGGGTTTATATGGGTAGTTGAATACCTTAAGAACAGGGTTTATATGGGTAGTTGGATACCTTAATAACAGGGTGTATATGAGTAGTTGGATACCTTAATAACAGGGTGTATATGGGTAGTTGGATACCTCAAGAACAGGGTGTATATGGGTAGTTGGATACCTTAATAACGGGGTGTATATGGGTAGTTGGATACCTTAATAACAGGGTGTATATGGGTAGTTGGATACCTTAATAACAGGGTGTATATGGGTAGTTGGATACCTTAAGAACAGGGTTTATATGGGTAGTTGGATACCTTAAGAACAGGGTGTGTATGGGTAGTTGGATACCTTAAGAACAGGGTGTGTATGGGTAGTTGGATACCTTAAGAACAGGGTGTGTATGGGTGGCTGTACACCTTGATAATAGGGTGTGTAGGGATGGCCGGACACCTTGAGAACAGGATGTGAATGAGTGGTCGCACACCTCAGGAACAGGGTGGGATTGAGGAACTGTATTCCTATAAGTCAGTCAATGAGGTAGCTGAGTACGTCCAGAAAAGGGTGTGAATGGTGACCGGATGCCTCTAGGTTAAGATGGTAGAAGGTGTCTGGTGATAGAATTACGGGGATTTTGAGGACCACTAAAACAAACTTTTTGGAATAAAATATTATGATAATTGTATTTAAAAAAAGTTTATTATAAAAAAAATAGACAGTAAAGACCTGACTAGCAGGGTCCGTGCCAGCCTAAGACAGACTATTACATGTCAAGATTAAATTGTCTAGCTAAACTATGTTATAGCCACACTCAACACTTTGAATTTTGACGTTTAAGTGAAATTTATTTTTTATCTCATAAAACTAGGATCACCTACATTAATAATGCTACACATTTATTTTGTTGTAATGTGTTACTAATAATAATGTTATTGGTATTCAAAGTTTATAAACTAAGCAATTATTTTACCATTCTTATAATTCAAACGCAGTAATAAGGTTTAAAAAAATTTAACACAAACATGCTGTAAATTATAATTAATATCAAAAAGTTGTTGAAAGTAATGTAAACTTAAATGTTACTAAACAGTTTACTTTATTACCTAACCATATTGAGTTATAGCTTTACATCCTCATAAGATGTCCTATGTATTATTATTTTATGTTCGCGTCCATGGCTGATGCTATAGAGAGCCGACACATTTTGACGGAATAATTGAATATGTGAGTAGTATTTTATTTTATTAATATAATAAGTAAATTCTCGTCAAAATGTGATATTTCCACACGCTACAAAAACATGATATTTCAAAATACAATACGTATTTTTTTTTAAATCCAAGTATATTTGTGTAATTGTGAAATGTTACCACTAATTTAAAAATAAATGTCAAGATTTTATTGAATATACAAATTAAGACTTTTGGACTAGAAAATTTTAGAAAAATTTTATTAATAATATATCCTAGCTCTAATCTATTCGCCCTATCACTATCCTGAAATGTAGACATCTGCTAAGTAGAGTATGAAGCTACCATAATTGTTATATAACTATATGACCAATTACATATAAATAAATATATACACTGTATTAAAATAAGAATATTTTGTGACGTTGCTAAATAACTGTTAGCATTGTGTACTGTTTCCCCAAAACAATGAAAAATAAATGTACCCAAGTTCACAAATGTTCAAAAAATAGTTTAGTAGTGCAAGTTTGAGAAGTCTTTAACTAAATTCACAGAATTGAATAATATAAAACCAAATATAGATGATCTGTTTGGTTAAATATGGTAATTATTTTATATTAGGTTGATTAAAAAAGCGTCAAAAACCTTTTATAATACTATTTTTTGTTTGAAGACAGAAATAATTTATATTAATTTATCTAACATTATATATTTGATAGATTAATCAATCTTCTGGAAATATGAAAAAATATATTATTCCCATGATATATAATTACGCTTTATTAACTTACCATAGTTAATTCATCATTGACTATTAAATATGAATCATATTATATTTAATACTCTGAGCTTTGTCTTTTATATGAACGATATATTTTAATAAGTTTTAAATTATTTAATGTAAACTCACCTTCAAAATAAGGAATATAGTTTTCTTAAAAGAAATTTGAGTTTTATCATCCAGCACAGGTGGATTTAATCTCCAACTTAAACTTTAAAAAAACCTCGTGATCGACATAACTCTTTCGTACTGGAGGAAAATAAAATGACCTCTCCCTGCGCTCTTTTTAATATTTCAATACCAATAAGAAGTTCTCCTCCCCAGCCCCTTACTTCCCCCCTCCCCCATCCCCACACTTCTTCCCCAATCATTATTTCTCTGTAGACGTCAGCTGTCTTTTGTTCAGGGGAGTCAGCTGGAATCTAAGTACTATTCACTTGAGGATGGAACGGAAAAAATATCAAAGACCTCAGCTTAAAGATCCCGAGTTGATGATAGACTGAAGCCAGTGGCGGATTGAGGAGTGTACAAAGGACTTCTACACACCAATTTGCATAGGAAGAACCTTATCTGACAGCTATAACAGTTACTAGATCTACTTTCATAGGAAGAACCTTATCATACAGCTAGAAAAGTTAGTTACTAGATCTACTTTCATAGGAAGAACCTTATCCGACAGCTAGAAAATTTACTAGATTTACTTTCATAGGACGAACCTTATCTGTTATAAAAGCTACTAGGGCCTATATCCACTTATTATTAGGTCTATATTTATTACTAGACCTATATTTATTATTAGGCCTTATTGTGTGTTGTATTAAATTGTACATAATTCTTGTTTATTAATTATAATTAAGGTATACACAAATAAGGTTTTAAGTACATAAATAAAATGATGGGAAGTAAATAAAACTTCCATCTCAAAAATATAATTTCATGGTTGTGGCAGCAGTCAATATTTCTATAATAGTCCATGCTCAGATTCCGCTGGATAATGTATTTCATCTGTCACTTACCTGTCCGCCGAGCCCCCACACCTCATACCATAAAGTTTAATAATATAGGAGTTTTAAATAAGCCTCCACCCGCCCCGCCTCGCCCCGCCTCACCCCTTTTTCACATAGTAGCCCAAAGAAAGGAAATTTGAAAACAGCTAGCAGAGAGAGACAGAGAGAAAAGATAAATATGTTCTTATTTAAAACTGAAGTTTTCTCTGAGTTTGTATTCAGTATAAGTGTTATGAACGCACGACTAATCGTTATACATCGTAAAAGGGTTATTTGAAGATTTTCAATCATAAGACTGGTATACTCTGCCACTTATAATAATCGATGTATGCTATAACTTATAATCTAGCTTATCTCAACATAGAAGAGGTTACAATTCCCAACAGTGAAAATCGAAACCTTTATGTTGCCCGGTGTGTGGTGATATTATAAGCTTAGTTATATAGTAATATAAAAATGTAAGATACACTTTGTGTGCACTTCTTCAACAGTGCTTTGGAAAGCTTTACACAATTTAAATTTAAAATCGGTATTAACCTATTTTATATTTTTATTGAAATAAATATCAGCGCTACAAACTCTTGAGTTTATTGTGATGTGACTATACCAAAATGTATTTACCTCTGAACTTAAACTTGTTTTTAATAAACAAATGTATACTATATGTATCGATTAAAATTTAAATGTATTTAACGTGCTCCCAAGCAAGGGTGTGATGCCATTATTTTTAAACCCACATAATCTTAAAAGTAAATGAAACGTTTTGATTTCAAATTTCTTAAAATGGAAGTAAAAATGCCAAAAGTACGAATCTTTGGTGCTGTCACTTCTTGTCAATAAATGTATACAAATTTTACATATCTATCAATTTAGATGATGTATAAATCAAGTGTAAGTCTATAAAAACTTAAAATTAATAGCTTAATGTTAAATTTGTCTATTGTATGTTATAGTTTAAGTTACTTGATGAACTATTTATATTATTTGCTTGAAAAATATATTTAATCACAAAAAAAACTAGATTGATTACAGATATTATTCATTTATTTTGTATGTTTCCCTATCCAAAAAAACGTCTAGACCAGTGTTTTTCAACATTTTCCTCCTAATATACCACTTTTCATGTTATAACCATCTGAAATACCACCAATACCTGAAATTCCAAAGAATATCAGGGATATATATTGTTTTAATACTAAATCGTATTTTGAAAAATAATGTATTTATTTTAATGTCTAAGTATGTTAAACATATTCTGTATTTTTAAAATGTTAACAGAATATAATTGACAAGTATATTATTGATGAGATATGCGACATTAGAGCCAGTTTCTTGATATAGGGCAGAGTTTTGATTGGTTTCATACTCAAGTCAGTGACTACAGTCAATCCGTTCTGGTATTTGTTTTTGACGAAGACAACGGCAGGAAGCCCTTACTCACACAAATATGTTGTTGAAAATATAAACAGCTCATAGTATAAATTTTAAACTCTATTGATATTTTAAAATCGTACCCCTTACCCATCCTCGCACCCCCGCGTACCACAGGTTGAAAACCATTGGTGTAGTTCTACTTGCCATGCTCTCACAACCTATGTGAACCACATTTAGGTCACATGCACATCTCATTACAACCCGTGAGCCGTTGGCTTGTTCAAATGGCATAATCGATTCTATTTACTCCTTTAAATTTTTATTATTATTATTATTATTATTATTATTATTATTATTATTATTATTATTATTATTATTATTATTATTATAGCACCGCGTCTAACTACCCGTTCAGGTTATACTCATTTAAATTTAATTTAATGAAGGCTTGAGAATAAAGAAGGAAAGTCGAACGCAAGCGCATGAATTTCCCCGACATGGTCAACTCTTCTAGCCGAGAGAAGTAAGCGTCATGGGATCGAACTACTATCTCGCTACTAAACTACCCACGGGGAAATAATACTTCTCCTGCCACGCCCCTCCTTCGCTCACTATTTTGATCATATAAATGTTTGTGTTCATCCCACTAAATGCAACTTATTATTCAGTCAACGACAGAAGAAGACACGCTGCTACGTTAGATTGTAGTCGCCTGCTGCTCAACGCGTGCCTGATGTCTTTTGAGGATGGTACCTATTGCCTCGCTGAATAGGCATTGAAATTCCTTTTGGGAATCATAGGTCTCGTTCTGATAAAAGTTTAGTCGCTTGACGTCTGCTTGGACGAGTTAGAATATGGTTTGAATTCTGTTGAATGGCAGGCCCTTATTTAAAAACCATTTATAATTTAATATTGCTATTTGTTGAGGAGTAGCCTACTCACTTGGATGTTGCTTTATGTTTCTGGGATTCGGTGCGTACTTGAGTATGTTTGTGTAGGAAACTTAGCATAATTACTCGCACTAGGATGTGTGTAAGTCGTAAATTAATGGAATGACGGTTTGGTGTCCTTAGGAGCAAGTGTGTCTATTCTATAGCATCTCAATATATAGACGTTAATGATGCATTATTCCTAACGGCAGTTGAGTTCTAGGAAAATTTGTTTTGTCGCAGCGTAGTTCTACCATTATTAATACAGGAATATTTGACCACTATTCCACTATTGTAGCTTGGGATGGTGGGCATAATTCCTACAGAGCTATTGATAATAGTTGGGTCCCACTGTCTAGTCTCGCGCCCTCAGTGCAGAGACAAGGTTTAGGTGGATTTGTTCGGCCTGTATTTTATTGGTCTCTCGGCTCTAATATGTCCGGGTGTGGGCTTTAATTACTCTTACGTAACAAGTATTGTTGGGACATTCCTGATTGGGGTTATGCTACTCAATCTCCAGTAAGAATAGGCTTAATTACCATGGTGTGGCATTTGATAGGATATCTTCTTCAAGTCTATTATTATTTACTATCCTAAATAGTTGCGGAGAATTGATGAAAATTTGACAATTTCTCTCATGAGAAGTTGTCTCAAATTCATTTTCATGAGGACAAGGGAAATTCCATCTGGTTTATAATAATACATGGTATCGAGATATAAAATGTAATCAAAATCGTTAGAGCAAGTTTTGAGGAAATCGATTTGATCTGTTTTTGCCCCTTAGTAAACTACCCTTAAATTTAGGGTTTGATGTCTAATTCCAAATATCCTTCGGGGGACCTAATGAAAGCCCCAGATACCAAGTTTTAGCCCGATCAGTAAAATAGTATCGGTTCTATGCGAAAATAACTTTTTTTTTTTTGTTTCTGGGGGTCGTGAAAGTTCGACAAATATTTATCAAAATCTCGAGTTCGAATTATTTATACGATCACAATAATTTCTCTCTGAGGTTTCAAGATAATGTAAAAACTGCATGAGCAGGTATGATACACATATATTACTAAAACAAATAGTGACCTAACAAATAAATTTAAAATATTACATAATTAAGGTAAATTCTTGGGTTTGGTTGGATGATAATCGAATGTGTGTTTTAACCTCTTATTATTGAAATATGTGACTAAACTAATTTTAACTTTTTTTTTAATTTTTGAAAATATTGTCTTTTGGTCTTGGTTTAGTATGGTAAAACGCAATATATGACACATGTTCCAATCATTTTGATTATAATATTTGAGTATATAATGTTTTTATATAATTAAGACTATTAAAATAATAATTATCCTACAAAAATAGTATCGTTTATATATTATATCGTTAATTATTCCAATGGAGATTACTCAAGCATATATAACCAGTTTATTATATTATAGAGTATTTCTATTTTTTAAACTAAGTCTTGAATTTTCTGAAAAATTTAATATGTAGCTCTCAGCTAGTTATATGAATTAAAATATAAATTATCTGGGTAGAAAAAAATAATTGCTCATATATTTAAAATTATTTTTATTTAAAATGGCTACAATTTATTTTTAGTAATATTTTAAAAATAATCATGATTTCTTATTCAAAACCAATAAATAATAATTCCTCCTAAAAAAAATTCTTACATACAATTACAAATTGACCGCAAAATTATTTTTGATTAATTTTTTAAGGAAAAATTTACTAACGTATATTTCTCTAATCAAATTTATGACGGAAATTATTTTGCAGATATAATAACTAAAAATAAATAAATAAATTTATGTTACATAAGAAATAAGAAGCACAGTTTGAAATTTGATTTATTTAAAAATAACAATTGTTTTACATTATTTAATTAATTTATAAAAATCCAAGATGAGTTTTAAAATTGGAATTTCACTCTCAATAAAAATAGGTTTCCTTCTATTTAGTAGCTTTACTTATATTTTAGAATGTATTGCTTTTCTGTTCCTTACTATCCAAATTTGTTTTAATAAATTCTTATTAAAAATGTGCTCAAAAGTACTATAGTGTTATTATTTTACCATTAAGTTTAAAATATAATCAAATATGACAAATATTAGCAGAAAATATTATTTTAAGTGTATAAACATATAAGATTATCTTTCCAAACGAAAAGAATTAGTTTTTAACAAGCTAAAGATTTGTTAGGAGATTTCTAAATGAGTTTCTAATCCAAATTTAATCAAATCCTCTGTGGTTTTGCAATGACTTGTATTTAAAATAATTTATCACATTGATAATTTCATTCCACTTTGGTGTTTAATAATTTTGACATCTGATAGCAATAACATTAAACACTATAAACAAATATTTAACTAAATAAATTACCAAATTGAAGCAAAATTTTAAACTAAATTAATTTGTACAGAGGACATAGTAATCCAAACCAAACACATATCTGTATTTAATTAAGTGCTCAGGCAGAATTAAATTGCTTTTAAATATAAATTAATGTGTATTTTAATATAAATAAGGTCCCACATTAAAATCTCTTTGTATAAGTGTTCATATGACCTGCATCGGTGAGCACGTAGTATAAGTGTCAGACTTGTTCAGTCTTGGCTGCTTCTGGTAGTCGGGTCAGTGTTTGAGTCCAACTCAAGTTTATAAAGGAAAATTTTATTTATTGATTTATTTAACCCCCTCTAAATAAATTTGGGTATCTTTCCTTAAATTTCGCCGTATTCATCCCTACCTCATTTTTATAGTAACATTAATGTAGGCCGAATGGGTAGTATTACAAGCTCTGAGTTGGGGGAGGTGGGTAGAGAAAGTGTTAGCAAAAATACTGTGACATGCAATTTTAACAATTGATATATATATAGTAACGTAACCAAAACCTGTACACTTAATAAATTGTGAATAGTAACTCATCTTTCGAAATGTTTGATTTTTCCAAAATGGAAATGATTTAAAATAAAATATTGATTTCCTGTGGAAGTTTTAGTAGGGAAGTACACTTTAAAGTCTGTATACATTTGTAATGGCAGTAGAAAAATTAGGTAGAAAAATTTCAATTAGCTAAACAACCATTAATAAATTTATATTTTAATTTGTAAATAGTGTTAATCTCTAAGAATCAGTAACACAGTTTTTAAATGACAACACTGAATTTTGCAGATAAATTACAGTAACACTATAATCTACATTAATAACATTACTATATCGTGTGAATTTTATAATTTATTAATTTCTTAGACATTTTAATAAAACATTAATACTAATATACAATCTATAATCTATTATATTTCACATTTGCTATATAATTTTTAATAATAACACTTTTTATAGATTCATACATTTCTGGTAAAAATTATTGTTATTTATATATTTTGATGTATTTTAAAAATTAACTAGAATAATTTGAGTTTTTGGAAGAATAAGTTTGATCTCTGACATGTATTAAAATATTGTTTGTTTAGGTATTATAGAACCAAACCATTTACTCATTATGAAAGAAATAATATTATGTACAATTTGAAGAGTGAACAAGTTCTTAGATAATAATTGACATAGCAGTGTTTGCCAAACAATTAACAGATTATGTAATTAGATTGATACAGTGCATCTTCAAGATAAGTACTGATATGATTAAGATATAGATTAATAAAGTGAGTAGCTATTTGCAGTGACATTGTAAGACAAGTTACAATAATCACCATGGCTGGATCGAAGGGGCGGAATCTATTCTTTTTATTTGAGTTATCAGTTTTGTGAGTTAAATATAAAAATTTTGTAAAAGTTATCCGTAAAGTTTTGAAAATATATAAATTTAAATAAATAAAAAAGTTGTTTGTTCTGGCACAAAAATATACAAATATATCAAAGTTTTAAAACCTAAAACATTTATTATTTAGATTGTTGATTAATGACATATATTATTTTAAATTATTTGTAGCTAAATTTTTAGATTTAAGTGAGTAAAAATTAAAACAGGACAATTAAGTATGTTCTCTAAGTTCTATTTAAATATTTTTTAAAGTTTATTAAAACCTAATACGTTTTACTATAGATATTATATATTATACAAATACTATTGTAATATTCTTATATCTTAACAGTTCAGCAAATCATTATTGCCATATCGTTGTCATTATATAAATTGCATCGAACCTCTTAAAAGTGATTCAAATTTGTCGGTGAATCAAGTCAATATTGGTCATGTATGTGTGTAAAGATATTTATTTATTCATTTATTTATTTTAATTGAGTATTTGTTTATTTATTTGATATACAATATTTATTTTTAGTTTAAATTTCTATTATGTTAATCATTTAAATTATCAATAAAAATAAAGTTAAATAATTCAAAAAAGTACTTTACAGTCATGTATGGTTATTCTTCAACAATAAAAATAATGCTATCTTTTTAAATTCAATGTATCATCTAAAGCTGCATTTAAATTTTATTTAAATATATTAAGAAATTAGATCTAAAAGTATTTCAACAAAACGAATTTTAAGTAAAATATGCTGGTATTCAAAGGGCTGATCATTTTTTAACATAAAATTATAGTCATAATTTACTGGAAAAGTAGTCACACAGCATGTATTACATATTAATTCTTTAATATTTTAAATTTATTTTATTTTATGTTCAAATATTTGTGTGAGGTATTTAACGTGCACGTTTTGAATTGACTAATTATATCAGCACACGAGAATTTCTATGATCGAGAGCGAAAGGATCTACCAGTTTTCCTGGGAAATGTATTTTTACACCCTTTAAGGGTTCTGTTACATATCCACATTCAACATAGGACCGATGGCTTTACTTCTCCTCCGAAGGAAGTTGTGCTAAAGATTCGTTTTGCTCAAGAAAAATACGTCGGTTTGAACCCACGACCTTCAGGTCCCGAGGTTAACACTTTACCCCATTACCACCGAGGTCAATCATTTTATAATATTAATCAAAAAACAAAATTAACTACTATTGAGCAATGAAAAGGACTTAATTTTTGCTATATACTTTTCAAATAAAAAATATTATCAAAGAATAGCAGACAAAATTAAAGAGCTATCAGCTCTTTTTTTAGCTGCACGGTAATTGGTCGTCTTCATGTTAATACTTTGTCTTATTCGCAAGTTTATTCACTAGATGATTAACAAGTGTGTGTTTAGCTATACGTTTGTTATTTAAAGATATTATTTTTAGCAAAATATTTTAAAAGAAAACTACTTATAAACTAGCTTAACCTTCGATTAAAAAACTTAACTGAAACCATCATATAACAATCATAGGAGTTTAATATGTTGTAATAGGATGATCTATTCTAGTCAATTCTTTAGGGTATTGCTAGTATTATAACTGAGGTGCTGATGTCTCAATGTTAGCCTTGCTATCAACTCGAAGTTACCAATCACCTCTTTAATAAATGATAGGTCCACAGACATGAGGTAAATATCGAGTTACTTCATTGCAGATGAAAGTTTAGACATGTTCAGTCAATTTAATAGTATCGATAGAATTGATTCCCAGCCTCTTTATATAAATGGCTGGTTTACATCAGACCTAAAGAATATGGGCTACATCCCAGTCAAGGGTTTAAAAAGAAAGCATCCTAATAAATGTGTAGATCAACATGATACTGCACATTTCGGGAACATGGGTTAGTTGTTAACTGTTGATAGTTACAGTACAAAGATAAATAAGTTTGTAAGTCACGTGACGATGTGAGCCTGTAGTTAATAAAATGCTATTGGAATAAAGTAATTTATTATTTCATCAATAAAAATTGAGCTTTTCTTTCAGAATTTTAACCTGCCCACATTCCTTGGCCCGGGCGGCAATATCTTGACGTTGTCAGCGCGCCAAGCGGTAACAGCTCACACTGAGGTGGTGTATCGTCGAGTCAGTAGTGGCTACCTCAGAAGACACCTGGTGTCCGTGGTGTATACGCAGTCGTCTTGCATGTGAAGACTTAGGTCGCGGTGTTCCTAGATTGAGAAAAAACATCACGTCTGTACCTCAATAATCTGAGGGACGTTTTCAACACACTTAATTTTGATAAATATCGGTTAAACCAATTATACCAAACATAGCTAATTAACTACTACTATCAATATAGAGACTATAATTTCATATTTACCCACTTTTCTAATTAATTTTAAAAATTATTAAAGCTGAAAAATTCAAATAGCAATAAAAGGGATTGAAATAATAAAACCGAATAATTTTCTAATTAGGTTACTTTGGTTGTCCATTCTGACCGTTTTTTCTGTCATAGCATTTTATTACTATTAGCACCGCGTCTTACTACCTACCAGTTCACATTTTATTACTCGTTCGGCTTGTACACCTATGAACTAACTAGTCTGGTGTGTTGTGTTTGGAATTATAAAGGTTGACTATAGATCAAATGCACCCTCATTTGCTTGGGCTAAACATATAGTAAAAACCAATCCTCAGTACAACCGAGCAGGATTTAAACCCATCATCGACAGTCAAGCTTAATGTGAGTGTGACGCCTTATACCACACGACCCCCGAAGTGGGTTCTATGACAGTTACTTCTCGACACGGTTTACAATAGCAGTCTTGTGTTTGGGTAAGGACCACTGCTAATATAACTTCTAAGACACCAACCAGGTTCGTCGATTCTCTTCATGACAGATTAATCTTGATCAAATAATATTTATATAATAATTAAAATAAGCATCGGTGGTCACGGGGTCTAAATGTTGAGCTCGTCCTGTTCGGTTTGGCTGTGGCGTGGAAGTTTGGAATTTTAATTCTGCCCCAGTGTACTGAGGGAAATTTATTTCTTAAACGGTTTCACCCTATCAACTCACGCAAATAGGGGTACATTTCTTCTCTAAGCTATACCTTCCTCATCCCTACCAACTTTAGTGAAATCAAATGCTAACAATCTTAGACGGGGAGAGAAATTTGATGAGGGAAATAAAAAAATAAGAGGTTGACAAAAGTTTATAGTAGTAGATTGTCCTCACCTGTGCAGGTGAGCTCTGTCCGTCGGTTACGGTTGCTTCATCGTGGATCTCGTCCGCGGCCCACGCCCCGTCTGTGGCCCCAGCGGCCCCCCCACCGCTGCAGAGGACAGAACAACGCGCAGCATCAGTACAGACACTTGTCACTATTACCTGGCAGGTTAGATCCCCACCCCACATGCATTGAGGGAGGTATTCCATCCCCTCTCGGGGGAATAATAAAGTGTAATTAATAGTCACTCCTCATTCCTTTCTCCATTAAGTTAATTTGTGGTTTATGTAATAATTGGTTCAAGGGTCTTGTGTTTTTTTTACTCTACAATGAAAAACAGAGGCTAAAATCCAAGCCACTTTAAAGGTCGTTAATACTTTTCCATCCTCTTTCCAAGCTATTTTGTTATGGATTTCTTTAAAATACTACCACTTTAGTTTGTCCTCCTTGTATTAGTTATTGTAATTTATTGCTAAGCCTTTTGGACAGGAAGGAGGGTAATAGACAAAATAAGCCTATTTTGTGGTTTTAACCCTTAAAAATCTTAAACAATTATCTTAAATATGTGCATTTGATAAAAGTACCCTATTTAACTGAGTATGTGTGAAACCAGAGGAGAAGGTGCACAACAAGCTAGAGAGAGTCATAATTTACCTTCAGGCAAGCCAAAAATCGTGATCTTCAGTGTAGAAAGGTCTGGATAGTACAGAGAAATAAAAACACAGGGTGAGATTTCATGCACAAACACTTTGGTCCTCATAGCGACATGGATTATTTTTTTCATTATGGCGGTTGTGCAGTCAAAACTCGCGGTTCAACTGGTTGTTTCCTTGGGTACAGTCGGCCCAAAGCGACGTGGATTGTATCCCCAAATGGCGCTTCTGCAGACAAAACTCTCGGGTCAATTGGTTGTTTCCCCAGCCACCACTACGAGCGCTTGAGTACAGTCAGCCCAAAGCGACGTGGATTGTATCCACAAATGGCGCTTCTGCAGACCAAACTCGTACCATTCTTCCCCACAGTTGTGACAAGCATTTGTGTGGTCAAATACCCGCCTGTGAAATACCCTAATCAATTTTAGAAAAAATTAGCAAAAAATTAATTTAACATAAATTTTGGTCCTTGTACCCCATTCAAAATCACCCAATTGAGGTTTGAACAGAAAACTATTTTGAGAGTAAAATAAACAAGTTAACCGGTTTTTACATGTAGTTTTGGTTTTATATTTTCATTTTTAAAACAATAAAGATTTGGGAATAACTAGAGATTAAATTGCTTTACAAATGTTGAAATTATTATTTATCTGTTTATGCTTTGTCAAAATCCAGCTGGTAGTTTTATATTTTGTATTATTAATATTATCATTAGGTGTTCTGTCTTACGACAGGTCTTTTCTTTTTGTCAGTGAACCTAGACCGCCAATGAGCCTTCTTCTTCAGCTCTTTTAATCCATCTAACATTTGAATCTTCTCCTTCCTAAGCTCATCTTCCCCTCAACAATTAACTATATGACGTCATGCAGAGCATAATCGGTTTTGTTCCTTTTAGAAAAGGGGTTTTCCCCTTTCCTAACCACACCGCAGCACCACGGCCGAACTACCACCCCATGCGGTCACGCCCATGGCTGTTCGATCTTGAACCATCTCGAGCATCATTTGATCTGTACTTCAAGTTGATCCTGATACCACTGCTACCCGGTACCAACCACGTATTCCTGTGCAGTGTGATGTGGAATACCCCACATCACTGGGCCCTTACAGAACTTGGCTGCCACCGACCTTACTGCAGCCGTTAAGCCACCGCACTGCCAATACAGTTGCCCATCCAAGCTACGTGGACGCGTGTGATAAGTTTTATCCATGGGGACTCGCCTTGTGGTGTCCTAAAGGCCGGTTTAAGGAACGTGTACGAGACCATACTGACAGGCAGTTTTATATGTAAGAGTAGTTAAATATATTACTCATTTCGTGATACAAAATATTGCCATGTGGGATTTAATTATTTTCTTAGCGACTTTTTATTTTATGGCCTAAAGTATAATAAAATTTTAGAAATTTAAATCAACAAATTAAACTCCACATTTCCTAAGAATTTGCTTATACAGAAATGTGTAGTTTAAAGTTTATAACCACCAACGGTGTTAAGTTTTAATTCTCAATTATCTCTACTATCATAATCGTAAATATTCAATTAACAGCTGTTTTTATAGTTCTCGATATTTTAAAATTAAAATAATCTATGTCGACTATGAACAATATTTTTTACTGTAACAACCATATTACCAAACAAAAAAAATCAGGCCTGGATATTGTTGGGCATCGCCAGCTGAAAATTTGAAAAGATTGGATTTTTTTTAACCACACTACATAAATTTATAATAAACATTTAGTATAAAAATTTCGAATGCAAACCCAATATTTTGTAATCTTAAATCAAACTTGAAGGTTTTATCATTTATTAACACAATATTATTTTACCTCTTCATCAAATGAAACAAGTAATATCAGCAGAATACTGGACTTCACATCAGTTTACCCTGAAAGTTAGCAAGCAGTCTTACCTTGATTTACTACACTATTGCCTTATCTCATAAGCTACAACAAAGTGGAACCAACCAAGGTAATCTTGCTACATTTCAGAGTAAGCTGATTTATTAATTTAATTAGTTTTAAAACAATACACCTACCCTTGTGTTTGAGTCCCTTGTCTAAGTGTAGTTTCTAAAATGTATTAAATAATGTTAATCAATAATATCAGAGAAGATTTGATAAAACTAAAGCTAGAATTTTACCCAATATTTAAACTTAAATTTTCAGCCGACGAGTTTTATCAATCCAACATACAAACAAGACAACATAACCTTACATGTAAAGCCAGAAATCCATTAAAACCCTTAAAAAATTCATATTTCCTCAAAAATTACTCAAAACATTACCAAGGCTATTATTCAATATTCATGGAAAACAAGTTATTACAAGACTTCGCATCTGATGGCACGCGGGTTAAGGCGATATGACTTATTATGGATGTCTCATCAAGAGGAGGTAGGAGTTAAAATCCAGGCAAGGTACTTGATATTTTTAAAAAAAATCTAAATTGGTTCCTACTCTCTCCTTATGTGAAGGTACCTTTCGTTTAAGGTAGCAAACTTACCTTTAATCATTTCACTATGGTGCAGCTTTTAAGGCCATAGTGTAATATTTCAAGGTAAAACTGATACCTTTAAAAGTAAATGGGGTGTCTGTCAAGAGTCTGAACTTTTTACATGCAGATGTGGCATAGCCAATTACGAGAGGATACGTGTGGTTTGAAAAGTGGATCTGCATAGATGGTTTTGCTTGTAAAAGATTTTGAATCTAGGCAGACAAAGAAAAATAGTTTAAATATTTTTTGTTTAGTTTGATTATTTTAAAGTATTGACAACATTATTTTAATGTATTTCCATCTTTAACATAACATTTAACAAACCAACAAGTGGAGCGATTTAAGCAGTGTTTACAAGCAGTTGCAACATATTACAGACCAAAATAAGAAGGAATATATATCGGGAATTCAATGCAACATAATTTTTATTTCACAATCATTATTTTGTATGTATATATATATAAAGCGTTTCATCCAAACTTACAATGCAGTGAATTGATAAAGGGATTTGTACAAAAATACACAGAATAAATCAATCTCATTATTAGCAAAATATTACTTTACAGTGCACAGTGATCAGCAATGTATCAATCGATCCATCAAACTTAAAATATTAATTCACACTTAAAACAGAAGTAAAATAAATACAAGCTTTCTTAAAACAAATAAACTGGTAGATATGCCAATCTATATTAAAATTCAGTTCAATGTTTATAAAAAAACATTCATGCTGAGTTGATTAAATTTTTTAAAGTTTCTATAAAAGAATACTAAAAGTTCGTCTGAAATACAAGAATTAGTATCAATAAAATAAGAGATTTTAACTTTTAATTCAGCAAAAATTAACCAAATATCAATTTTAAAATATTACATCACACAAGAAATGATTATAAACTCTATTAATTTTTATCTAATGACGTTAAAATTATTTAAATTTACAAAATATGTAGACTAAACCGAACTTAAATAATTTACTTAAAGCTCGATATTGCTTTTATAAATCTTTGGGTTAAATAGAAAGTTTTGTTTCAATAATATTGGTCTAATTTGTACAATAATTTTTTTAATTTAAGCATCAAATTATTTGAAGGATTGAAAAAATTATAATACCAGCTACTTAAAGACTGGTCTATAAAATGTTAATTTAAAAAAATCATATTCTCATTTGGATTTTCTAACTATAACTAAAATGTTCCACCCACCCCCTTATTTTGGAGTTAAATGATTCAATAAATTGTGTAACAATAATTAATAATTTTATCTAAATGTTTGCATTGAATTATTAATATATATTGACGTTTCTACAAAATTGTGCATTAAAATTAACTTTCATACAAAAGAAACATTGCAGTAAAATTAAAGTATTTGAAAAACAGAAATGTTTAACAGGAAACAAATATTAAATAATAAGAATAACTTTCATTTATTCAATTTTACAAGACATTTTTAATTTTGCTAATTCTGATCATTTAAAACTTAATTTATATTAACATTTTAGATTTATTAGTTTTTAAAACAAACGAAAGTTATTTTAATTCAATGTAATATTTAGAATCACACATAACAGTTGTGATTAAAAAACTATACATGAATAAGATTATATTAATAGTAGATTTAACTAAAATATTACTATTTTTTAATTATTCTTTACGTTGTTTACACAGTTGTTTCCCATTCACTTAACATGTTTTCATTAGGTAACAATCTCTCTTCCAATCTTTCAATGTCTATATCTGGTGATTTTTTCATACTTTTAATGCGCTTTTTCTTTTTCTCAAAGAATGAGAAACGTGATTCAGATCTGTAAAGAAGATGTTTAACTAGACTCAACTTTGGATGAAAAGTTAAGTATCTGTATAACAAGTTTAAATAAATTTAAATTAGAAATTGAGTAATTTTAAAAGTCCTGGTAACTATAGATTCAGTTGATATTCAAATATGATATAACATATAGGATTTTTAATGCCAATACATGATTAAAATCGATCATTTAAACAAAACTTGCTTTTAAATATCAGATCAAAATTTGTGTTATCAAACGTAATTTAGAGTTTCTATTAAATTTTTAAAAAACTGTCAATGTTTGTTTAACAAAACAACAAATTCAAGAATCATTTGTAATCATGTACTAAAACGTTTAAAACAAAACAAAAAATCAATGAAATTAATTCTTAGATTTTCAACAGTACAATACAATAAAATTAATTCTGTGCAAATAAAAAAAATCATGAAAAATTCAAGCATACATAAAAGCTCAGGAAAGGATGTTGAGAACAAATTGACCAATTCAGAGAATTTTGGGCGCATTTTACTTAAAACGTACCCTTTGATTTTACATTACCACTTATAATTAAACCTCCCACCACACCTCTACCCAATTATTTAGTAAAATACAACCTTAAAATTAATTTGAAAATGGCAAGAAAAGGCAGGACGTAACAATTTTCATGGTTCAAATGGACATTGCATGAGATAAGAACACAACATTTGCCAGTTTTCATCTAACAATTAATATTTATAAATAATTAGTTCGACACAGGCCAAGTACATTAATTTTACATGGCATAGTGTTATTAAAATCACGGTATTTAGAATTTAGTCCAAGTGATATATTTTAACGTTTGTAATTGCATTTATTTTTTAAATCTTATTTTGTAGTTGGTAATAAAAAAACTTGAGTTATTTAATTTTGACTCAATAATTGGGAAAATTAGCTTTAAATTATTCATCAAGATTATGTTGAGCAAACCAGTTGAAACAAGGGTTTACCTGGTGGGTGAGAATGTTGGTTAGATACGGTTTGTTAGTTAAATTTGGTATCACAGCCAGAATATTTTAACCAATCAATTTATTTGATGATATTTAATTATTTATTACAAGTTATATCTTAATTAAAATTAACTATTAAATTATTGACATGTTTATTTGAATAAAGATGAATTGCTCTTAGCGTGCAACGTTGATCCAACCTGGGGAGGGCTCTAGATGTTGTCCGAATAGATAGGGGGTGGGGTAAAGGGGGTGGCCGTAATTTGAGGTAGGTCAGTCCCTACCTGCGGTCTCTCAACGTTGGGGATGTTGTTTCTGCCGTGGAGGCGGACTGAGATTTCTTTGGTCTGAAAACACACAAACATTGCTCTGAAGAAGCTTGAGTTTCAGAGATTAGAGTAACCATTAGTAGGTTACTAGCACCTGGGACTTTCTACCATGACAGGACCATCTGGGCTACTAGCACCTGGGACTATCATGACAGGACCATCTGGGTTACTAGCACCTGGGACTATCATGACAGGACCATCTGGGCTGCTAGCACCTGGGACTTTCTACCATGGCAGGACCATCTGGGCTACTAGCACCTGGGACTCTCTACCATGACAGGACCATCTGGGCTACTAGCACCTGGTACTATCATGACAGGACCATCTGGGCTACTAGCACCTGGTACTATAATGACAGGACCATCTGGGTTACTAGCACCTGGGACTATCATGACAGGACCATCTGGGTTACTAGCACCTGGGACTCTACCATGACAGGACCATCTGGGCTATTAGCACCTGGGACCCTCAGTGCTCCAGACCAAGCCTCAATGCTCTCAGCTACGATCATATTCTAAAATTTTGTCCTATTTAAACAAATGTATTCTGCTAATTGAAAGAACAATCAGTGGGTACTTGAAGTTAATTATATTTGAGAAGCCTGATACTACTAAACATACAAATTTTGTGGGAAGTATCAAATATTGGTTCACACTTTCGTCGAAAATTTATAGCATAATCTTATCAAATGTCGCAACAATTTGCATGCAATACAGACGAGAAATAGATGTTTCCATCATGGTCTATTTTCTAGTGGATTAACAAATTATAAAAGTTGTTTTAGAATTGTTGTCTTTTGTGGTGAAACAAATCAAATAAAAACAAGAACAATACACAAGATTCTTATTTAAATAATTATTTCAAATTATTTCCAAACAGTATATGCAGTTGTCTTCTAGTATCTTGCTTTGTAAGCGCATGCACACCGATTTGAGTCGGTTAGATCTGAAATCTTATTGGATCTTAAAAACTGATATTGTCACGCAGAAAAAAGGTTGAGATTATTGTGAGTCGCGTCGAGCGAACAACGCCGAAGAGGCTGAACTTTCGTGATAGGCTCAGAGCTCGTCTCTTGTTTTTCGGTGAACGTATGAACCCACGTTAAATGTGTGAAGTTAATCTGTTTGTCGACTAGAGTTGAGTCACCGTTTCGTTAAGGACTAAGTACCAACGTGTTACCTTTTCCCGCCTTGGTGTTTCTTTATTTCATTCAGCAGGCTGATGGTTGAGGCGGTCAATCTGGCTTGGAACGCTAGCTACAAACATATATTCAAAAACATTTAGAAAAAAAAAAGCATTATAAAATTTAATTTTGTATTTAAATCATCGAACAAATGGAAAGACCTGTATCAAATTATTTGATAGAATTGAACCTCATATCTTACTAGCTACTGTCAGATGTTATCACAGTTCACCCAATTCTACACTGGTTTATGTAGCTACTTATATCATAGTTTGCATGTGATCTAAATACAAATTGAGTCTAAAGCAGCAGGAACAACCCTTGGAAGTTATATCGAACCTCCTTACACATGGAAACTAAATTTGAACCTTACTTGGGTTCAAACCACGTTCTTGTAGAGTATAGACAGTAAATCGTTGGGGAGGGGGGGGGAGCTATAAGATTGTCTGCCTGGTTCACCAATTCATTACTTGAAGGTTGTCATATAATCACAGATGTACCGGAAATGGTATACTATTGGTTGTCATATTATAATCACAGATGTACCGGAAGTTTTATACTATTGGCAGTCATATTATAATCACAGATGTACCGGAAGTGGTATAATATTGGTTGTCATATTATAATCACAGATGTACCGGAAGTGGTATACTATTTGTTGTCATATAACCATTTATGTACCGGAAGTGGCGCAGCCCTCATCTCCCGCAGGTCAATGTTACGGAAGAAGTCGCAGACCAACAACTCCTCAATAGATGGACAGCGGTGGTTCGGATTCTGGAAGATGTAGTCCAACACTTCAACGACCTGAAACGTTTGTATGGACAGGATTATTAAGGCCCATTTCTTTCAGTGCAAGGACCCATAAAACGTCAAGGTCAATCCTAATCTACATCCATTACCGTTTCCAGCTCGTGCCCTAGGTCAGTTTTTTATTCAAGCCATATATTTTCCACTACCGGCTGCTAGGCCTGTCGTAGCTTCATATGTCCTATAATATAACTTAAGACAAGAATAGGCACAACATCCAGTCCCCAGCCGCTAATTTATCAATGTGGAAGGGTAAACCCTCATCTTACCAATGATGTTTTCAGCTATTCCAGGAATCGAACCCGGGATCCTTAGCCCAGTAGACAGACACGCTACCAACTAAGCTAAGGTGTCTGATATCAATCATAATCTAAAAACTAAAATGCTCAGCACTACAATACTTTCTCTAAAATATAGTAAAAGACTAATTAATAATTGCTTTAAATAATAAAGAAATTTGAATATTAAAAAAATTCAGTTTAATTAGGTCCCTCTACCCACTGTCTAACATGTTAATTAACTCTCGTTTAGCAGGACTAGTTCAGTATCCGAACCATCTTTTCTAAGAAAAGGTTTCTGGTACCTCTTATCACCTTTAAATATTTTTTCAAGATAGTGTTAGTGAAGTTCTTAAAACTTGGTTTTATTTATTTTGCACTTATAAGCTATAAAATGATTAAACTTGTGTTGAATCTATTAATAAAAACTTGTAGCAAATATCTCCCTCTCGAACATACCTGGGGGTAGGCTCCGAGGTCCTGAAGATGGCTTGGACTCGGTTCAGGGGCACACAGTTCGTATCCCGCGCACATCTCGAACAACACGTGACCTGGGAGTAAAAAGTGTATAGTAAGACTCTTTCTGAACGGAACGTACTTTAAGTGTTGTCGAATCTTAAAGTGAACATTTCACAATACGATCTGTACAAATTATAGTTCAAAGTTTAATTCATCAGCTGTAGAAAATACTTTCTGCCAAGTCATTTTAAAATTATATAAATAGATACATAAATTAGTACAATATAATAATTTCACATATACTTTAATGTGATTAGGAACAAAAGTTTTAAGAATCATTTGTCATTAAACTACTCTTAAAAATGCTTTTAGTAAAAAAAAAAAATCTTTTTTATAATCGTGTCAAACACTGTCCAGGTATAAATTTGAAGAAAATTGTTTCAATCATCGGTCCTTAGTAAATTGCCCTTAAATTTAAGGATACAACAAAAATTAATATATCTCCCAGAGGTATGACTATAAAAATATTAAATGTAATTTCTAAGAATGCCCATCAAATGGTTTTATTTTTTCTTTATCCACAAGGACCAACATTTAGACAGACAGACAGACAGAATTGTAACACTCGCATATCTGAGTATGGAGCACATATAACATTTGGGTCCTACACCCAATATAACCTTGAGGAAAAACATTTTCAAGATTACAATACAATCACTATATGAAACACTAAAAGGAATCAAGGATCCACAAATGAGGATCGTTTTAATATATTTAAGAAACTGGTACAAGTGAGAATCCTAATCCTTTTTACTTGAATCATTATAGAAGTTTCAACTCTTAGAAAAATCCATTGACACTTATTAACCCTCCTATTCCTGTTACCCCAGATAACATATTTTTAGCACCCTGTTCCTATTATACGCTTATGTGCGGCTTGCGCCAATGCGTTAAGGAAGATGAATGTTGAATTGAGATGAAGTGTAGCCGCATTTGCGTGAATGGAGGATGGGGAAACTGTTTAGTGACCCCCTCAGCACACCTGGCTGGGATTTGAACCCCGTTCTCCTCCTGATCGACAGTCCAATCTAGTGTGAGAGTGAAGTCTTAGAACCATTCGACCGTCTAAACTAGTTCTGTGATAGCGTGTCCTGGTCGTGGTGCTATAGCAAGGAAGTGAACAAGAGAAGAAGGAAGAAAGGCAGCAAGGAACAAGGAAACGAGGACGAAGAAAGACAGGAAGGAAGAAGGAAACGAGGACGAAGAAAGGCAGGAAGGAACAAGGAAACGAGGACGAAGAAAGACAGGAAGGAAGAAGGAAACGAGGACGAAGAAAGGCAGGAAGGAACAAGGAAACGAGGACGAAGAAAGGCAGCAAGGAACAAGGAAACGAGGACGAAGAACGGCAGTAATAAACAAGGAAACGAGGACGAAGAACGGCAGCAAGGAACAAGGAAACGAGGACGAAGAACGGCAGCAAGGAACAAGGAAACGAGGATGAAGAACGGCAGCAAGGAACAAGGAAACGAGGATGAAGAACAGCAGCAAGGAACAAGGAAACGAGGACGAAGAACGGCAGCAAGGAACAAGGAAACGAGGATGAAGAACGGCAGCAAGGAACAAGGAAACGAGGATGAAGAACAGCAGCAAGGAACAAGGAAACGAGGACGAAGAACGGCAGTAAGGAACAAGGAAACGAGGACGAAGAAAGGCAGCAAGAAAGAAGGAAATGAGGACGAAGCAAAGAAGCCAGAGGGAAAGATGTCTCACCGAAGCAGATGGCATCGACCGACAGAGGCTCCTCCCTGGCTCTGCTCCAGATGACGGGGTGTATCCGGGATGTGAACCCAAGCAACGTGTTCTCCAGTCCTGTGAGTCTGTAAAAAAAATACCCCCTCGCCATTAAGCACATCTGTAACCACTGTTAGTTACTGGCTAGACGAGGGTAAACAAACTGTAGCGAAGTTATCTGCACACTGAACAAACAAATGAAGTACTAAATGACCACGCTGACCTTTCTCGCAAGATGATTGGCTGGCAGTAAAACTTTAGTTGACGTAACGTGAAATTTCTCTCTTGGATTATTACCTTAACTTAACATTCAAACATCATCCTGGCATTAGCTAAGAGACCCGGGGTTCAATTCTTGGTAAGACCATAAAACTTATCATCGGTGAAAATTGGAGCTTCCACTTTCATTAATAATAATGAACGGTTTGTCTGAAAGGATTGATTAATATATCAAGTTCATTATGGAGTTGGCTGTACCTGGCGACCCCATTCTGTAGGATGATGTTCCCGGAGTGCAGGTGACTGCAAGGGGGGAACCCTCTGTCCTTGAGGAACAGCAGCGCCTCTAGTACCTGTCGGCCTAACCTCTGTACTTGGGACAAGGGCAGTCCCGCACTTCGCTGGCTGTACTTCTGGCTCCAGTCATCCTGCCATTTGCTCTGGAAACGGCAAGCATGGGGCATTATCATGGGTTTATAATTGAGGAACAACAGCGCCTCTGGGTGATCACAGTCAAACCTCTATACATGACTAGTAGCGCCTCTGGTGGCTGCCAGTCAAACCTCTATACATGAACAGTAGCGTCTCTGGTGGCTGCTGGCACAGCCTCTGAATTTATGTTTAGGCCATTTCCTCACTACTATGAATGCACTTGAGGCCTTAACTCTTAAGTCTTACTTAAGTCCCCGACCAATGCCCTTTCCCTACGATATAGAAGGACCTCTTGACCCACCTTGTAGATGAGGTCCTTCAGACTGCCCTTGTTGTTGAACGGTAGGACCAGGATGACGTAGGTCTGCGTCGCGACGTCCCTGAAGTCAAGGTCCAGCACCGGGTAGATGTAAGGGTGCTGAAGGGCCAGGAACAGGTTGAGAATGGTGTCCCTGGTGCTGGGGTTGCACTGGATGGGACAGTTGGGGCCCCTGGGGACCAGCGTCAGGAGTCTCTCGGTCTTTACCGAGGTGTCACGGACCACGAACCAGTGCTTGTCCACCCTTGAGCCTACAGACAAACCACGTTACAACCGGTGCTTGTGCACCCTTGAGCCTACAGACAAACCACGTTACAACCAGTGCTTGTCCACCCTTGAGCCTACAGACAAACCACGTTACAACCAGTGCTTGTCCACCCTTGAGCCTACAGACAAACCACGTTACAACCAGTGCTTGTCTACCCTGGAGCCTACAGACAAACCACGTTACAACCAGTGCTTGTCTACCCTGGAGCCTACAGACAAACCACGTTACAACCAGTGCTTGTCTACCCTGGAGCCTACAGACAAACCATGTTACAACCAGTGCTTGTCCACCCTTGAGCCTACAGACAAACCACGTTACAACCAGTGCTTGTCTACCCTGGAGCCTACAGACAAACCATGTTACAACCAGTGCTTGTCCACCCTTGAGCCTACAGACAAACCACGTTACAACCAGTGCTTGTCTACCCTGGGCCTACAGACAAACCACGTTACAACCAGTGCTTGTCCACCCTGGAGCCTACAGACAAACCACGTTACAACCAGTGCTTGTCCACCCTTGAGCCTACAGACAAACCACGTTACAACCAGTGCTTGTCCACCCTTGAGCCTACAGACAAACCACGTTACAACCAGTGCTTGTCTACCCTGGAGCCTACAGACAAACCACGTTACAACCAGTGCTTGTCTACCCTGGAGCCTACAGACAAACCACGTTACAACCAGTGCTTGTCCACCCTTGAGCCTACAGACAAACCACGTTACAACCAGTGCTTGTCTACCCTGGAGCCTACAGACAAACCACGTTACAACCAGTGCTTGTCTACCCTGGAGCCTACAGACAAACCATGTTACAACCAGTGCTTGTCCACCCTTGAGCCTACAGACAAACCACGTTACAACAAGTGCTTGTCTACCCTGGAGCCTACAGACAAACCATGTTACAAAAGCTTGTCCACCCTTGAGCCTACAGACAAACCATGTTACAAAAGCTTGTCTACCCTTGAGCCTACAGATAAACCATGTTACATGAGTCACAGAGATAAGTATTTATATAAGCAAGACAATAAGCAAAGAAATAGTGAGGTTGGAAATGTAATATTTCTAGATAGGAAAGGCCAAGGGTAAGAAGGAAAAGGGGAAGAAAGAATATGTTTAAAAAAATAGGTCAAAATATAAAAGGATAATGGAGCAGGTGTGAGAGTCAGGAAGAAACAGGTGTGAGAGTCAGATAGGAACAGGTGTAAGAGTCAGATAGGAACAGGTGTAAGAGTCAGATAGGAACAGGTGTAAGAGTCAGATAGGAACAGGTGTAAGAGTCAGATAGGAACAGGTGTAAGAGTCAGATAGGAACAGGTGTAAGAGTCAGATAGGAACAGGTGTAAGAGTCAGATAGGAACAGGTGTAAGAGTCAGATAGGAACAGGTGTAAGAGTCAGATAGGAACAGGTGTAAGAGTCAGATAGGAACAGGTGTAAGAGTCAGATAGGAACAGGTGTAAGAGTCAGATAGGAACAGGTGTAAGAGTCAGATAGGAACAGGTGTAAGAGTCAGATAGGAACAGGTGTAAGAGTCAGATAGGAACAGGTGTAAGAGTTAGATAGGAACAGGTGTAAGAGTCAGGAAGAAACAGGTGTGAGAGTCAGGAAGAAACAGGTGTGAGAGTCAGGAAGAAACAGGTGTGAGAGTCAGGAAGAAACAGGTGTGAGAGTCAGGAAGAAACAGGTGTGAGAGTCAGGAAGAAACAGGTGTGAGAGTCAGGAAGAAACAGGTGTGAGAGTCAGGAAGAAACAGGTGTGAGAGTTAGGAAGAAACAGGTGTGAGAGTTAGGAAGAAACAGGTGTGAGATTTAGGAAGAAACAGGTGTGAGATTTAGGAAGAAACAGGTGTGAGATTTAGGAAGAAACAGGTGTGAGATTTAGGAAGAAACAGGTGTGAGATTTAGGAAGAAACAGGTGTGAGTGTGAGAGCTTGGAAAGACTGTGAGAGTTACCGATATCGTTGAGCTGGTGAATGAGCGTGTACCGAGGGCAGGCTCGAAGGTAATGCAGGCATGCGTTCTGGGCCCGTTCTCGATTTTTCTTCTCGAGCTCCAGTTTCTCGTGGACGTTCGAGTCTGGTTCGAGCGCCGTATACTGGTACCGCCCTCCATGCCTGGAACAGAAATAAAAATATTGCGTCATAATTTTGTCTAACAGTAGAGTTTAACACGAGGGGTTCTTTAGTTGCTAGCAGGATGCTTAGTTTAGAAGGAAGGGCACTCCTGAAGGGCACTCCTAAAGGGCACTCCTAAAGGGCACTCCTAAAGGGCACTCCTAAAGGGCACTCCTAAAGGGCACTCCTAAAGGGCACTCCTAAAGGGCACTCCTAAAGGGCACTCCTAAAGGGCACTCCTAAAGGGCACTCCTGACGGGCACTCCTGACGGGCACTCCTGACGGGCACTCCTGACGGGCACTCCTGACGGGCACTCCTGACGGGCACTCCTGACGGGCACTCCTGACGGGCACTCCTGACGGGCACTCCTGACGGGCACTCCTGACGGGCACTCCTGACGGGCACTCCTGACGGGCACTCCTGACGGGCACTCCTGACGGGCACTCCTGACGGGCACTCCTGACGGGCACTCCTGACGGGCACTCCTGACGGGCACTCCTGACGGGCACTCCTGAAGGGCACTCCTGAAGGGCACTCCTGAAGGGCACTCCTGAAGGGCACTCCTGAAGGGCACTCCTGAAGGGCACTCCTGAAGGGCACTCCTGAAGGGCACTCCTGAAGTCACGTATAGGATGGCGGGTATTATTACACTCCGATTGAACCCTAGCCAAGACTCAAACCACGACCTGCGTGCCACCAGCTATCTTATCTTTTACAAGACTAAGGCCTTAATAACACGGTATTCATATTCAAGTTAAGACTGTCTCAACATCCACACAGCTTTATGAATAACCTACATTAAAGTGGATTATCCGAAATTAACCTAAAACATCATCTCCTGTCAGGAAATACGAACGTTTGCATCAGGAAGGTGAGAGTACAGACCATACCGCTTGTATAAAACACTTCCTGTTTTTTAGATTAATAAAGTTATATATTTCATTGTTATTGTTACATTCCCAAAAAGAAGATAATTCGATTAATACCCAGATGTATCAAGTTTTATTATTTGTAATGGTAGCAGCTAAAAAAAAAATGAGAATCACAAGTGAAATGTAGAAACGTAAAGAGTAATTCTGTGTCAACTTATTTGCCTTGCATTATAATGTTGACTCAGGATAGTTAGTGTATGATCTCATAGTTTTTTATAGAAATTAAATTGTTTATTTAATCACTACTATTTGTAATTTTTAATTTATTAACTAACGCGCGGAAGGTTAGGTTTAGCTATAAAGTTGGGGTAGGAACCATAACAATCCTATAAATGATTGATGATTTGAAAGTGAGGTTTGTTACCTAATAAATTATTCTAATTTTGAGCCTTAATATTTGTGACGTCATCTAAGGACCGGACGTGGGCATTAGGGGATTTATTAGTTTTATTTATGATTGTGTGTGTGTGTTGGTTATATTGCGAAGTGTCATCTGTGGATTCTCAATATTTCTTCAAACAAGACAGAGTTGGGCTTGTTTCCCGGGGAGAAAGTTAAATGTGATGATTGTAATAAATAGTTTGAGGTGTGCCGTGTGCCAGCGAGTGAGACGCACGGACTAAACCCCATCTTAAAATAGGAAGACGAGTTACCTTTCATTCTTTTACCTTCCCTCTACCCCTCAGAGAGAGTATTGTGATCGTCAAAAAAAATTCCTAAAGAGATTTTGATAAAGATCGAAAGTTCATGACTCCATAAAAACGAAAAAGTTGTTTTCTTAATAACGTATGTGCGTCCGTCCATCTATGTGTCTGTCTGTCTATCCGTATGAAGATATGTCCTTCTGTGTGCCTGTCCTTCGGTGTGTTTGTCCTATGTGTCTGTCCACTGGTTTTCCAAATTGATTTTCCACTCTCCCTCCACGCAAATGTGGGTTTCCAATAAATATAACCCTCCTAATCCCTAAAACCATTAGCGTGATTATTACATAAGCGTGTAACCTTAATGGGTAGTAAGATATTGAGACAAAACATATATTATAAAATAAGAATATTTTGTTTGGAAAGAGAATGTCCTAAGTGCAACTTATACCACCTCCTGAACCAAGATTCCCCTAGTTCCAGGCGTCCTACCTGCCCTCGCACTCCTCGGCGCCGATATTGAGGTGGGCGTGACCATGTTTCTTCCAAGAGTACGCCCTCAGATAGCAGCAGCTCTCCCTGTGTCCCTTGTCCCTTGCGGGCCCCCCTTCAACCCCTCTCCGCACCCTCTGGGAGCGGTGGAGTTGCTTGCGAGGCAGCCGGTCGTAGTCCCCCCCCGGGCGGCGGTAGTTGATATTGTCGTGGCTGGTGTCTCGGGAGGTTCGTTCGAACGCTATTAGCACACCGCCGCACCAACGTGTCGTGCTCATCGTGCCACGGAGCAACGGGAATAAGAACTGATACTGCTCAACTTGGCGAGGAACTACGACGATAGGAACTGATACTGCTTAACTTGGCACGGAGCAACGGGAATAAGAACTGATACTGCTTGACTTGGCACGGAGCAACGGGAATAAGAACTGATACTGCTCGACTTGGCACGGAGCAACGGGAATAAGAACTGATACTGCTCGACTTGGCACGGAGCAACGGGAATAAGAACTGATACTGCTCGACTTGGCACGGAGCAACGGGAATAAGAACTGATACTGCTCGACTTGGCACGGAGCAACGGGAATAAGAACTGATACTGCTCGACTTGGCACGGAGCAACGGGAATAAGAACTGATACTGCTTGACTTGGCACGGAGCAACGGGAATAAGAACTGATACTGCTCGACTTGGCACGGAGCAACGGGAATAAGAACTGATACTGCTCGACTTGGCACGGAGCAACGGGAATAAGAACTGATACTGCTCGACTTGGCACAGAGCAAAGGGAATAAGAACTGATACTGCTTGATTTGACACGAAGCTACGAGGGTAAGAACTGATACCAATTGACTTGGTATGGAACTACGAGCGGAGCAACTGATATTGTTTGATTTGACACGGAACTTAAAGGGCAGCAACTTCTTGATTTTGAATGGAACTGCTTTAACAAAAACAAATGATATGAATGAACTCGACTATGGATTTATATAGTGTGTCCAAATGTAAGCTAGTGCGAACGTAGTATATCTCTCAATAGTAAACATTATATTCCATTAAATAAACAACAATAAATGGATACAATTAAGAATATGTCCCCCTTTTTTGTTTAAAACTTAAAACACACTAGAAATTTGTTAATCTAATATTTCCAAACCACTCTTATAAACTTCACTGTATTACTGATCTAATATACAACTTCTATCACCAATGTAATGATAGAATGAAATAAGGAATATCTCGATACCACTTGTATAAACTTCACTATATTACTGATCTAATATACAACTTCTATCACCAATGTAATGGTAGAATGAAATAAGGAATATCTCGATACCACTTGTATAAACTTCACTGTATTACTGATCTAATATACAACTTCTATCACCAATGTAATGGTAGAATGAGACCAAAAGAAAGGGTCACGGCCTAGCTCTCAGAAACAACACCATCCTGGCTCAACTCACGACTATAACTGACCTCTCCCGTCAAACCATACAAGAAACAATCATACTAGAAGTTGTGTGCGCTTTAAGAAAATAAAACCACTTGCAGTGCCATTTAACAGCGAAATATGTTGACCTTCTCTTACTTCAAATAAACACTGGAGAAGTCAAACAGTAAGAATCGACGCTTTTCTTTTTATCAGAACGTTTTGCTAATCATTCGGGTTGTACGCCCATGTAATAATTACGCTAATGGATTGGAAAGGTTAATTGAAGAGCCTTATTTGACAGTTAAAATAGTAACTGTATCTATTCTTACGTATTTATACGTCAAGTCTTGTTTTATGAAGCTGTCACTTTTAATATATTATATATTATTAATACCTTTAAAATAATAATAATAATAATAGTATAGTAAAATGTTATCAACGTTGACCGGGAATATTATTATTTAGCACCGCGTCTTACTACCCGTTCGGGTTATAAGCTTACGTACTAATTATGATAATGGGTTAGGAATAGGGGAAGGTTGAATTTAAAGGAAGTGAACCCGCATTTGCGTGGAGGGAGAGTGGAAAACCATTTAGGAAAACCCCCCGTTCACACAACCGAGATTCGAACCTCGGTCTCCCTGTCCTTGGCAGTCGAGCTCAACACGACTAGCGCGTTAGCCAACTACGCCACCGAGGCGGGTTTGACCGGAAATAAAAGTTTATTTTTCTAAAAGGTTCATCCAATAAAGATTGGACTGTGCATATTTATAAATATGCTCGTGGCTACGTAGAGAGATTTAAACTTTACTCGCACGAGAATTGGAGCAACGACACGCTTATGTGGCCGCGTGGTCAAATACGCTACTCTCGCAGGAAATTATATTGCTGATAACGGGGAAATCGGGGTTCGAATCTTGGTCGGGCTTACTAAGTATTTTTCCAAAATGGTTTTCCACTCTTCCTCAACGCAAATGTGGATACACTTCCTCTAAATATAGCCTTCATAACCCCTAAAACCATCAGCGTAATTGGTACATAAGTGTATAGCCCAAACGGGGAGTAAGACGCGATGCTAAAAATAATAGAGCATCGCTAAGCGTGAATCATACTTGAACTTTAAATACGGCCCCTATTTCACCCAGACTGTGACATATTCTATATTTCAGTTAAAATTTCGAAGAGATTACGAGCCGTGTAGCAAGAAATAAAACCACCACTCGCCATGCATCCATTAGCAGGTTCGCCATTTGCATATCAACGGGATGGATTTAGCTCAACCACCTTGAAGAAACGAACGCCTTCTGTCGTGATGGACGTCACTTTCAACTTAAATGAATCACTGCGGCGGAACTCTGATCGATGTTTCGCATGACTAGTCTTCGAGGAGGGATTGCGTTCGATCCTTGTGAGGTTTTTCAGTAGAATGTGTTTTTTATATTATTAAAATAAACCATATACTGTTGGTTTATGCGCATTAAAAAAAAAGAGTGCGGGTAAAAATCGAACAGGTAGTAAGATGCGATAATAGAAATATAAAAAATAGAGGAATATACTTTTTTTATCACCGCCCTGCTACCTGTTCAGGTTGTAAGTATATATGATAATTACTTTAATGGTGTAGGGATGAGGAAGGAAGCATTTAAAGGTAATCTGCCCACGTTTGCGTGGAGGGAGAGTGGGAAACCATTTAGGGGGGAGAGGGGAAACACTTCAGTAGATACGATTGGAATTCGTACTCCGATCGCCCCTTCTTCAGCATTCCAGTCTATTGCGAGAGTAGCGCATTAGACCATGCGGCCACCGAAGTGGGTGGGAGCTCTAATGTCTACATGGGGGGGAGTAGGTTTATGGGTGACCCCTTACCACTGATCTATCAAGGATTCGTGCCTTGCTCAGGTTCATTCTTCACTCACATTTTAAACGAGTTTTGCATTTTGACCTTTTGCAGGTCAAGTCAATTATACAACGAAAACCTATCAAAAACCCTCACACTCAGAGTATAATGTTATCTAGGTAAGTCCTCGCACCATAGCTGTGTCGCAAACAACAAACATATTCCAACACGATACATGTATTACCACACATGTAACCACCACACGTGGAGTGGAGTTATTGGTCCTAAACTCCATTCTAAATCCATCCCATGGCACAGATTCCGCCCGAACGTTCAATATCGAACCCAGCCTTGTTCAAATATTCATGAGGTTAATTCCGAACGACGCCGACGCTGAATTCTGCCACTGCAAAGACTAACACAGGAGCTCCAATTCCAATGACTGAGTGGATAGGGTGACTGACTGGGGAGGGCACTGGTTCGATATCAAACTGCACCTAAACTAATGTAACGTTTGTGTTAACCGTTTAAACAATAAAAACATGTTGTATTAAGGTTGGTAATATACTTTTAGATGTGATAATTTAGGTTAAGTACTTTTATATTTTTTTAAATAACTAGTTTCAACATCAATAATATTTACGACTTAATCTATTGAGTTAATATTGAATGTCTAAATTTAGAAAATTCACCAGCATTTGTGTGTTTGGAGGGTTGGAAATCACATTGATAAAACATTCAGCCGATATTCTATCTTCCCCGTCACCGTAAATAAACTATATTGCAAGTCTGGCGCCTTATACACTGTGACCACCTGTGAAAAATAGTTAATTTAACTATTATTTAATTTTTAATTGTATCGTTCTGGTGTACTTAGGGTATTTCTTACCTAGATTGTTTCCCCCTCTCCCTTAACGTAAATTCGGATACATTTCCTATAAAGTAAACCTTCATGATACATAATTCACTATCGTAATTAGATATTATGCGTATGACCCAGGCGAGTAGAGAAAGACGATGTGTTAAAGTTTATAATTATATAGATCTGGTTAGTAGCTAATTATCATAATTAATTCTGGGACGAGCACAAATTATCAGATCACATGACGGTAATTTCATTAATACCAAGGTGATATATTTCCGACCCCACTGAGAGTTGAATACAGATCTGTTAGTCTGTAAGTTGTATTCCATTATATCTTAGGTTTTCCAAAGGAACAGGCCTCTATTTCCCTCCATTTAAAACAAGGCTATGTATACTATTTATTTGTAGTCGACGATTTCCACACGTCCTTCATAGACTCTGCCTTAAAATATGAGTGAAAAGAATGACCTTGGGCACGATACGATTCTTGGATAGCTCAGTAGATAGAACATTGGCGTACTAAGCCAAAAGGTCCCGGGTTCGATTTCCGTGTCCAGGTTTAATTTTTTTCAATTTTCAGAATATAATATTCATACAATGCCTAAGAAGGACTTACAGAGCAAGCAAGAGAATGGACAACGAATGGAGGACATGGAGACGCGTGGCTGAGGGTGAAGTTTGGAAATATCAACAGTAATGGAATAAATAGGATATGCAAGACGACCCGCAGAGGCGAAAACGTCGAATGATGATGATTCTGACTATTTATATCACTTAGCTATTAAATGTGCATATTAAATATATATTTTTTATGACTACTATTATATTATATACCCTAATTTTTGTTAGAAGACTCATTATTATTATTATTAGCACAGCGTCTTACTACCCGTTCGGGTTATACGCACTTACGCTAATGTGTAATGGTACGGTGATTGTGAGATGAAATGGAGGACCTACAGTTTAACGTGGGATCCGAACCACGGTGGAGGCCTGGTATTCCACACGTTCACAAGTTGTGATTAATACACATCTTGTCAGAGGTGAAGGAAGGGTTTGGCAATCAGATAAATCTGTGCTGGGACTGAGGATTGAGCCCCGGACCCCCAGCACAGAGGTTCGACACCTTACTCCTAGATCCACGAGGTTACCCATTGTTTTAATAACTTTAGTAACTAACTTCTACTCTTCTTTCTACCGAAATCATACTTTACTGATTACGCAAATGTGTTAAGTATTAGAAAAGTTATCTATAGATTAAATGATCACGCACTTGCGTGGATAGAGGGTGAAAAATCATCTAGGAAAAAATTCCCTTGGTACACACAACCGGAACTCAAACCCCGAACTCCCCATCACTGGAAGCGATATCTATTGTGAGATTTACGCCTTAGACTATTCATCCACGGAAGCATGTCACTTTCTAAACACAAGGACTATTTCTTCACAAGACTCACAATCTAACTTAACCTCAGAGCAATGACATCGTCTGAAACATCCTGATAAATGAATTCATTTCAGGCTTTTCATGACCTTTTTTTTTAAATTCCATACAGACGTATGAATCACATTCTCCGCCATTTTAACCGGCCTAGTGGTGTAGTGAGTGGTCAGTGCATCTGGCTACGAGCATAGGGGTCCTGGGTTCAATTTTCAGCTGGTAGTTTGGGTATTTTTCCCGAAAGGGGAATCACCCCGAGGTTCACATGGTTTGGTTAGTTAGGCGTTAGGTTTTAATGTTTCCACTGGTTACACATCCTCTTTCTATCACCCTCATACTCTCTCTCACTCTCACGGTACATTAGTACTTGCTCATGTTTCCACTACCGGCCTTCTAGTGACGTACAATATTATTACCTATTATAATTATTACCACCCTAATTACGATGCGAACCAAACAAAACTGGAAAGTGCTATAAATTAGAGAGATGTTGGTTATATCAGCCATTAGACAGTGGCACGTCTTCCTTCTGACATTAGATCAACAAACTAGGGTGAGGGGAGAGGGAAGGTATTCCAATTCGACCTGTATAAATAAATGAAGAGCTGGCGGCGTGTTGTGCTGTGGCCACCAATCGATACAAGAGACCGACTGGGTCATTGTGGCCATGGACACAACACTCGCGAGCCAAAACACAGGCGTGTATGGTCGTGGGCAGAGCTAATAATAGGACGCTCTATAATGTAAGTTATTTTGTTGTAGCATCGCGTCTTACTACCCGTCCAAGTTATACGCTTGCGTACTAATTTACATTAGTTTTATGTATTAGGAAGGTTATATTTATATGAAGTGTACCCACATTTGCGTGGAGTGAGGTTGGAAATCTATTTTGGTAAAAACTCAGTACACCCGATCTAGATTCGAACCATTATCTCCCCATCGTTGGCAGTCTGGTCTACTGTGAGAATAGCACCTTAGACAACGAGGCTACCGAGGAAAAAATATCAGAGATCACCTAGTATGTGTGTTTTTTTCTGGTGAAACAGGAGGCTGGGATTCAAATTCCTGTCGAATGTTTGTTTTATTTATTTGACGTATTATTTTAACGTTCACTTTCTTGATCTAATAAAAAATAACTTTACATCTATAACAGACACAACATCCAGCCCCCCAGCCATTAATTCATAACTGTGAAAGGAGGAACCTACATTTTACCAATAATTTCGCCCATACCGAGAATCTAACACGGGACCCTTAGCTCAGTAAGCAGACACTATCAACTTAAATAAGGCGTAGGAACAATAGTGGTTTCCCACTCTTCGTCCATTCAAATGCCGGTACACTTCCCTTAAATTCTACCTTACTCATCCTTACCCAAGTGGTGTGATCAAATGTGGATACGTCGAACGGGTGGTTAAGTTGGGGGAAAATTCAAGTGTGTTTTAATCCCAAATAAATATGCACAACACAATATTTTATAAACTCTAAACCATTTCGAAAATTAGTTCGTTTACTCGTAAGATATCTTGGATATCTTGGAAGTGTTATTGAGGAGAAAGATGGAAGTAGAGAGAATATAATGAGAAGAGGACAGCAGGGAGAGTTGTTCTATAGGTGTGTAAGATACCTGCTATGAATAGTTGTTCTATAGGTGTGTAAGAGACCTGCTATGGAGATATGACTGTGTATGTGTATATGTATATACAGGCTTGTGTATGTATGTGTATATGTCTGTATGTATGCAAGTGGTTTAATGTAATATTAAGGTAACTGTACACCCAACAAAACTCGAACCCCCGGCCCTTACCTCACGTGTCCCAACCGGTCCGGACTCTCCCGTGACGTCACAGCCACGCACTTGAACAACCTTCCCAAAGTCTCTAGCTTGTTGGAGAGGAGCGGAGTTCGCTCCCCGGGGGCGGCACCGACAGCGGCGGGGGGCCGTGATCTCGTCACGTGACCTCCCGCCTCATCCTCTTCGTCTGTGCTGGCGGAACGGGCGCACCGCGTCCTGGCGTTGGCGTCGGCGAGCTCCCGTGGATTGAACTCTGACGCCGACAAGGCGCGTCGCGTCACCGGACGACGCCTCCTGTGTGAGCTGCGCGCCGTCGGTCGCTCCTGACAGTACCTGTCATGACCTGTCACGACCTGCTCCTTGTTCGCCTTCTCCTGCTGACGCGAGATATTCTTGTAGAGATTCAACATCGGGCGCGCTAACCTCTCTGACTGACCGGTCTCAAATAACCGTCCCGTGGGGGGGTCCTACTCCCCTTTAACCCCCTCACGCGCGTTATTTATATCCTATTTGTTGAGCATTTGTAAGTCTTTGTTTCCGCAGCTAACACCCCCCTCCCTACCGCCGCTCTATAACATGTACCTGACACCTATACACCGACTGTCCTTTTCCTCCCCCTTGTCACCTCCTCGGTAGCCGCCACTGAATGCTCAACACCCATCCACCTCATATCTTCCCCCGACCCCTTCATCATCCGTTTCTCCATTTGTCGTAGAAGTACAACAAAACAAAAATGTCGATATTATTGGACTAGAGAAAAATTATATTCTATGACTTCTGTCCGTGTGTCTTAACTCTTTGTCTGTCTGTCTGTCTGCCTGCCTTCCAGGAAGCCTTTCCCCCTCCACCCCCCATACACCATTAAGGGGTAGTTATTTTTATCGGCATTGCTATTATCATTCCTAATATAAACATATCTTCTATCACTAACTCTAACAAACCCCGCCCTTTCGATCGTTATTTTAGCGGCGTTAGCTCTAGATTGTCAGAATTTGATTTATATCGTAAAAGATGAACAAAAATTAAAGAATTACTAAAAAAAACCTTATCATTTATTACTTTTAGACTTATTTACTAATGACTTATCAATTGTATTTGATTATTTATTTTTAGTGCATTTAAAAAATAATTATCTCACAATAAATTGGGCAGTTCAAATTTTTTCATGATCTTTATTAATTCCTATAAGGGTTTATTCAGGTAAATTCAGATTTTAGGATCAGGAAATTATTTTTTCAAGATTTTGTGGATACCATGTTTAAAAAAAACAATATTAATGAGTTGCATGCGTTTGATACAAACTGTTCAGGGATTTAGTCACGTGTGAGCAATCTCAAGAGGTAATTAAATTAATTACAGACTAGTCAGTCCCGCAGGACCTCCGTGTCGTGCATTTTGCCTACTAGCAACGGCGCTTACACAATAAAATCTCGAGATAATCTTTTTATCACTAGAACTGAAAGTGCAATTAAAAAACAACCAAAAAAAGTTATATTTGTTTACGTTTCTACTTTAAGCCCCTTTTATAGGCACCCCAACATTCTCTACAAGAACATTTCTGCTCGTGTGATGACGTCATAAAGACAAGATGTATGTTACTTTTACATAAGCTATTGATTTATATCGCTCTCCCAGATATGTTTATTGTTATGTTTTTATGGTAACTATTTTCCCTCTCCTTCGATTCCTATTACTATATTTAAACTTCAAGGTCATTACTTTTCGAGTCCTTTGAATCCGTACAGTGAAATGTGGGAATACATTTAAAAATAAATATATATATAATATTTCCTCAATTAAGGAAACTTCATATTGGATTGTGTTAATACCGTTAAGGCGGTTTGGAAGGCGATGTGATTTAACGTCCGTAAATTTAAGTTTTCTGGGGGGAATAAATAGATAAAATAAATAAAATACTGTTTCAGGCTGTAGGCTTAATTTAATAGGTTAAATTTAATTTTCTACACTTGGTGATATCAACAGTTATTAAATATCCGTCAAGTTTGTCCTGGAATTTGTTGTAACTTTTATCTTAATCTAAAAAGTCCTGTTTGAAGTCCACTATGTTCATGACAAATATTCAACAAATTTTGATATCACCAAGTGTGGAAAATTAAACTAAACCCATCTATTGGAGGGCTATTTAATTTATTTAGAAAATAAATATTTTTTGCTATGAAAATTCAAAGATGTAACTTCTTTTATCCCACCTTAACAAACAAACAGATTTTATATTAAGGCAAATAAAACTAAACTTCCTCCTAATAATGGAAGCTCTAAGAATTTGTATGCGACCTTAGACTGTTTTGTTAGACTAAAGACGCATTTATACAACAAGTCTTTAAAAAATCTCTAATTTAAAAAGTGTATTGTCTACGTAAATAAAAGTACTGGTATTAAATAATAAAGAAAGTATTGTGTGAATATGGTGTGATTCGCTCTTTATCAATATATTTTTGGGATTATATTTTTTAAATTAGCCCTATAAAAATATAGTCTATACAAGATTTTTTAAAAGCTTCGGTAGTGTTATTATTTCATATAATATACATCTACAAATATTATCCACATTGAAACTTTGATAATTAATAGTTTTAACTATAAACTACTATACTCAATTTTTGGAAGAATGCGTTTTTATGAATAATATTTAGAGTCCAATATGAAAAATAACGTTTCTTACATATTTCTGTCTCCACTTTATAAAACGCTTTCGGCTTATACTCATGTACTGTACATTAATTATTCTAATGGAGTTGAGATAAATAAGGTAGAATTTATACTAAATGTACCCGAATTTGGATGAAGGGAGGATAGGGAACTACCTAGGTAAAACAGCCTTAGTACACCAAGCCAGGATTCGAACGTGGACCTCCCAGCCATGATAAAATCAAAGTTAGCCTGAGTTTTATATTCCATGCCCATCGATACTGGTTTCTACAAACTTAAGCTATCCTAAACACTGCTATACATTTTTAGAATATTTCTTGGACTGGTTCTTGTTTTGTTGTTATTTATTGTTACATATATCTGCTTGTAAATTGACAACAGTTTGAGTTGTAACAAACTTTATTGGCTTGTGTTGACTTTGTACTAGTATCCCATAGAGAGGTAGGGGTGAACAAGGTAGAATAGGTGCTTAGGGAGAGTAAAATATTGCCCGAGATATTTCTGAAAAAAAATTTTTTAAAGAAGATAGGGTAAAAATTTAGGTGCATGTAAATATAACCAAAACAAAACATTTAAACAAAAAATAAAATCATAATAAAATTTAATTATCTTTTATCAAAAAAGTGTCCTATAACCTCATCATAGTCATTAAAGAAAATATATTTGTTTCAAGTGTATCTCTAGTAATAATTGTGTCAAGTGTATCTCTAGTAATAATTGTGTCAAGTGTATCTCTAGTAATAATTGTGTCAAGTGTATCTCTAGTAATAATTGTGTCAAGTGTATCTCTAGTAATAATTGTGTCAAGTGTATCTCTAGTAATAATTGTGTCAAGTGTATCTTTAGTAATAATTGTGTCAAGTGTATCTTTAGTAATAATTGTGTCAAGTGTATCTTTAGTAATAATTGTGTCAAGTGTATCTCTAGTAATAATTGGAACCTCATAAAGAATTAATGTATTACTAATATATGTATTGTACTTTACATGACTTCATCTTGAAGCATTAGGAATAAATACAAAATAGTCTAAAAAATAAATATTTTTTATTTGTGTGTTTATATCTAACGTTAATACAGTTTTGAATAAAGTCCAAAAATAATCTTGAAATTTTTCACTTTTAAAACCGATATCTGTACAGCATTGATTAAAAGTGCAGGGTAAGTTTAAACAATAAATGTATTCACTAAAAATATTCTAGCTTCAATTTATAAACAATCGAATTTTTAATTAAAGATGGGTAATGAATAAATATGACAATGTAGTGTCGTGGAATATGTAAAATTAGTTGAAACTGTACCTTGTGAATTGGTTTTTTCACTCAGTAGATGACTCAATGGTCAAATGGGGACAGAGTGGGGGAGAATATATCACTCAGTAGAACACTCATTGGTCAAATGGGGACAGAGTGGGGGAGAATATATCACTCAGTAGAACACTAATTGGTCAAATGGAGACAGAGTGGGGGAGAATATATCACTCAGTAGAACACTCATTGGTCAAATGGGGACAGAGTAGGAGAGAACATATCATAGGTACAGTTATAACAAGTTCTGCTTACACTGGCAACATTCCACGACATGACGCCAATCAAAGGTAATCAATATTGTTATGCTTTATTTTAAAGATAATGATAGCAAGGGATAGCTGTGTTTACACGTGAAAATATATTATTTGTGTGATTTGAGACATAAATTACACAATCATGGAGAATAGTGTTTTTGTTTTGTTTTAATACCACGTGTTACTACCCATTCGGGCTATACTCTTACGTACTAATTAAATTGATGGACTAGAAATGAGGAAGATTGGATTTTAAGGGAAGTTTACACGTATTTGCGTGGAGAAAGTAGGAAACCAATTTGGAAAAAAACCACCCCAGGTATCACAGACAGGGATCGAACCACTATCTCCCCGTCATCGGCAGTCTAGTCTACTGCGAGAGTAGCACCTCAGACCATGTGTCCACCGAAGCAGTTAAGGAATGGTTTCATTATAATGTTGAGAACTAACTCAGACTATATGATCAACAATCAATCATGGTTAATTTATAATAACTATTAATTACTAATTGTGTTAATAAATGACAACCTTCATTCTGTTGCTACCAGTCCGCCGTAGCTTAAACATGTCTAGATGAATTTAGTTAGTTAATTAACTAACGAAAATAAAGAAGCAAGTGGTCACAAATAGTTGGAGCGTCCCAAAAGTAACGAGCTTCGAGAATAAATCTTGGAGCAGAGAGTATATAAAAAAAAATTCGAAATTTTTTGTAAAAAAAATATTTACGGGCACATTAAAGTTTATATCTAAAAAATCGCTATAATCTAAATATACAAATTACTTTATAGTATTTTTTAAATGTAATAAATACTAGACACACGCAATTCAGCCAACATAATATTGTTTAAACATTATCATTAAGTAGGCCTACTTAGTTAAATAGTCAATATGTTTAAGTGTAAACAAAATAATAAGCGTCAATGGGACTGACACGTGTCCAAGCACGCGAACACGTGTGTTCAACGGTGACGTGTTCGCAGAAAATCCGACAAAGCGACGACGTAAACACGAAATCCGAGGCTGAAGCCGATTCTAGCTGTGGCGGTCAATGCTAACTAAAAACAAATAACACGTGTCATTTTCACGGACCGGTCAAGAAAACTGACCGAGTTTTCATCTTCGTGGAGGGGAAAGCGGGTGAGAGGGGGGGGGGTAGTTTCCTCTTCTCTTTTCCCTCGACTGTAATAAAACTAGTAGAAAAGCAAGGGGATGTTACGTAATGCTACGACCTGGGGACTTCTAATCTCGTAAGACTAGAGTGACTTGATCGATAGAGAGTACTCTTCTTACTTTCAAACATGACCAGCCGCCATATTGAAGGTTTAAATGGCAGTAGATTCGTGCCATTATAATAGCATCGGTACTATTATCGGTTCGACTGTCAATTGTTTGAGGAAAATTTACCTTCAGGAGATTAAAAACACATTTTATTGATTGCAAGAATATCGTTTTAGTAGTAATTTCTAAAACTTTAAGGATTCGACTAATTTGAGCCACTATAGAACAAGTTTTGGTTTGAAAAAGGTTAGAATTGGTAAAAATATTTGTTTGTGTTTAACATTGATAATATTTTACTATTTTTTTATATATATTTTTTGTAGGTAATAATAATATCTATCAAAAGTGTCAGGTGTAGGTTATTTGACTTGACGTATGAATATGGGAAAGTATATATAGTATCTTTTCTAGCTGTCAGATAAGGTTCTTCCCACGAAAGTAGATCTAGTAGATTTTCTTCCTCTCAAATAAGGTTCCTTCTTTAAAAATTGAACGATAGTTAAAATTCTTGTCAATAATCAGCACAAATAAATTAGTTCTGGTTAATTCCACAAAAATTTGTCATAAATTTTAAATAATTTACTGAATTAACACCAAATATACCATTCTAAGGTAGATATGTTCAATTTAATTTAATAATATTTACCACCATTATATTAATAAAAATTTAAGGTTTATCAAATTTTTATGTTTTATTTGCTTCTCTTGAACCTAATATCCTAGAGAAAGAACTGTTAATACCACACAGTAGCTTAATTTTCTAAATAATACAATTTTAAGAACAAATTTTTTTTCTGTGGTGCCATCTTTATTCCAAATTCACATTTAATTTACGGAGAAAAGAAATATTGGTTTATGATTTGTTTAAGTTGGATGGTTTTGAAATTAATCGTTCAAACTGTAAAGTCGTAGATGTTAGAAGTGTTGCCATTTAATCAAGATGGCGTCTTGGGGGTACTCTGTCCGAAGTGTTGCTCTAATAGAGGAGCCCGCGCTTCAAAAGCCAAACATGCAATGGGAGTGTCAGCTCTGAATGTCTTCAGTCACGCGATCTGCAGAAAGTCAGCTTTTGATTTATAACAAAACCGCAAAAGGAGAAGGGTACATTTACATATTAATTGAAAGACAAGTAGTGGTTTGTAAGCACATTGATTTTAGTAGCTTAAAGTTAGCTAATATATTTTCATAATTAATATGATATAATCTTATTTTATTTAGCCTACCACATCTTATTTCTGGTCCGATTTATCACTACTAATAATGTAGAAATTAGGTATAATTTAGAGTAAGTGTCCCCACATCTGCAGGTAAGAGGCTAAACGATCAATAAATAAAAAAATCTCGGTACATTCACGCTGGATTCCCACACCCAAAATCACTTACTCGATGAACCAGTCCATAGAAGATTGACTACTTGGTCTGCGTGCCCATCAGTGCGGTTAAAACTTAATCATGTTCACACTTTGCTTTATATTCACTATAGTAAGTAAAATATTTTAAAACTTTGACTTGGGTCAGACAATTTAGCAATTTATATTTGCTTTCTCAAAAAATGATAAGGCAAAATTTGTTCCAAAACAGCTCAAATTGGTTTTTATTAAATTTTACATATGCACACTCCTTTTACCTTGACTGATTACACAATGCTATAGGTTATAAAATAGGTTCATGCTGTAATCAGTCAAGGTAAGACTGCTACCTTGCTTGGTTTCACTATGGTGTAGATTATAAGATAGGGTCATAGTGTAATCAGTCAAGGTAAGACTGCTACCTTGCTTGGTTCCACTATGGTGTAGCTTATAAGATAGGGTCATAGTGTAATCAGTCAAGTTAAGACTGCTACCTTGCTTGGTTCCACTATGGTGTAGCTTATAAGATAGGGTCATAGTGTAATCAGTCAAGGTAAGACTGCTACCTTGCTTGGTTCCACTATGGTGTAGATAAGATAGGGTCATAGTGTAATCAGTCAAGGTAAGACTGCTACCTTGATGGATTCTACTATGGTGTAGCTTATAAGTTAGGGTCATAGAGTAATCAGTCAAGGTAAGACTGCTACCTTGATGGATTCTACTATGGTGTAGCTTATAAGTTAGGGTCATAGAGTAATCAGTCAAGGTAAGAATTCTATATTTCAGGGTAAAGGGATTGCACCTGTCCCTCAACCGTAATTGTGGGTTGGTCGATATAGCCTCACGTCCCCTGGGGCCTGTGTTCGAATACTGGCCGAGATAGGTGGGTTGGAGCGAGTTTAGATAATAAATGAAGGTTTCAGTAGGAGGGAAAGTGACAACTATAATCTACAAACTAAATAAATATTGTATACATCTGATTGCCAAACCCTTCCTTCACCTCTGACAAGACGTGCATTAATCACAACTTGTGAATGTGAGGAATGCCAGGCCTCCACCGTGGTTCGGATCCCACGTTAAACTGTAGGTCCTCCATTTCATCTCACAATCACCCTACCATTACACAATAACGTAAGTCCGTATAACCCGAACGGGTAGTAAGACGCGGTGCTAATAATAATAATAATAATAATAATAATAATAATAATAATAATAATAATATTGTATACGGCTAGTAAAATAGTGGCTAGGATATCTGAAAGGTAAAACATTGGCGTGCAGGGACAAAGGCCTTGGGATTGATTACCTTACTTAAGTTTTCATTTTCCACCTAATCTAATTTAGTTCCGATACCAAGATCCTGCAGATAGTTATCCTTCAACTTGTGCACATTAAATTAATAATATCTGACACACGCCTCGGTGGTCTAATACTCTTAAGACGTCACTTTCAAAATAGATTGAATTGAAGAGGATATCGGGGTTCGAATCCAGCTCGGTGGTTTTATTTAAATGGTTTTGCATTCTCCCTCTTCGCAAATGCAGGTACACTTTCTATAGATGCAACATTCCTCATCCTTAGCACTTTACCTTAGATAGTACATGTGCGTACAGACTGAACGGGTAGTAAGACGCGGTGACATTAATATATAGGGCTGATTGGATAATCATGGGTCAGTTCTGCATCGACAGCTCTGAAACTATAG